>CM024766.1:50324585-50833325 GCA_014218235.1 Colocasia esculenta
GTACACAAAATGCTCTCTCTAAGATCTACACTCGATGTAGAGAGCTAAGAGCTAGACAAGCAAAGGAGTGAAGCTTCGCTCTTTCAGATGCTCGCAGAAAGCTTGTAAAAGATTGTTGTAAGTGTTCTTTGTTTCTGGAGCTTCAATCTTCTATATATGTCTTTCATTTGAAAAATGAACGTTGAAGTGTCCGTTATCTCTAAGCTCTTGTTTACGTTAGACTGCATGGCACTGTAGAGCTTTCAGTCAACGGTCGTTAGCTTTCCATGCACGTAAAGAGAGAGAATCCTCTTTGATATCCTTCGGCTTCTATTGTGTCCAACGTTGTATTGAGATGTGCTGTCAGCGACCTGCACGTATTAAAAGCTTAAACAATAGACAGCTAAGCTATCTCTCAGTGTCAGTCAATGTTCAGAAAGGTTTTATACCGAAATGGAGATTCCATTCTGTTCTTCTAAAAAGATGTTTACAGTATAAGCATGGAAATAGAAGATATCGTTTGCATGCATTGCAGTGATATGTTCAGTCATAATAAATGTATGGATGTGAGAGAAACGCGAGGGAAGACTTTGACTTTTCAAAGTTTATGAGAATAGGTTTGAATATCAAGTCGTTATAGACCATGAAATCGATATGAGCATAACATATGAAACCGATGTGTGGATGAGTCGTTGTTCATGTGAATCGTTACACATTCATAAACAAATCGATGCATATATAAATCATTATACAATCATAACCAAATCGTTGTAGAGAGAAATCGTTATGATAGTATAAGCAAATCGTTATGAGCAAGTCGTTATAATCAAATCGTTATAAACGAATCGTTGTGAAATATTTTTATAAGTAAATCATTGTTTCACTTATCGAGTCGATGTAGTGAACGAATCGTTGTTTAATGTATCGAATCGTTAAGGTGACCAAGTCGTTATGTAACTTAATTAATCGTTACAGTGACTGAGTCGTTGTGTAACTTATCGAATAGTTATGAGACTTAACGAGTCATTGTGAAACCGAAATCGTTGTGAGAGGAAATCATTGTTCTCACTTAAGAAATCGTTGTGAGAACAAATCGTTGTTCTCACTTCAGAAATCAATGTGATAACCAAATCGTTAGGAGCTCAGAATCGATGTGCACACTTATCGAATCGTTCTGAGAGCAAATCGTTGCGATCTCTTAGCGAATCGTTGTAAGAGGCAAATCGTTGCGATCTCTTAGCAAATCGTTCTGAGATCGAAATCGATGCGATCACTTAGAGAATCATTCTGAGATCGAAATCGATGTGATCACTTAGCGAATCGTTCTGAGATCGAAATCGATGCGATCACTTAGCGAATCATTCTGAGATCGAAATCGATGCGATCACTTAGCGAATCGTTCTGAGATCAAATTGATGCGATCATCAAATCGTTATAAATAGACTTCAATAGAATACTAATGACTTATGAAATCGTTATAGAACCAAAAATCGATGTGGATGAGGAAATCGTTATGATCTTAAGAAAATCGTTATGACAACTAGAAAATCGATGAGTACTTAGAAAATTGTATGCTTTGAACTATAAATGCTACAAGGTGATAAATACTCACTGACTTTTCTTGAATTTCCTTGATTTATCTCCTGTACTCAAATCTCATAGAGATTATGTTAGAGTAAACTTTATCATAGTTTTTTTAATCACCAAACTATATATGTAATTTATTTAAATTACATGGAGATAAACTGATCATCAATCAGAACCCTTCTAACTCAAAACTCTTTCTGACTTGGTAAATTTTTATCACCATAATAATTCACTCAACTCATTGACTATTGATGTACGAAGCTACAACGCCGTAGTCCACAGACAATATAGGATGATCAAATTCATTGGACCCTTCTGCCAATGGTTACTGTGTACCTTGAGTCCCTCATCCAACTAATATCCCAGAGACTGTATGTTAGGAATGGTACTATCAGGCCTATATGGAATCCATTCGATTCTTACTCTTATCAGAATCTCCTGGAGAAATCTTTCTCTCTCAATCCAATTGACCCTAACCAGTGATTTGTCTGAGCAAGAACACAAAATATTTCTCTTATGATACCAAGAGTGGATGATCTTTTATTGACACACAATTACCTTCGTAAGGTTGGCTACCATTCCTAATAGTCAGCTATACTAGATCTAGAACTCCCATACCTATAAGTTCGACATCAAATAATGGAGTACTCAAACAAGGCATCATTGGTGTCTCAAGTCTAAGGACCAGTTACACAACTGGGACCATAAAATCATTGTCTAACATCAGGTATCGTCAACCATACATCATTCCAAGAGCACATGCACCATACTCGTAGTTTCACACAAGTAGTTATGAGACCAACTACCTTCATCATATGGACGGGTATATAACACACATGCCTATTTGGTTCTTATGATGTCCTTCTCGAGTAACCTATGATTAGAAATATTTAGGATCTGTGTTTAAAGAGAATTGGTCTTATTATCATGATCTCATCATGATCCAATTCTCATTGCACAGACCAATAAATATCAAAATATAAATATCAGATCATGTATGTAATATAGAATGAGAAAATGTCATTAATATTATTACTAAAGAGATCAGTACAAGATTACAAGTGTCATCACTAATGTGAGTTGACTTGTAGGGCACTCATAACTAGCAGTGCGATTGGGTCGCAAGCACAGGCGTAGTTGATGGAGGGTGCAAGCGAGGTCTGCAGCGACTTCTGTCCAGCAGGGGACGGTGGGGTAATGTAGGCAGACCTTGATGGGAGCTGTCCAACGGGGAATCCCTGGAAAAAAATCAGAAACCCCACCCCCCCCCCCCTCGACACGCACACACACAAATCGTACACAGAGTGAGAGAGAGCGGGAGAGAAGCTGAGAGGGGGACTGGGGTGGGAGACGGGTGAAGGGGAACCTACTTGCCTTCTTAAGAGGAGAAAACTTTTTTTCATTTTCTGCCTCCTATCCCTCTTTAATTTTTAATAATAATCATTAGGACGGAACCTAGGAAGTGGGGTTGCTTCTGAGTTTTTACCTTCTCTTAAGTCCTTTTTTATGTTGGCTCCCTTTTTTTAGGTAGCAAAAGGGTTGGTGCCCCGTTTTAGTTTAGAAAAAATATGAATATTTATATATCCATCTTAATATTAAATTTAATACATTAATAAAAATAAAAATATTATTACTTTATAAAAAATCAATACCAATTATAATTTTTAAGGTCTTTTGAATATATATCCCGACAAACATCGCTATTTGCATATATATCCCAGATCTACATCAACTATTTGAAACATCAGTAATCTACTGTAATAGTTGTAGGTATACCCTATACAGGGGTGTATATATAAAAAACTAAAAAAACTATTACATGTATGCCCTTATAGAGGTATAGTTGCAAATATTATGGCAGACTAAGTGCATTTTAGCCAATTGACGTAGATTAGAGGCATACATGCGAATAGCGATGATTGTAGGAGTATATATGCAAAAATCCCAATTTTTTTATTATCAATGTACTAAAATCAATGTATCAATAACAAAAGAAAATGAGATAAAATAAATATAAATATATAGTAATTATAATATATATAAATTATAGAATTATAATTATGACAATTGTATATTAAAACCTATATATAGTAATATTTGAATTGGTCATCAATCAAAATGTTTAATCTTCTTATTTATGGCGATCCATCTGCTAGATTTACTTTGGATCTAAATCATAACTATTAGATTTAAATTTGATAAAAAACTAACAGTTTGTTTTGCTCTCAATCTATATTTAATCAAGATTTGATAGTTGAATCTACTATCAATCATAATTTAATTGTTGGACTTGATCGTGATTTAAAATCCTATCATTTGGATTCGCTCTCGATCTATTGGGTTTGCTTCCAATTGAAAACAATCTAATCAACATCTGTCCTTTAGATTTTTATCCGGATCTAAATCTTAACCGTTTGATTTAGGGTTGATAAAAAAATCTAGTGGTTGGATTCACTCTTGATCTTCATCTGATCAAGATCTAACCGTTGAATCTACTATCAATTAGAATCCAATTGTTGGATTTGCTCCTGATCTATAAATCATCAAGATTTGACCATTGAATCTACTATCAATCGAAATCCGATAGTTGGTAACATGGTGTATGTTCCTCAAAACATATAAAGTAACATGGTCTACAGGAAAATGAGTTATTATTATTATTATTATATATAATTTAACTACATTAGTATACTTTACAAATAATCACACATAAACTATTTTCCTAACTATTCTAACTAATTTTTTAAGAGAATTAGATTATTACCAAACGTCTTCTTCCAGTCATTGTCAATATTACACTTTTGGGGACAATTTTGTGGCAGCCGTCCCAAATACTATTTTTAGCAATGGCTTTTTGGAGCCGTCGGTAATGCCATGTCCCTAATAATCCATTTTCTTGTAGTGAATCTAATCAAGATTCTCACGTTGGATTTGCTCCGGATCTAAATCATGGTTGTTGGATCTTTGTTTGATCAAGTTCTAACAGTTGGATTTGCGCTCAATCTATATCTGATCAAGATCCGACCGTTAAATCTACTGTCAATCAAAATCTTAGTGTTAGATTTTTTCACGATCTAAAATCAGACTATTGAATTTACTCTTGATCTATGTATATTAGATTATGATCCCAATTTACAACAATTTGATCAAAATCCATACGTTGGATTTGCTCCAACTCAAAATCCAAATCGTTGGATCTATGTTTGATCAAGATCAGATGTTCGGATTTGTTCTAGATCTACACTTGATCAAGATCTGGCCGTTGAATTTAATATTAATCAAAATATGATCATTGGATTTCATCCCGATCTAAAACTTGACCATTGAATTCTCTCTTGATTTATGTAAATCAGATCAGTTGCACTTGCTCTCAATCTATGACAATCTGAACAAGATCCATATGTTGGATTTGCCCTGGATCTAAATCATAATTGTTGGATCTAAGTGTGATCAAGATATAATAATTGGATTCTCTCTCGATCTACATCTAATCAAGATCTAACCATTGAACCTATTACTAATCAGAATTCAATCGTTGGATTTCATCCCGTTCTAAAATCGAATCGTTGAACTCGCCTCCAATCTATGTACATCTGATCAATTGGGTTTGCTCCCATTATAAAACAATCTGATAAAGATCTGCACATTGGATTTTCTTCAAATCTATATCCTAATAGTTGGATTTAAGTTTTCATTATCTAACAACTGGCTTCTCTCTCGATATAGATTTGATCAAGATCCGGCCGTTGAATCTACTATCAATCAAAATCCAACCATTAAATTTCATATAGATCATATGGCCATTGGATTCACTCTCGATCTATGTACATCTAGCTGTAGATCCTGACTCTAGTCTTAAAAAGACTCAAGTCTCCACAAAGAAAATATGAAGAAAAATAAAGAGAAAGATGGAGCACAACTCCTTGATGTGATCATAATCGCCAGACACACGTGGGTGCCGAAGGAGTCTAAAAAATAAATGAATAAAAAGGATTGATCGCAAAATACCTATAGGAGCAGGGAGATTGCGTGGGAGAGAGTGGGTTCGCTTCTTCTTCTACGAGCATGGCCGACCATGGTAGAAGGCTTCTTTTTTATTGATTGCCCTTGCAAAACACACAAATAAAAGGAGAGGATTAGTCAAGAACGTGTAGCATCAACTCTAAAAATAATGAAACAAGCATGAGGGGCATGGAGAAGAACACATCTTGTTGTGGCTTTTAAAACCCCTAGAAAAATAGGTGGTTGTGTGCATGCATGAAAAAATAGTGTGTGGGTTGATTGGATGAAAATAATAAGAAAAAGGGAGATGTGCTCTCGTGGGCGCTATGGAGGAGATTGTATGGAATAAACAAGAGAGAGGGAGATGCTTCCCCAAGAGATGGCACAGGGAGCTGCTTGTTGGATGCAGAGGCATTGCACTGCATGATGATGGAGATGAGAGGCATTGCTTGGAAGCTTGAGGTGGCAGCCCGACAGGGCTTTGCCTTGGAATTGCTCTCTCAAACTCATCAGAAGTGGTGGTTCTCTGGGGGGCTTAGCTTTGTCTTCGTCTCCCTCCTTGTCTCTCTCACCCCTGAACGATGAGACATGAGAGTGTATATATAGGAGTAGGAGATCGAAGTCCGATGTGGACAACAAATGCAATTCGCCATGAATATAGTGGTCGTATTTAAAGTTGAATGCGACGGGTCTACAAGTCGCATTTATGAAATTTCAAATTTTGTTTATGGAAACTTGCCAAAGTCAGGTATAGAAAGTTGAATCGTGACGAGGGTACCGGGCATGTTTCTAGAAAAGGCCACAAGTATTTCCAAAAATGAAATAAGGAAATTACTGAGAAATGGAAGTTCAAAATTGCAACACACATAATCGACGCGTATATGAATGTTCACTTGGTCATCAATCGATGTGGCATAATCGCGACCAAGTAAGCTGACGCGTTCATGGTCCTTAGCAATCGATATGGATCGATAGATGTTCAATACTCGATGTTAATTGCGGCAGGGAAACCCGACGCGTTTAAAAATGATCAGAAATTGATGGCCCAATTAATGTTTGGCCAACATTCGATGTGAATTGCGACGGTTTGTCTTTACGCACTTAAGATCAATCAATGGACCAATCGATGTTTGGTCAGCAATTGATGTGAATCACGATGGTTTGACCTGACGCGCTTAAGATCAATCGATTGTTGGTCACCAGTTGGTGCATAATTGCGACTGTTTGACCAGCTGCATTTTGTTTCTTCTCCATTAACCGAAGTGAAACGCGACCACCATAATCGTCACGATTTAACATTTTTTCCCAAACCTCTAGTGTAACGACCCCCTATATACCGGTATGATTATACCAATCCACATCGATACAAAGGGTGCCGTCACAGTGGGACATTTACCCAACACAGCACAATAGGTCGAGATGTACATAAATAACACAAGAGAGTACAATGGAAATAAAGGATAAATCTTATTCCATCATCATTCACATATCCCACAATCTATATAGCAATAATGAAAATAACAATTGTCCACAATTATACAAGTCCATATGAATAACATTATGACATTATTCACATACTAATGGAAAGTAAGCTAAACACGTTGTCTCCTTAAGAACAACTACTCCTCGCGCTCAGAGTCGCTCCTCACTATGTCCTCCTCTAACACGGGGACACATGTCTCACTTGTATGTTAAAGCAAGTATGAGTCTTCCAAAAAGACCCAGCAAGCAACCTAAAGGTACATCCTTACACATATCACATACATGCTAATCTCTTAGAAAATGAGATAAATACATGGCACATGCTTCTTGTTAATTAAGTAAATACACATGCTTTCTACACATGATAACTATCTTGATTCATGATGTTAATCTCAATTCATTTCATTCATATTTCTAAACCATATAGTTCATGGAAATTAGCACAAATTAACTAACAATCCTACCATGATATCTAACATTTTTCTCATGCCTTTATAACACATATTCACATCTTTAGCTTGCTGTTTTAACATAATTAAATCTCATTCACATGGTTTCACATCTTTTCACATGCTAACACATTCACATAACACTATCACATGTTCACATTGCACATATTCACATTTTTCACACTTTTACACTTAATTTCCATGACACATAGTCCGAACCACCATAAAGAAGAACATATATTCACATAACACATACCCGTCACCTAGGCAATATAGTGGTGAATCTTGGTAACTGCGTAGAACTGGGAGAAGCCCTCTCCACCCTAACCAGTGGTACTTGTCCACCTCCAAGATTTCATCCTCATGCCCACAAGATATCACATACACAATGAGCCTTCCCATAGGGACTTTTCTACAGTACAGCTCCACATCCTTCTATGGTAGCAGTGTCAATCTCGGCACACATTACACATTATCTCTTTCAATCACATGGTTTCATTCACTTATATGCACAATTTAACTCATTCTCATGCACTTTATACAAATATACATGCTTCAGTTGACAGAACTCTATATGACTAGTTCACAGTATCTATTTAATCATATCAGTACCTAATCATGCTGCTAAACATTGAGATTTACATGATTTAAGTCAAACATGCTTATCATGGTCTAATTACCCTTGTTAAAAGAAAATAGTATCCACAGAAGTCAAAACAGTATCAAATTTTACCACAGTCTATATACATGCACTATGTCATATGTCTAATTTTTCAGAGATTTTGCAACTGTAAAACTATTTTTAATAATTTAAACAGATTTCATGCAAATTTAATAAGATATTCACTTTAACATGGTCAATGGCAAAACAGTCGGTTCTAACAAGTTTAAAACATGTGAACAGTAACCCTAAGATCATGAAAGTTCTATGCAACATTAACATGCAGTAAATCTATTTATTCAGGATTAAACCCTATTAATTCATGCTTATTTCACCAATACAGAATTTATATTAAATAAATTCATGCTCAGAATTTCGATAGAACCTCATGATAGGACCCAAAGACCATACATGACAAACCCTAATTTCTACAGTATGTACAGACAAGCAGAAGTTCGAAAATCATAGCACAGAGATCAAAACGACAGTTATGAAAATCCTGAAGAACTTGGCGGCAAGATCTTTGCCGTCAACATGGGTTAACGGCACAAGATGTTGCCGTCAACTCAAGAACTTGGCGGCAACAAGGTTGCCGTCTACCTCCTATCTGCAGAAGGTGCAGACCGAAGTCAAATAAAAAGGAGAATTGGGGGTTCCAGGACACGAATTAAAATCCATAAAAATTTCTAGGACCTAGGGGACATGTCTAGGGAAGATACCCCTCGATTACTTGCCTATAAATAAATCTCTAAAGGGTTCAATTTGTTGAAGAAGCCCTCCTCGGCCAAGCCAATAAGGTGAGATTTGCAACCCCAAATCTCGTCTTCACGCCTGCACAGAAGACCCTCCGGTGTCAGGGAAGATTCTTCAACACCAAGAAGATCGTCAGAAAGACTACACAATCGTTGGGATCAAGCCTTAAGAAGTTCTGGTTTTTCTCAGAACAAACCGTAGGTTTTCCCCTCAACTAAAGGTCTTAATCTGGCCGAAAACACTTTGTTTCATAGGACTAAGGGTCGGGTACGCTTAGGATTTGGTTTTTCTACCGTTGGGATAGGTTTCCTAATTAGAACCCGGAGAAAACGCACACATTTCAGATCTGGAATCGCAGACATAAACGGAGAAGTAAACGACCACTTTGCTGCCGTTAATAGGAAGTAGGCGTCCATCGATCTGGACATCTATATCCCCTACCCAAGAAGTCAAGGGCACATAGGTTGCCGTCAACCTGCCCTTAACGTCAAGGGATGTTGACGTTAACTTGGATTTCACGCAGAACTCTAAATACATTAAACCAGCATACATGTACAAAATAAGTGAACATTATATGCATAGAATTTGATAAATACAATATGTACAAAATTAGTTTAACACTTATATGCACAAAAATAAATAACATGCTATTCACAACAAATACCATATGCATAGAATTAAGTAAACATAATATGAACAGAATTTGAGGGCCATACACCCTCTCCCCCTAAAAGCAAACTTCATCCTCGATGTTAGAACGAAAATACTAACCAAACAAATGGGGATACTTCTTCTTCATGGCATTCTCATGCTCCCATGTTGCCTCCTCTCGCGAGAAATTCCTCCATAACACCTTTATGGATGCAATACTCTTGTTTCTGAGGTGCCGAACATTCCGGTCTAGGATAGCTTTTGGTTGCTCTACATGCGACAAGTCTGGCTGAATCCCACTGGCTCGTGACTAATGACATGTGACGGATCTCGCACATATCTCCTGAGCATAGACACGTGGGAAACTGGGTGCACGCTAGCTAACGCTGGGGATAAAGCTAGCTCATATGCCACGTTGCCCATCCGCCTGAGAATCTTAAACTAGCCAATGAATCGTGGACTGAACTTTCTATGCCTACCAAACCTAACAACACCTCGGGTAAGCGAAACCTTAAGAAATACATGCTCGCCAACCTCGTACTCTAAATCATCCTCCTGTTGTTGGCGTAGCTCTTCTGCCTATCTTGCGCTGCAACAAACCTCTGCCTGATAAGCTGAATCTTATCCAAAGTCTCCTGCACTAACTCTGGACCAACTAACTGCCTATCACCTGTCACCTCCCAGCACAAAGGAGATCTACAGGGTCGCTCGTACAGAGCCTCGAATGGAGCCATACCGATGCTCACATAAAAATTGTTGTTGTATGCGAACTCCACAAGAGGTAGATGACGCTCCCAATAACCCTTCCAATTAAGCACGCACGCTCTCAACATATCCTCGAGCCTCTGGATCGTCCTCTCGGACTGGCCATCTGTCTGAGGATGAAACGCCGAACTAAGCTTCTATTGAGAACCTAAAGCATCCTGAAGACCCTGCAATAGCCTCGATGTAAAGCTTGGGTCTCAATCAGAAATAATGGACTTCAGCACACTATGCAACCTCACAATGCTACCAACATATAGCCTAGCCAAACTCTCCACAGACTGCTTCTTCTTCATAGGCAAGAAATGAGTCGTCTTGGAGAAACGATCTACAATCACCTAAATCGAGTCATTGCCCTTAACTGATCTGGGCAAACTCGTCACAAAATCCATGGTGATTGCTCCCACTTCCATATAGGTATCTCTATCTTTTGCATAAGGCCCGATGGCCGCTGGTGCTCGGCCTTCACCTGTTGGAACAGTAAACATCTGGACACGAACTCGGCCACATCCTTCTCCAGACCACCAGAAAGATCTCTTCAAATCCTGGTACATCTTGGTGTTGCCTGGATGAATGTAGAACCTCGACCTGTGAGCTTCTGCTAGAACACACTCACGAACATCCAAAACATCAGGAACACAAACTCGGTGCTAGAATCTAATAACAACGTCCTCATCTCGAGAAATGCCTACCTTGCCCACCATTTCCTGCCTTGGATCAGCTCTCTGCTGCTCGATCACCTCATCTAAAACCGTGGATCGGATAGATAACTGAGCCATGAAATCCTGACACAACTGTGGCTCTAACTCAGTCATAGCACATGTTGCATCCTCAAGCATCTTCCAATCCTGCCGGAGCAATGACCTCTTCCTGCTCAGCGCATCCGCCACGACATTCGCCTTCCCTGGATGATACTGAAGCTCGAAGTCGTAATCCTTAAGAAATTCAATCCATCTTCTCTGTCGCAGGTTCAACTCCTTCTGCGAGAAAAGATACCTCAGACTCTTGTGGTCAGTGAACACCTCGAACTTGACACCATAAAGATAGTGTCTCTAGATCTTTAGTGCATGAACCACAGCTGCTAGCTCCACATCATGGGTCGGATAGTTACGCTCATGTTCCTTTAACTGACGAGAAGCATATGCAACTACCTTACCATGCTGCATCAACACACAGCCAAGAACTATCTGAGAAGCATCAGAGTACATAGCAAAACCCTCTGCACCACTCAGCAAGATCAACACAGGTGCAGATGTTTGCCTCGTCTTCAGCAACTAGAAACTACTCTCGCAATCATCAGACCAAACATACTTTACACCCTTCCTGGTTAGCTTAGTCAAAGGTGTTGTGATAGACGCAAAGCCTTCAATAAATCGCCTGTAATAGCCTGCTAAGCCAAGAAAACTCTGATCTCCGATGGTGTCCTTAGAGTCTCCCAATATAACATTGCCTGGACCTTCGCCGGATCAACAACAACTCCAGCGCCTGAGATAACATGCCCAAAGAAATGAACCTCACACATCCATATAAGTCGCACTTGCTGAACTTAGCATATAGCTTGTGCTCGTGGAGAACCTCCAGAACAACCCTCAAATGCTCACGGTGTGTAGCCTCATCAAGATAATAGACTAACACATCGTCTATGAACACAAAGCTATCCAAATATGGCCTAAACACCCTATTCATGAGATCCATGAATGCTGCAGGGGCGTTGGTCAGACCAAATGGAAGCACAAGAAACTCATAGTGTCCATAATGAGTTCTGTAAGCACTCTTGGACACATCTTCACCCTTAATCCTCAACTGATGGTAGTCAAACCATAGATCTATCTTAGAAAACACCGATGCATTCTGCAGTTGATCGAACAAATCATCTATCCGCGGCAAGGGGTACCTATTCTTCACTGTCACCTGGTTGAGATTCCTGTAATCGATACACAGTCTGAGGGAACCGTCTTTCTTCTACACGAACAATACAGGTGCGCCCCATGGTGGCACACTAGGACGAATGAATCCCTTATCCAGCAAATCCTACAACTGCTTCCTCAGCTCGGCTAACTCCGCAAGTGCCATCCGATAAGGAGCCTTAGAGATAGGAGAGGTGCCTGGAAGCAACTCTATAGTGAACTCTATCTCCCTAGCTGGTGGTAATTCAGAAAATCATCAGGAAACACATTTGGAGACTCCTGCACTACTTCAATCTCATCAAGTGTAGGTGACTGATCGGCCTTAGGGACTAAGACCACACTAACAAGAAATGTGTCACAACCCTTGTTCACCATCCTCATAGCCTTCATGGCGGAGATGACAAACCTACCTTCTAGGTTCCTTGGCAACGGATGTGAGAACTCATCCTCACCAGGAATACGTAAAGTAATCTTCATCCCTCTACAATCCACCAAGACATTGTGCTCCTCAAGCCAATCCAGACCAAGTATGGCATCATAGTCCTTCATCTTGAGCAAGTAGAAGCACCCAAACAAGCCTCAGTCCTCAATGCACACAGGTAAGGATGGAATACACTTCCTGGTTGCTACCGTACCTGCCGGTGTGTGCACAGATGGGGGACTTCTAACTCCTCTGCCTCAACTCTAGACTCTGCTGCTAACTGCTTGGCAAACCGCTCGGAAACGAACGAGTGTGTGGCACCTGTATCAAACAACACCCGAGCATGCACACCCATGACTAGAACCGCACCTTTCATGATGTTCTCGGCCTGCTCTGCATCCTCTCGTGCTAGTGCAAACACTCAAGCTTGGGCTCGAGGCCTTCCTAGTCTCCCGGTCACTGGCGATGTTGTTGCTGCCACTGTTGGGGCTGGTGCTCCACGCTGCACACCCTGCTGGAGTGTGGGACAATTCAGGATCTGGTGCTCGATGCTGCCACACTTGAGACACTTCCCAGCCAACTTCCAACACTCGGTGCCGCCGTGTGCCCTTCCACAGTGAGGACACGCCTTCTTGTTGCTGGGCCTGAAGCTGGGTGACTGCGGTGCAACCGCCTGCTGACTCGATGCCGCTGGATGTTAGGGTGACTGGTACACTGCCTTCTTCCTATCTTGCCTCTGGAAAGGTGGCTCAGACATCTTCTGAGCTGCCCTCTTCTCCTCCAAATACTGATCCATCTCGCTCTCCTGCCTGCATGCTGCGCTGAGAGCCTCGTCCAATGTACGGTGGTCAAAAGCCACAAGCCTCGACCTAAGTGATTGTTTGAGCCCCATCATAAACTTCTTGGCCTTCCTGCTCTCATCAGGTACAATATGGGGAGCTTATTTAGAAAGCTCGGCAAACCTGGCCTCATACTCCAAGACCATCATGGAGCCCTGAGTAAGAGAGAGAAACTCCTGCTCCATCTTGTCCTGGATGTGCTCGGGGATGAACATGGCCCGAAATAGCCTTGTAAACTTGGCCCAAGTCACCACAATGGCACCATCCTCATACTTGGTATGTAGTACGAAGACCCACCAAACATCGGCTCTCTCCTGCAAAACACAACCCATATGTAACATCTAAACAAAACCTTAACCTACACAAGTACATATACTTTAAGTACCTGTAGCATATAAGTAGCCAGACTGACTTTGTCTTCCTCTGCACACCTGATGGCTCGGAAGATCTTCTCCACCTCCCTCATCCAGCTCTCTACCAAGAGGGGCTGACTCTCCCCCTTAAAAGAAGGCGGAGTCATCCTCTTAAACCTCTCTATGATGGACGAACCACCATGGCCATGCTCCTGAGGAACTAGAGCTAGAGCCTGAGCCTGAGACAACAAGTAATACATAAGCAATACAAAATAATCATGCATTCAACAAAATAGACTACTTGCTATTTAACAACTCTAACCTGTGCCTGCAACTGAGCCTGCAGTGCCGCCTTAGTCTGCATCTGGGTCTACATTGCCTGAACCAGGCCTTGCATAAACACGCTGTAATCCACAGGTGGTGGTGGAGGGAGTACTGTGGGACCCTAGGGTGCTGGGGCCTGCTGCTCACCCCTCTCGTCACGCCTATGCTCATCATCCCTAGCCTGAGCACCACGTCTACCACGGCTCGCCATAGCTTGTAAAACAATTAACTTAGTTAGAATCTAAGTTACTTGGTCCTAACCATTTTCTTAACTATCTTTCATTCATTATTAGCTAATTTCCACATATATGGACTAATTCTATAAAGACTTTGAAATATTGTGTAGATGATGGCATATTCATGTACAATCTCAACCTGTTGCTCTGATACCAATCTCTATAATGACCGCCTTTATACCAGTACAATTATACCAATCCACATCGATACAAAGGGTGCCGTCACAGTGGGACATTTACCCAACACAGCACAATAGGTCGAGATGTACATAAATAACACAAGAGAGTACAACGGAAATAAAAGATAAATCTTATTCCATCATCATTCACATATCTCACCATCTATATAGCAATAATGAAAATAACAATTGTCCACAATTATACAAGTCCATATGAATAACATTATGACATTCTTCACATACTAATGGAAAGTAAGCTAAACACGTAGTCTCCTCAAGAACAGCTACTCCTCACGCTCGGAGTCGCTCCTCTCTACGTCCTCCTCTAACACGGGGACACCTATCTCACCTGTATGTTAAAACAAGTATGAGTCTTCCAAAAAGACCCAGCAAGCAACCTAAAGGTACATCCTTACACATATCACTTACATGCTAATCTTTTAGAAAATGGGAGAAATACATGACACATGCTTCATGTTAATTAAGTAAATACACATGAACAACATACACATGCATTCTACACATGATAACTATCTTGATTCATGATGTTAATCTCAATTCATATCATTCATATTTCTAAACCATATAGTTCATGGAAATTAGCACAAATTAACTAACAATCCTACCATGATATCTAACATTTTTCTCATGCCTTTATAACACATTTTCACATCTTTAGCTTGCTTTTTTAACATAATTAAATCTCATTCACATGGTTTCACATATTTTCACATGCTAACACATTCACATAACACTGTCACATGTTCACATTGCACATATTCACATTTTTCACACTTTTACACTTAATTGTCGTGACACATAGTCCGAACCACCATAAAATAGGACACACATTCACATAACACATACCTGTCACCTAAGCAATATAGTGACGAATCTTTGTAACTGCGCAGAACTGGGAGAAGCCCTCTCCACCCTAACCAGTGGTACTTGTCCACCTCCAGGATTTCATCCTGATGCACAATGAGCCTTCCCATAGGGACTTTTCTAAAGTACGGCTCTACAGCCTTCTATGGTAGCAGTGTCAATCTCGGCACACATTACACATTATCTCATTTAATCACATGGTTTCATTCACTTATATGCACAATTTAACTTATTCACATGCACTTTATACAAATATACATGCTTCAATTTATAGAACTCAATATGACTATTTCACAGTGCCTCTTTAATCATAATAGTGCCTAATCATGCTGCTAAACACTAAGATTTACATGATTTAAGTCAAACATGCTTATCATGGTCTAATTACCGTTGTTAAAAGAAAATAGTATCCACGAGAGTCAAAATAGTATTAAATTTTTACCACAGACTCTATACTTGCACTATATCATATGTCTAATTTTTCAGATTTTTTGCAACTGTAAAACTATTTTTAACAATTTAAAAAAATTTCATGCAAATTTAATAAGATATTTACTTTAACATGGTCAACAGCAAAACAGTCAGTTCTAACAGGTTTAAAACATGTGAACAGTAACCCTAAGATCATGAAAATTCTATGGAACATTAACATGCAGTAAATCTATTTATTCTGGATTAAACCCTGTCAATTCATGCTTATTTCACCAATACAGAATTTATATTAATTAAGTCATGCTCAGAATTTCGACGAACCTCACGATATGACCTAAAACTATACCTGACAAACCCTAATTTTTACAGCATGTACAGACAACCAGAAGTTCTAAAATCACAGCACAGAGATCAAAACCACAGTTATGAAAAACCTGAAGAACTTAGTGGCAAGATCCTTGCCGTCAACATGGGTTAACGGCACAAGATGCTGCCATCAACTCAAGAACTTGGTGGCAACAAGGTTTCCGTCAACCTCCTATCTGTAGAAGGTGTAGACCGAACTCAAATAAAAAGGAGAATTGGGGGTTCCAGGACACGAATTAAAATCAAAAAAAAATTCTAGGACCTTGGGGACATGTCTAGGGATGATACCCCTCGATTACTTATTTGGAAATAAATCTCTAAAGGGTTCAATTTGTCGAAGAATCCCTCCTTGGCCAAGCCAAGAAGGTGAGATTTGCAACCCCAAATCTGGTCTTCACGCTTGCACAGAAGACCCTCCGGTGTCGGGGAAGATTCTTCAACGCCAGGAGCTCCTTCCAGTCGCAGAAGATCGCCGAAAAGACCACACAATCGTCGGATCAATCCTTAAGAAGTTTTGGTTTTTCTCAAAACAAAACCTCAATTTTCCTCTCAACCAAAGGCCTTAATCTGGCCAAAAATAATAGGTTTTATAGGACTAAGGGTCGGGGTACGCTTAGGATTAGGTTTTCCTACTGTTTGGATAGGTTTCCTAATTAGAACCCGGAGAAAACGCATCCGTTTCAGATCTAGATCCCAAACATAAATGGAGAAGAAAACAGCCACTTTGCTGCCGTTAACAGGAAGTAGGCATCAATCGATAGGGACGTCTATATCCCCTGCCCAAGAAGTCAACGGCACACAGGTTGCCGTCAACCTGCCCTTAACGTCAAGGGATGTTGACGTTAACTAGGATTTCGGGCAGAACTCTAAATACATTAAACCAGCATACATGTACAAAATAAGTAGACATTATATGCACAAAATTTGATAAATATAATTTGTACAGAATTAGCTAAACACTTATATGCACAGAAATAAATAACCTGCTATTCACAACAAATACCATATGCATAGAATTAAGTAAACATAATATGAACAGAATTCGGGGGCCTTACATCCAGCATACTAGGAAAATAAGGGAGAAGCACAAGGATGTGGGGAAAGATTGGGGGAGACCATGAACAATGGAAAAAAAAATACTCTCACAAGGTAAAAGCGGATCCATTTGTGGCATTTTAGTGTAACATGAAAAATGCCCACAATGGTATCATTTTTAGCATGTCTATAGCTGTCACATCTTTGTGACTACTTTGCAGGGGAGCAAAGTGGAGAGACACGAAGTGGAGTGAAATGGAGTGTAATGGAATGAAAAAAAATGGAGCGTAGTGTAGTGAAGTGATGCAGAGAAACCAAAAAGTATGCCAAGGTAAAAAATAGACACGTGTAAAATTATGGTGACACCATCTGATGTGAGTCTTTCACCAAGTCCCAAGGAAGCCACCTCCGGAGGAGGAGACCAAGAGAACACAAAGTTTGGATGAAAGAAAAAGGGTGCACGAAGGCACGAAGGGAGGTATGTACGAGGGACATGAAGATGTGCCTGGGGCATGAAGGAGATATCTACTTCCAACATAGGGGAAGTACCTAATGACACAATCTGTTACAATGCACCATTGGGGGGGTGTGTTTACCATCTTGTGGATGTGTCGTAGCCAAGGTAGTTCTACAGGAGTTAAAGGCGAATGTATATAGGTAATCTAAACAAGAGAGTTCAAGGAAATTAGCCTAGAGATGGCATTAAAGGGAGTTGGGTACTTGACCCATAATGGAATATATCAAATTTACTTGGGGTTGATGTAATGTCGCAATTGTTCGAATTTGTGTTTAATGGGTCCAATCTTGTGCCCTTTGCCTATGTGAGGTCATTGGGCCTTGGCTGTGGCCTTCAGTTGTTGTGTGGGTGTCGTGGGCCTGAGGTTTTAGCTCATTTAGCCCACTGATTTTCTAGTGTGAATGGCGACGGAGTAGGTCATCGCGTTTTAAATGCAACGGTTACCCCCGTCGCGATTCACCAAACCGCCTTTCCGGTGTGTGACGCGTTTAGCAACAGTTTGGTCCGTCGTGTTTAATGCATGTTAAATGCGACGTCTGTCTCTGTCACGATTTTGAATGTTAATTTAATGCTTTATTTCGGGCCAGATAGAGTAGGGTTGGCTCTGTCTGGTAGGGGGGAGCTGCTGTGGAGCTCCTATGGTGTTTTCCGGCTTCCGGGGGTTAGTACGGTGCGGGGTCCACACGAGGAGGGCATCCGGAGCATAGGCAGGCTGGCGATGAGGTGTTCTTCATGTTTTATGGGATCTTCAAGTTGGCTGGGAGACTTCCTATGATGGACCACGTCGTTCAAACCCGTTAACCCAGTAACGAGCTTGACCCGACTTTGTCTCCCCCGAACGAGCCGTAGCCTCTCAAGGGATATCACACACATGTCCGTTAAAACACAAAGGAACACACTGATATATATATATATATATATATATTCACAATGTCACACATATTTACATCGGATTTACATAGCCAAATTTCAACAAAAGTCAAGGTAAGGTACAAGAGCCTGGGGCATACCCCGAGGTACAACAGGAAAAGAAACTACACTACTAGAGGCGTCGGCCCAACTCTACTGCGATCCGGCTCTGAATTGGTAGACGGTAGAGAAACCTCCTGCTCTGCTTCACCTGCAGGGAGTTGGGGTGAGCCTCGTAATTCACTGGCTCGATAGGGAAACTCCCCCAAAAATCGAGCAAACCAAACTTAAGTATGAAAGCAGGAAGCTACGCTAGTAATTTATAGCTCAGCTAAGCAGGATATTAAAGCTGTAAATACCACTTACCACTTACCATCAACGTAAACCAACATTAATAAATAAATGGTAAAACCACAACTCGGTGTTCGTGCTAAAGTAGAGATCGCCACACTCGAGCCACGTAGACTAGTTCTCGACACCAACAACTGACTCGGACAAACTACATAGGTCTACTTCTCAGCCTCGCAGCCACAGACGAAAGGTCCAGTTGCCGCTCCACTAGAACAAGTCAAACAACTGTGGAGACTAACCAACACCACACCTGCGGACTACACTACTGCAGGCCCATGCCTGGCACCTCTAGGGACTCTAGCCTGAGCTCCCTAAAGTGAAGCACTAGAAACAGGACTAGCTAGGGCCCAGTATGTCTACCGATGTCCGTACCCCCAACCACGAGCGCTCTACAAGCGACAAACAACAAACTCACACAAGTTGTTGTCCCACTGTCGTCTTTCCCTCAGCCGGACATACAACTCAAGCAACGGAGTGAGGGTGTCCAGGACAAACGACACAGACCTCGATGGTACACAAGTACTGGGACAAGCCCCGAGCACAAAGCCTGTCTCACACAGAACCTAGGGCACCCAACTAAAGAGGTAACCACGGTAGGCGTCGTACTACTCGCCACGCACATACAAACCATGTGCACACCACACGACCCACATGAAATCTCATGTCAACCACGTGAACAAAGTACACTAACCGCATGGACACCACGCCAATCACATAAACCACTTGCTAGCCTCGTAAACAGAACGCTAGCCTAGTAAACAACATCCGCACACGGCGTTACAGGTGTTAATGCACCGCTCATACTTATCAGACACATAAAATACCAATAAACGGGTAATTCTGCCGTGTAAACCATGCACAAGATGACCCCTCGGCTGAGGTCGCGACGTGGGGAAGTGTCGCCTTCAGAACGCGACACAATGATATGCCGCATTCATAACCTGAACGCGACGGGTCGGCCTGTCACGTTCTAAACGCAACAGGGGGCTCTGTCACCTTCACAGGCGAAAACCCTAATCCGGATTGCTCACTCCGGATTGTAATCACATGGATTATACCCCCCTCAACACAGACATGAGTATCAAATATGATAGCATGGAAAATAGGAAGTGATCGCCACCTAGCAAGTCGCCTAAGAATGAAAATGGGATGATGGCTGACTTAAACTAGGAAAAGGAGAGAGAACAAGAACTGACCTGGTGTCGCGGTCGCCATGGGCGCCGCGATAGACTGGTGTCGCGTCAGCATTCGTCGACGCGTCTATGGTCGCGTCACCCTCGACCGTCGCGTTCTCTGAATGCGGGAGAAATGAAGTAAGGACCTTCTTCTCGTCCTCCAGCCGGACGGAGAACCAGAGCTTCTCGTAGATTTCACCTGCTTGCCTGCCAATCAAAGAAAACCACAAAAAAACGCCCTATTAGAATACGTTAAGCATAGTATCTATTCTAAAAATAGGAGGAAAAGGGAGATCATGGCGGGAACGCACCTGGGGTGGTTTTGAACCCCTATGGGTGTGGAAAAAAACGTGGGTGAGTAGGGAATGTGCTCTATGCTAAAACAACACAAAAGTGCATGTAGAAGTAAAAGGAGAGGAGGGAGAAGAAAATGAGCCCCATTGGGGCGACTCCCTGGCGTGGGTGCTGCTCCAAGGATGCGCAAAAGCTCCAGGAGATCGTCGGGGTCACCCTCTTCACATCCTGTGCTCCGTCAATGGTGAAATAATGGCCTTAGGGAGTAGAATGTGAAGGGAATATGGCGAAATGGGTGGCTGTGATGCTAAGTACGGGTCAGAGGAGATTTTGGCAACCCTTCGGGGTAGTAAATGAGGCTCTCCTAGTCCTTCAGGAGGGGCCTTGCTTATATAGGGCTTGGGATAAGAATTAGTGATATTATCTGTTCAAAAAGGTTTTAAAAAATCATAATAGGAGATAAAGCCCTATAAAAATCGGATTGAGAGTCCTTAGGGATCCTCACAAGAGTCCCTAAGGCTAGGATCCCGCCCCAAGGGGTAGGGATAATCCTTAGGATTATGTTGAATTCAAAGGAGGATAAATAGGGGGTAGTTATGAAGGCCAGAGGATTCGGTCCTTGTCGCGGCTTATCGTAGGGTCGCGACTAAGACGTGACGGTGCGGGTGGATGCGACAGCATTGCACACGTGCATGGATAATGCATGGGCTGTCGCGACCGCCCGAACTGTCGCGACTAGAGACCCGACGCTACGAAGCGTCGCGACAATGAATCCGGACTATTTGAGAATTATCAGCCAACTACATGATAAGACAAGAGTTATTATGCCCCATGGACTCTCTCAAGTGATAAATTTCGGGATTTCAAGGCATTTTAAAGGTTAAATAGGCGCAAAGCAAGGCTAATAATGGGCTCAAGGTGAGTGACCAATTAGGGGCCCACTAAGATAACAAGAAATGTGGTTCAACCCATTAGTCAAAACTGGGTGTCTACAGATTGCCCCTCCTTGGCTTCCGCTTTGTAGGGGAGCGAATTGGAAGTGGAGTGGAGATGCCACGAAGTGACGGTGGAACGGAGATGACGCGGAGTGGACTGAAAAGTGGGGGCCAAGGTAAAGAGACACCCGATCTAAACTAACAGACAATTGGAATCTTGGTGAGAGCCCCGAGTCGGTTGTTCGGGTAGAATGCAAAGAAGAGCACAAGTCTGGACGAGAAAGAAAAGAAGAGGACGATCAACCCCCCGATTGAGAGGTACCCTAGCCGATTGGCTTGCAGGTTTCGTTTTGGAAGGACATGCACGTGCCAGGCAGGTAACTCATGACTCTGTCTTGGGAGCGGTTCGCAACCAAAACGGATCAAAGGACAATGGAAAGTTTGGATAGAGAATCCAGACAGGGAAATTCTTGTCAATCTGACGGGAACAACTTACTCGGAGGCAAACCTTCCGATTCGGAGTGGAATTGGATTTCTTGTTTGGAATTTGAAGGATCATTTGACACTCAACAAGGGCTCATCAATGGTCAAGAATGAGTCAGGAAAGCTCAAAGTCCTACATGATGCATGTTGGGCTAAAGTAAAAGAAATCATCAAAACGAATGCAAAGAAAAGGGAAAATAGGAAATACATCAAGGATAATATTACTAAGCCAAATAAGAATGGGTCAAGAGACTACCCACAACCACAGTGCAGGCCTGAATCCATCGTCCTCGAACTTAAGCAACTCAGCGGCCTGTCCAACGATTAACAATGTGCACCTAGATCATCACTGTTTTTGTTGAAGGGAACTCAGATCCCAAAACACATTGAAAACCAGCCGGTCCTTGAGATTATATAATAGCATAGGATACCATATAGTAATGCGAGGAATAAGGGGAAGAAATACAATACCTGACTTACCTGTGACGATGTCTTTTTTTTTATTTTCTGAATGAGCACAACAATTACAAATAATCAAGCAACATATATACACAGCTCAGAGATAAAAACAAACCCTCGGGTAGAGAGGCGACACTCTAGACGACTGCGACCATGTCGCGTCGCAGCGCCCCGTCGCTACATGGTCGTGACAGATCGCGGCGTCGCGACTAGGACAGAGCTCGGAAAGACCAGGAAACCGGAGTTCACCCTTATCCTAAGACACCCAGATTAACACTAGGACTCTTAGACCTCTTCTAACCTCATCCTAACACCTAGTTTCGGGATTAGAGTGGGTTTCTAACTCTTAAGACTCTATAAATAGGGGGTTGGGGGTGCTAATCCCGCAGCTAACCCTTGACATCCTCTGCTCTTCAAGTTCAAGTTCTCTTTCCTTCTCTTGCAACCATGAAGAGGAATTATTCGGCGTTTGCAGAGGATATCCCTCCTTACTCCGGCCCAAAAGCTGCTAGGGAGACGCATGCCGATCTGAAGTAGCTCTCCGCCATCCCGGGCACATCTACACACGCCCGGAGCTCCAAGTAAGCGGCCTTTCTCTTCCTAAAAAACTAAACTTTCTGCACTGTTCTATTTTGCTCTGTTTTGCTTTTCTCTTTTCTTCTCTTTTCTCTCCGTTCTTCATGCTTCCTTCTTCTATCTCAGATCCTCCCTGGCCAACGGCGATTCTCAAAGATGCCACATGCTCGAACTACTGCCGCCCATATCTATTGGTCACTTGAAGGAGTGGGGGCTATCCACTGTCTTTGTGCTGGCCAAAAACTACAACAAACTAGTGCATGTGTGGGAGAGTGTCACAACCATGGTGGAGCTATGGCATCCACAAACCAACTCATTCATTTTTCCAGAATTTGAAGCAACGATCCTCTTAGAAGAGTTGGAAATCATGCTTGGCCTCCCACGCTATCAAAGGGGCGAAGAAACGGCAATCTCCTACACAGTGGAATAGATCAACTCATGGAGCATCTTGGCATACATTACCACGAAGAAAAATGATCTCTACTCCATGACTAGTGGTATGCACGTTCACCTTCTTCCAATTGCTCAGTGGATTACTTCCCAGTGCAAGCGGAAGACCACGAACTACACTGCCATCGCCAAAGCAGCCGCCATATGCATTTGCGGTGTCATACTCTTCCCGGAAGCCGATGGTGCCATCTCCTTCGGCAATCTTAGCATTATTGACTCTATTTCCGAAGGTATGAAAATTGGGCAAGCCGTCTTGGGTTTTCTATATGCTGGCCTGACCTCTGCAGCACTCGGGGGACCTTTCTACGGATCAATTGTCGCCCTTGAGCTATGGATGGGAATGCACATCCAATTCCGGGCGGTGGAGGACCCGAAAACGGAATGCAAGACATTGCTGAATCACCCTCTGGCATACGTGGGCGGACGACTTCACATGAGCACCCGGGCTTGGTGCAAAACGGCTCAGGTGAAGGGCATACAAGCATGGCGCCAATACCTCCGAAGTCTGATCGTGGCGGATTTTGACATGCGCCCTCGATTTATGCACGGCCGGGTAATCCACCTTCCTCAACGTGCTAGGCTTGCTTTGAGGCTGCTGGGCAATGGGGTGCTAGTTTCTTACAACCCGGACCGCTGCCACCTCCAATGCGGTGCGGCCCGGACGGTGGTTCCACTTCTATCACACTTCCCACCTATCCAAGAGAGGAAGAGGGGCGATGCACAGGATGAGTGCGACATGTGTAGTGCTGTCGTCCACTGGGAGGGGTGCGCGATGAGCGTGATTCAAGCTGAGGTGGAGGAAGACGGTGAAGCAATCACGAAATACATTGGAGCTTTGAAGAAACTTTAGCCAGCGGGAGGGAACATTTGATTTAATTTGATTTGTAGGCAAGATGGTAGTTAGGAAAGAATTTGAAAACATTGTTTGATTGTTTAGAATGAATCAGGGCATGTAACAGACATTGCATTTGAATGAAATAGAATGAAGTTTTCTGCAAACGTACTGACTCTGTTGATGACGCAACAGCCAGGGGTGTCGCCTTTATGTCGCGGCTATGCGGGGTGTCGCGACCTTGGCGCGGCAGCCCAGAGGGTTGCGACATGAACGCGACCGCCCGCTGCGTCGCGTCATGAACCAATCAATTCAAAAACAAACGGCCCCCTTTCCTTTTTTCTTTCCGGTTTTCAAAACCCGAATCTCCAAACTTTCGAATCCTTTCCCCCAATTTCCCTGCATTCCAACCTCTTTGCTAGTTCGAAACTCAACCCAAGACAACCTTAGTGCAATGGAAGTAGGAAAGGACATCGGTGGAGACTCATCGTGAAGGAAACGCTAGGTGGAGTGTCGGAGCTCACGACGGCAGTTGGAGGAGCCCCCGGTCGAGGAGGGGGTGCCCGAGGTCGCAATGGGAGAGGAGGAGGAGGAGGGGACGGCTTCAGTCATGAATATGGAGGAGGAGCGGAGGAAAAGAGCGAAAGCCATGAAAACGGTAAGTACCCCTCCCTCAAACCTTGAATGGTAGTAGAATAGAGGTAGACGGAGCCCCTAGAGGGCAAATGTAGGGAGAAACGCCCATGAAAACGAGGATCAAACAAAGAGGGCTCCGGCCGATTTGATTCTGAGAACGCGTTCAGCACAACCCGCCGCGACATGGTGTCGCGGCGGGGCGGGGCGTCGCGACAGTGTCACGACGTCTGGGGCAGACGCGACCTTATCGCGACATAAGAAGGTTACGCGATAAGGTCGCGGTGTGCCGCACCATCGCGACATGGTCGCGGCTGCAATAGCTATCGCGACTTTGTCCGAACACACAATAAAGGCCTAAAATTGAACTTGAACGAATTTTGCAGGTCGAAATGAGGGCTCGAGTGTCATGGACACTGGTGCTGGTTGTTTTCCTAGCTTTCCCCCCTTTCCAGCGAGAGCGAGTAGAGGAGATGGAGTTTGGGCAGATCTTTAGGATCGAGAGGATGAGGGTGGACCCGGCCCTCACCCAGGCCCTGCGGAGCAGGTGGGACACAGAGGTGAGTGCCTTTGCATTCCCATGGGGGCACATGATCCCTAGCTTGGAGGATGTGAGCCGGATCACAGGGCTTAGAGTCTATGGGCGGGCAGTGAGCGGCTACACCTATCCCTGTTATCATGACTTAGCTGAGCGCCTCCTAGACCTCCCAGTAGAGCACAGGTCCTCCCTAGTGCCTAGGGTAGCATTGCAGGAGAGTCTGGGTTTATACGAGGCGGGAAAGAACGCAGGGGAGAGTGAGGATGAGTACCTCGCGAGGCTAGCCAGGGTCAGCCAGAGGGATCTTGCGAGTGAGCCTGGGCCGTAGGCGGATTTGGACTTGCGTTGTTTTCTCGTTCTCTTTCTTGGTAGACTCTTGTTTGCCACGAGAGGCGACGCAGTCCACTGCCGCTTCCTGCCCTTGCTAGAGGACCTAGGTGAGGTAGGGGGGTATGCTTGGGGAGCAGCCTTCTTAGCACACCAGTTCGATGGTTTGAGCGCCTTTGAGCGGCAGACATCTACGAGCTGCTTCTACCCCTTCCTTCAGGTACACCTTCTCTCTTAACTTTTTTGGATCTAGACATCATTTTGCTTAAACTGCCAACTGATTTGTCTTTCATCTTACAGGTTTGGGCCTATCTACACCTCCCAGCCCTGGGGAGAGGGGATCTCACACGGCTGGGCTTCGTGCCCATTGCACGCCGTTGGGACTCTCGCCGAGACACCCGCCATCTGGTTGATCAGCTGGAGTGCTTACAAGAGGCCATCGACAGCTATCCTTATCTAGATGTAAGTACCCTTAAATCCTTGTTTTTGATTAAATTATCTACTTGATTAAATTGCTTGATGACTAATTAGATTCGTCCCTTCTTTGCAGGTGGTTTGGCAGCCATATCTAGGGGAGGGTGATGAGGGACAGCCTTGGTTGGCGCAGGCCCGCCCCTACTTCGGTAGGTTGGTGTGGTTGCATACGCTAAACCTCGTGCTACCTCTGAACCTATTCCTGACCCAGCGTTCACTAGGCCTCAGGCAGAGTGCCATGGAGTTCCCCGTCCGGGACCGGTTTCGCCGGCCGGGTCGGAGCTTTCGGTGACTTCACGACACGACAGACTGGCGGGAGCGCACGCGAGAGAAGATCAAGAACTGGGAGCAGAAAGGCAAGGAGGTCAGATCGGACGCGATCACCGATGATGCCTACCTCCAGGCGTACGCCTTGAAGTATGGAGGAAAGGTATACAAGAGTACCCGACACCAAGTAAAACTTCTAAACCACATCTCAAAGAATTTTGGATTTATGGATTAGAACTGATGATTTGGAAATTCCTTGCAGGTGGACGTGACAGGTGAGATCGCATCGCTCCGAGCCTTGCTCCAGTCGGCGGTGCAGGATCGGGAGGTAGCCCAGAGGCTGGTAAGTACCGTGTTCACTTTCAGCCCCTTTGATTTAAGCAAAATTTTGAAACTGACATGTCTTTTGCGTGCAGCGGGGTGAGCTGGAGAGAGTGAGGGGTACCGGAGCAGGCGGTGCTTCCTCCTCTCGGAGCGCAGGGGGCTCTCCATCGCTCATGGAGGCTCGACTGGCCGGGGCAGTGCTGAGAGCCGAGGAGGCTCAGAGGCATTTGAAGGAGCGGGTAAGTTCATTTAAAGGCTTGAGTTGATCATTTCCAAATAATGCTGTTTGATTACTCGTTGTGCAGGAGAGAGACTTGAAGCTGACTCACGAGCATGCCATGGAGTTGCAGAGTGAGAGGGATAGATTCCGGGGAGAGGCCCAGACTACCCGGAGCGAGAGGGACCAGCTGCGCATCCGGGCGGAGGCAGCTGAGGCACAGGTGGCAGAGATGGCGAGGGAGATGGCGACGCTGTGAGTGCAGAGGGCGCCCGGAGACCAGGAGGAGGTCACCCGACTACGCGCAGAGCTACTGGCGCAACAGACACTGGCCCAGGGCCTTCAGCAGATCGTGACGGACATAGGCCGCTCATGCAGTCGGAGCCGGAGCGGGGCGAGTGTCAGCAGGGCGACTGGTGCCTCCGTCGGACAGTATTTAGCAGGTTCCTCCAGCAGGCAGAGGAACGAGGAGGAGGAGAGGCGCAGGCAGGGCGAGGGTAGCGCTCAGGAGGGTAGAGGGGGTGGCGAGATGTTGCCACCTCCGAATAGGCGAGAGGGATCCGGGGAGAGTGGTGGTGGACAGTGAGGAGACTTGTGAGCCACCTCCCCTTTATCTATGTACATATTGTTCATTTCTTAGTGCAGTTTTACTTTTATGCCAATATTTATGATAAATGAATGATTTGTGATTGACACGAGTAAGAGGCGAGTTTCAAACAAGCGAGGGAAGAAGGGAGTCTTGAGTGCGACAACAGAAATCCTTGTTCCTGCACACAAGGCGAGGGTAGCACAGGCAGGGCGAGGGTAGCGCTCAGGAGGGAAGAACAAGTTAGATCTATTCTTAGGTTTGGCCCCTTGCGCTTAAAATGATAGAATCTGACTCCGTAATTGTCAAGGGGCCGAGTCTTATAAATAGACGAAAAGACCATGAAAATAATGCATGCTAAAGAAAAGTAATATGTACACACCTTTTTATTTTTCTGAAAACTATATATTTTATGGTTTTGGGAATCTTTGAATTTTTTAGATTTTTGGAATTTTTTTTTTTTTTGTTTTGGGGATTTTGATTTTTTTGGATTTTTAGAATTTTTGATTTTTTTTGTGTTTGGGGATCTTTGATTCTTTTGGATTTTTGGAATTTTTTATTTTTTGTTTTGGGGATCTTTTGATTTTTTTTTGGGATTTTTGGAATTTTTGATTTTTTTTGTTTTGGGGATCTTTTGATTTTTTTGGACTTTTGGAATTTTTTTTTTTTTTTTGAAAATTCTTTTGTTAACAACACTTCTTAATGTTGAGCGATTAACCGTGAGCCTTCTTCTATCTCACTTTGGCGAGTAAGATTTATGCGCAACGCATATTCATCTTAGGTTTGCTAAGATTCCTTGCCCCTGTGACAACAATGTTCCAACACAGACCACGCGTAGGGATTCTTTGGTCATTTTTAGGGAGGATAGGAAGAATATAAATGTGATAAGACTTAATATCAGGGTCGGAGTTACCGTCTTGTAAGACTTGCAACAAGTAAGCTACATATGTTATTCATCTGTTGTCCAGGGACTTTTAGGGCCACAGTATTTTCTCTTTTGACTGGGGCATGCGCGCGACCGGGCTCAAAGGCGTCCCACGGGGAACTGTACTGCCACTCTTTAACATGCCCCTTCATTTTATCATTTTGTCGCTTTATTTTTTTGTTGTATGCTTTTCTTAGAACCGCCCGTCCCTCCTTGAGATTTCAACACATGTTTTATACTGTTGCAGGTTTACAGGTTAGCCTTCCCCTTGCCCATAGACCTTGTTCGAGTAGGGAGAGAATTGACTTTTTGTATCCCTGAGCAAGGGCTAAGTGAGAACACTGTATATGAAGGGACAACGACCTTAGGCTACCATGTTGAGTACGTGATTGCGCATAAATATTATTTCGTCAATATGAGAGGGAGCGAGACACTTGGCAAATGGCTACTTATTAATTGGTGTTGTTATCAAAAGACTGTTGATCAGTGGTAGAATCTTTTAAGATATAATCCATTCCATGGGTGAGAAAGTTCGTCGCCATCGGCATTAAGTAGCCTATACGCGTTCCCTGGGTACACTTCTTTAACGACGTACGGCCCTTCCCAGTTTGCAGACAATTTTGACCTTGGACCTCCAGGTTTTATGAAAATTCGCTTCAAAACCATGTCTCCTTCTTGAAATTTACGCTCAATTACTTTCTTTTGAAAAAATCTTGAGAGTCTATTTTGATATGAGAGCATGTGATCGGCTGCAGCTAGACGTCGTTCGTCTAAGAGTTCTAGTTGTGTAAGTAACGCCTCCTGATGTTCATCGGGATTAAGTTCTTTGTCCAACTGAATTCTTAGCAAAGGGATGAGAATCTCGTGTGGACATACCGCTTCCATTCCGTATGTAAGTGAGAAAGGAGTATGCCCCGTAGGCGTGCGGATGGAGGTGCGGTAGGCCCACAGAGCCTCAATTAGCTTTTCTGGCCAATCAGTGAACTTATTAGACTCACAAGTTTTCTTCAGAATTTTCAAAAGTGTTTTGTTTGTGGCTTCGGCCTGGCCGTTGTCTTGTGGATAATACGGAGACGAATGATGCAAAGAAATATTGAATCTCTTACATAGGTTTTGATGCTCTTGGGATATGAACTGCGGTCCATTGTCGGTGACGAGACTGCCTGGTACTCCAAACCGCGCAATGATGTTCTTCATGATGAATCTACACACGGTTGAACCTTTGATTTCCGCGAATGCTTCTGCTTCGGCCCATTTGGTGAAATACTCCGTAGCAATGAGGATGAAGGATTTTGTTTTATCTGAGCATTAGGATCACCAAGGGGCCCGATGATATCAAAGGCCCACATGGAGAAAGGCCAGGGAGAGGATAGCGGATGCAAAGAGGAAGACAGAGTGTGGATTTTATCGGCATGGATTTGGCATTTGACACACCTACGAACATAGGCGGCACAATCCTCTTCTAAGGTTGGCCAGTAGTAGCCCTGCCTAAGGATCTTTTTGGCTAACATCTGACCATTCACATGCCCTCCGCATTCACCGGAGTGGGATCCTTCCACTATTTTCCAAGCCTCTTCATCCATCACACATCTGAGGAGCATTCCATTTAGAGCACGTCTGTAAAGGACTTCACCCATGAGGGTATATTTTAATGCCGCTCTACGGATAGCTCGCCTATCTTCGGCTTCGGCTTCTTCTAGGAAGGTACCGTCTCTGTAAAATTGCCTAATCTCATGGTACCACGGCCTTTCTTCTTCCATCAATTCTCCTAATTGGACAAGCAACAATTCCTTTGCTTCTTTCTTCTCTGCCTTCAACACTAGGGAGCTCCTAAGATTTGAGAACCAAGGATCCTGAGTTGAGGGAGCCTCTAACCTTTGAACATTGATAGTCTCAGTGCTACGGCTGAGAGGAAAGGAGAGAGACGAAGCTAACGATGCCAGAGCATTGGCCAGAATGTTCTGAGAGCGAGGAGTATGAATGTAGATGAGCTGACGGAATTGCTTGGCCAAGAGCGTGACCAGATCTTGATAAGGCTTGAGCTTGGGGTCCCGGGTGCGATAGGTAGAAAGGACTTGCCGAAGAATGAGCTGAGAATCTCCTATGATCTTGAGGTGACGTGCGCCTAAAAGGTAGGCAAGCTTAAGACCGGCTAGGAGAGCCTCATACTCGGAGATATTGTTGGTGGCGTAGAACTGGAGTTGATAAGCCAAAGGAATGGTGATCCCTTCTGGGGTGAGCAAGACAGCACCTATGCCCCGTCCCCTAGAATTGAGAGCTCCATCGAAGTGGAGCGACCAGAAGGGATCGCGAGAAACAAGTGATAGGTTTTCATCGGGGAATTCCTCTTGAACCGTATCACTATGAGGAAGAGGGAGGTGAGCAAGGTGCTCAGCAATGGCATACCCTTTTATGGCTTTCTGAACGATAAAAGAGATATCAAACTGAGAGAGGAAGCTTTGCCAGCGTGCCAATCTGTCGGCAAGGACTGGCTTTTCCAGGAGATACCTAATAGGATCCATTCTAGAAATCAAACTCACCTTATGAGCTAGGAAGTAATGCTTCAATTTCTGCACCACCCAGACTAGCGCTACACAGGTTTTCTCCATTGTGGTGAGTTTGAGCTCGGAAGGATTGAAGAGCCTAGATAGGTAGTAGACTGCCCTTTCTTTACCAGATTCATCATGCTGAGCAAGGACAGCTCCTAGGGAGTCCTCAATTGTTGACAGATATAGGATCAAGGGTTTCCCAGGGCTAGGTGCCTGAAGCACGGGCAGATTCATAAGATAACTTTTGAGCTCATTAAAGGCCTCTTGGCACTTATCATTCCATTCAAAATTAACTCCTCCTCTCAACAGTTCGTAGAAGGGACGGCATCTTTGAGAATGCTGAGATATAAACCTTCTTATGAATTGAAGCCGACCAATCAAACCTCGAAGCTCAGATATGTTCTTGGGAGGAGGCATCTCGTTGATTGCCTTGGCCTTGTGTGGGTCTATTTGAATCCCCCGTTTACTAACTATGAAGCCTAGCAACTTCCCTGAGGAAACTCCGAACACGCACTTCTTTGGATTCATCTTCAATTGATATTCTTGTGCGCGACGGAACACTTTGGCAAGCACAGAGAAATGCTCTCTTCGACTTCTCGATTCACCACGATATCATCCACGTAAACCTCAACATCAATATGTATCATGTCGTGGAAGATAGCTAACATTGCTCTTTGATAAGTGGCGCCGGCATTCTCCAGTCCAAACGGCATGACCACATAGCAATATGTTCCCCATGGGGTGGTGAAGGAGGTTTTCTCTTGATCCTCCGGGGCTAGACGAATTTGATTATAGCCGGAGTACCCATCCATGAACGATAGAGTTTCGAACCTTGTTGTATTATCGATCAAGACATCTAAAGGAGATAAGGGGAAATCGTCCTTAGGACATGCCTTATTCAAGTCCCGGAAGTCTATGCAGATACGCACCCTTCCGTCTTTTTTCATGACCGGGACAATGTTTGCCACCCACAAAGGGTAGAGGACTACACGGATGAACTTAGCTTTGTGTAGTTTATCAATTTCCTCTTTCATCCTCAAAGTAATGTGGGGGAGGAACCTCCTTAGCTTTTGTTTAACGGCAACTGCCCCTGGCTTTAGGATCAACCTATGTTCTACCAAATCGGGGTCAATGCCGGACATGTCATCGTAGGACCAGGCAAATGAATCCTTGAAATCAATATCTCTATGAGCACTTCTTCTTCTTTGGGAGGGAGATTAGAGGCTATGGTTAAGAGCCTAGGGTCCTCTTCTGTTCCCACGTTTACCTCTTTAGTAGGTTCATCGACTGCTGAGGTAGGTTCATCGAATCTCCTCATACCACTAGCATACGCCTCAGCAGCATCCTCCATCTCACCATCATTTTCATCTAATGGGTCTTCTTCGGCTACGATTTCATATATCCCAAAGCCGTCATCTAGCCCTTCCTCTATCGGCATCTCCTCTAAGTCCAAAGCCACTGCTTCTTTGACGAACTCTTCGACCGCCAGAAGAGCGCCACATCTTTGAACTAAGTCTAAGAGATATCTACAGGGTATGTCACTACCCTTCTTCTTCCTAGACGGGGACGGGGACTCACTAGAAACTACCCCTGAACTTGAGCTAGATTTGATATTTACAGGAGGCTCTGGAGAAGCGTCCAAAGGTTTATTGGAAAGGAAAACAAAGGGTGCGGCAGGGCCATGAAGATCCTCCAATGTGGCTGGAGGAGGAAGCGGGCCACCCGAGCTCAGGGTGCCGGCTACAGCATCGGGGTCTAGGGGAGCAGAAGGCCCCTCACCCGAATCGCCTGGAATGGCCATGCTTGACTGCTTGGTGAAGGCACGCATAGAGCGAAAGAGGGATGACGATGGCCGTCGGGGAGCGGATGCGACGGGGATCGCCGTCAAGAGTAGGAGCAGGGGGGTGACGGGGATCGCCGTCGAGAGCAGGAGCAGGAGGGAGGTGACGGGGATTGCCGTCGGAAACAAGAGCAGGAGGGGGGTGACGGGGATCGCCGTCGGAAATAGGAACAGGAGGGAGGTGTGACGGGATCTCCGTCGGAAGCAGGAATAGGAGGGAGGTGACGGGGATCGCCGTCGGAAGCAGGAACAGGAGGGAGGTGATGGAGATCGTCGTCGGAAGCAGGAGCAGGGGGTGATTGACGGGGATCGCCGTCGGAGGCGGGAGCAGGAGAGGATTTTTTTTTTTAATTTTGAATTTTCTATTTTTTGTGTTTTTTGTTTGTTTTTTTGTTGTTTTTTTTTTGAGTAGATAGGAATTACATTAAATTAAAAAAGACAGGACCGAACCATTGAATAAAATGACGAAGCGGGACGAAGGACGGATGAACGCCTCAACGGCGGCGGGTGAGATTTGTACAATGAAGGGGAGAGGCAAAGGAATGAAACTAATATTAAAATCGAGCATGGATGAAATAAAATGAGTAGGAGGCCGGGAGAGCCCTGGCCAGAACTCCTGTATAAGTAGGGGTAGATGATCTGACTGGTTTTCCTCACCAAATCTAGGCAATTGTCGCCTGGCGGTGGTTGCTGATGTTGATAGCGCTGCTACTTGTGGTGCATCTTCTCCACTGAACAATCTATTGACCGCAGAAATAAGATCTTCTAATTCTGACTTTTCTTCCTCAATCTCTGATCTTTCAAACAGTAGACTAACTGACGAGATGGCATCATCTTGGTCTGGATCCTCAATATCCTCCTCAGCTCTTTTCTTCTTGTTGGGCCGCCATTCCTCTAAAGCTTCATAGGCTGATCTTGGTGTTTCTATGGTGGTGTCATATCCGGGCTGAATGGGCCCTCTGACAAAGTGCTCATACAGGGACCGAGTGAGTGGGCCATGGTCTGTTTGTGAAGGGGATGAGGAAACGGCCCATTCTGAATATCCCAGACCACGCTTTGTGAATTTCTTGGCGGTGGCCACAGTCTTGGTTTGCCCTTGAAGATGAGCACCTAGACCTTTTCTGGACTGATAACCCAGCCTGAACATGATATCCCATCCTTTTGCATTTACGTTTACGCCCTTTCTGATTGCTGCTACAGGTGGAGACACAATTGGGCGGTTGGAAGAGAATGTATAGGCCTAAGTGTAGTTGACATCCAGCACCGAGATGATGGGCTTGTTGGACGGCCATACCGACGGGAGCACTCTCTCAACAGCTTCTACTGTATGTGTTGTCGTTGAACTTTTTACCTTGACTATTCGCCCTTGGAAAGGGAATTTCAGGCACTGATGCGCTGTAGACGGCACTGCCCCTAATGACTCGATCCATGGGCGCCCTAAAATGGCTTTGTAGGTGTGATCAATGTTGAGCACATAGAACTCCACAGACATGACGAGAGGGCCCAATTCTGCTTGCACAGTAATGACTCCATGGCAGGCACGTCGCGAATTGTCATATGCAGCGATGGTGGTAGGTGTGGGCTGCAATTGGCGTTCTGATATATTGCACGCTCTAAGAGTGCTTAGTGGACATACATTAATGGAAGCTCCTGTGTCCACCAGAGCTGCATCGACGGCCACTATATTTATGGTAAGTGTCACACACAAGGGCATTTTCCTCGCTTCGGGAGCAGCCAACTCGCCATCAGAAAAGGTAATGGTGGGTCCCCTGTTCACTATTGAGAGCACTGAGGGTAGATTGTCCGGATTCATGTCTTCGCTGACCATGACTCTTTGCAAAAAGGCCCTGAGAGCATCTTGGTGAGTTTGTGATCTCTTAATGAGCTTCAATATGGAGATCTTGGCGGGAGTTTGATCAAGATGTTTCAAGATATCATATTGGGTTCCCGGCGCTGGATCAATCTCTTCTGTATCTTGTTGCTGCTGATTGTTGATTTGCTGACCTGACATAGGCACGGATGCGCTAGGGTACATCCGATGAAACATTCGCCCGCTCCAGAGGGCAAGATTATGGTGGAGTGGAAGGGTAGTGGTGTTAAGGATGGAAGGGTTGGCTAGTAATGGTGCTGGTGTAGGGGAGAAAGAGACGTTGCTGGGTGGAGGAAAGATGGGCGACGGGACAGGGGAATATGATGGTGAGGTGATGGTGGCAATGTGGGGTGTAAGGGAGGAAGGCGTGATGGACGTACGTGCGGGAGCAGTGGGCGTGACATGAGAAATAACCAGAAGCTGGCCTACCTCATGGTCGTCATCGAAGGCCCACTGGGCTTCTGGTGGTGGATGGTGGATGACGGGGTTAACATGCGCAGGCGGAGGGGGTGGTGGAGCTGATTGAGGGTTCGAAGCGGGCTGATGTTGCGGCATGGGATTACGGATTATGCCTAGATCATTTGCTGGCTGCTGCGGCTGCTGCTGTTGCTGCTGTTGTTGTTGGTGTTGCTGGTACTGCTGCTGGAAAGGTTGGTATTGCTGTTGTTGTTGTTGTTGCTACTGTTGTTGTTGCTGCGGCTACTGTAGCCTCTGTTGTTGCTGCTGTTGCCTCTGGCCCTGCTGGTCCCTCAAAGTTGGAACAATCTCTTCATCTCCGCCCAATCAATCTGGTTCTTTTCATGGAGATCGTATATCATGTCCCGGAATTGGAAGCAATCGGACACATTGTGGCCCGGATGACGATGATAGACGCAGTACTTTGTTTGATCGACCGCCATATTCCAATTTGCCTTCTCAGAAGGGAGTCTTAGGGCATTTAGTGACATGAGGGCCGCAAAGACATCAGCTAGAGACTCGGGTAATGGAGGGTATTGGGCTCTCTTGGGCCCATTGGGCTTCCTAGGGGCATAGCCATTTTGAGGTGGAGGGACCTGGGAGTATTGGCGCTGATCTTGGGGAGGATTTTGTCCTTGGGGAGGTGGCTGCCTATTATTGTTGTTGTTCCAAGACTGTTGGGTTTGCTGGGTATAGGGAGACCTACCTACTGGGCCTTGGGGGTTGCTAACAGCACCTACTTGTTCATTAGTCTGGATCCCCTCGGTGACTGGGCCTTGCGGCTTTTTGGCATAACGGGCCTTGGGGGTCTCAAACATGGAATGTATAGGCGAGTCCTTGAGTTGGGTTTGAATGAAATGGGCTTGGCTATATAGTTGGTGCATGGTAGAAATGTCGTTCATGGCCAAAATAGCTCGGTAGGTTGGTGTTGCATTGGAGATCAACAGCTTTACCTTTTCCTCCTCAGACATTGGGCAGCGGACCTTGGCGGCCAAGCAGCGCCACCGGTCAGCATAGGTGGAGAACTCCTCTTCTGGCTTCATCTTTTCAGCCACTAAATCCACAAAAGAGTATTCGGGTCCCACCCGATCCTGGAATTGCTGCAGAAATCTTTCTTGGACAATTTGGAAGTCCTCAGCTTCCTCAGGAGGCAATGAATAGAACCACTCTAATGCTGGACCATCTAAGTATTTTCTGAACAGGTACGCCATGAGATGGCGATTGTATTGTGTGGTGCTGATTCATAGACGAAGTCTTCAGATGAACATAGGGGTCCCCTACCCCAGAGTATCGACGATATACAGGGAGCCCGGACTGGGGAGGCACCCGGAGGTATTGGAAGGATGGGAGGGCAATGTCAGCTACCCTCCGAGGATCGATCTGCCTCCGGAGGTCATGAAGCTCTTTCTTCATACTTGTCCATTCTGCCAAGAAATCGGAAGGGGATTGGATCTGATGCGTAGGGACAAGGGAGCGTGGCTGCTCAAAGGAACGAGACCTCTTGCGAGGGAGCGGAGCTGGTTCGGCCATATAGTATGTAGTGGGAGGGGATCGAGGCCGAACATCTCGTGGGGGAAGGTAGCTTGGTTCTGAAAAGTGAATGGCCCGAGGACGGAGAGGGGTAGGGTCTGCCCCAGACTAAGAAAGGTGGGGAGCTGAAGCGACGTGGGCGGAGGAATCCGCCGGTCGAGCTGAACTTTGACCACGGGGAGATGAAGGTTGTTTCCCCTTGGCAGCCGCTATGAACTCTCGGACTTGGTCCAGAGTGAGGTGAGGAAGGAGCTGGCTGAATTGAGAATGAGGGTCATCACCCCCAGGAGGAGAAGGAGGACGGGATCGGACCCCAGTGATGGAGGGACGCTAGATATGCCCCGGGAGAATGGTCATGGAGGGTTGGGCTACCTCCTCGAGCCACCCGAGGGGAAGGGCATCGTCAGCAAGGACCCGGAATTGGTCCATGTCGAAGAGGGGATTATGATATAGCACAAGGGTCGGAGGAGACTGACTCGATCTCCCTAAACAATGACGCATACACCCTCCAACCAATTTGGGGGGGGGAACCGACACACCTAAACTCTATCACGACAAGAAAGACAGAGATGAGAAGGGAGGATCAAAGCACTCAAGTTATCATGCTTAAAACGCAAATTTCTTAAGATTCGAACTTGACCTTTTAAATGAATTGATTAAAGAGATGTCACTCGGTCATGCGGTCCCTGATAGGAATGAACTCAAGTGCTCCGGTATGACTAAGGGTGGTACACACTCACATACGAGGATGGCTCAAACTAAGGATGCAACTGGTACAACCAGCCCGGCGAACCGCAACGTGCGTACGGCCACGGGGACTTACGGAGGTCCTCGGAAGGTGGGCCCGAGTCAGCCTACGAGTGCTCGTAGGTGAGAGGACTCACTCAACCAAGGGGGAACCTGATCAAATGGGATGAGCAGCGTATGCAAGGGACTAAATGCCCCAAATGTATGCAAGAAAGAAGATAAGGAGCAAACAGGGCGACAAAACAAGTCTTCGGGCGGAGTCGCGACGGCCGTGTACTCCGCGACCCTATCGCGACAGCACGGACTGCCGCGATAATGACAGTGGCCCGAAAACACAGTGAGTCACCACCCAACTCGAGCAGACTATCCTACAAAACTAAGAAACACCAAGAGACACTACAATGATACAACATGAGTCAGGGAACATACAGAAACCGATCCATGGATAAAACAGTAACATACAAAGCAAACCTGATAACGCGATGCCGCCCAAGCCGCGACATGTTCGCGTCCCTTCTCTCTGCTGCGATAGGAACTGAAAACTTACAAATAAAACTAAACAGAAAACCCGAATCTTGACAGGATACTAACAGACAGAGACACGAGCAAACATGATCTAGGCAATGTAACAAAGATGCATGCTCTCATGAGCATTGGGTAGAGAAGACATGGTGTATAACAAACACTGACTTATAACGCGTCACCCCGTTGCGTCGCGACCAGGCCGTGTCAACGCGATCGGTCGCGACAAAGACAGAGCAGGGAAATGCGCAGGACACACAGATCAAGACACTAACAGGGCACTATAGTAACAAACAACGGGAAGGCATGGCAAGCAAACAATCAAAAAAATCTACGAGGGTGGCATTGAAGGTCCCACCGTGATCGCCAAAAGGTGTAATCACAGGGATTGTACCCCCTCAACACAGACATGAGTATCAAATATGATAGCATGGAAAATAGGAAGTGGCGAGCAAGTCGCCTAAGAATGAAAATGGGATGATGGCTGACTTAAACTAGGAAAAGGAGAGAGAACAGGAACTGACCTGGTGTCGCGGTCACCATGGGCGCCGCGATAGACTGGTGTCGCGTCAGCGTTCGTCGACGCGTCTATGGTCGCGTCACCCTCAGCCGTCGCGTTCTCTGAATGCGGGAGAAATGAAGTAAGGACCTTCTACTCGTCCTCCAGCCGGCCGGAGAAACCAGAGCTTCTCGTAGATTTCACCTGCTTGCCTGCCAATCAAAGAAAAAACCACAAAAAAATGCCCTATTAGAATACGTAAGCATAGTATCTATTCAAAAAATAGGAGGAAAAGGGAGATCATGGCGGGAACGCACCTGGGGTGGTTTGAACCCTATGGGAGTGGAAAAAACGTGGGTGAGTAGGGAATGTGCTCTATGCTAAAACAACATAAAATGCATGTAGAAGTAAAAGGAGAGGAGGGAGAAGAAAATGAGCCCATTAGGGCGACTCCCTGGCGTGGGTGCAGCTCCAAGGATGCGCAAAAGCTCCAGGAGATCGTCGGGGTCGCCCTCTTCACGTCCTGTGCTCTGTCAATGGTGAAATAATGGCCTTAGGGAGTAGAATGTGAAGGGAATATGGCGAAATGGGTGGCTGTGATGCTAAGTACGGGTCAGAGGAGATTTTGGCAGCCCTTCGGGGTAGTAAATGAGGCTGTCCTCGTCCTTCAGGAGGGGCCTTGCTTATATAGGTCTTGGGATAAGAATTAGTGATATTATCTGTTCAAAAAGGTTTTAAAAAATCATAATAGGAGATAAAGCCCTATAAAAATCGGATTGAGAGTCCTTAGGGATCCTCACAAGAGTCCCTAAGGGTAGGATCCCGCCCTAAGGGGTAGGGATAATCCTTAAGATTATGTTGAATTCAAAGGAGAATAAATAGGGGGTAGTTATGAAGGCCAGAGGATTCGGTCCTTGTTGCGGCGTATCGTAGGGTCGCAACTAAGACGTGACGGTGCGGGTGGACACGACAGCATTGCACACGTGCATGGATAATGCATGGGCTGTCGCGACTGCCCGAACTGTCGCGACTAGAGACGCGGCGCTACGAAGAATCGCGACAATGAATCCGGACTATTTGAGAATTATCAGCCAACTACATGATAAGACAAGAGTTATTATGTCCCATGGACTCTCTCAAGTGATACATTTCGGGATTTCAAGGCATTTTAAAGGTTAAATAGGCTCAAAGCAAGGCTAATAATGGGCTCAAGGTGAGTGACCAATTAGGGGCCCACTAAGATAACAAGAAATGTGGTTCAACCCATTAGTCAAAACCGGGTGTCTACACGGATCACCACCCCATACCATACAAACCGCGCTTAATTCTCAATTTTCATGCTTTAATGAATGCCTTATCATGATATCTAATGTTTTTAAAGCCAAGTAACCATCCACACATGCAAATCATGCAATCTCATGGTGTAAAATGGGTAGAATTCCCCTACGTTCGTGAAGAGCACGAAGAATAGTGAATACCCGGTGTTTCTCCCGCTCCACGCAAGGTCCTCGAGGTGAGAACATGCCAAAAACACTATCAACCCACCAAATTGCCTAGTAAATTGCCGCAACTCCCTCTTCTGGCCGAGCAGAACTGGTTGCAGCTCTACTTGGCCAAAACAACATAAAAATGCACAGCAGTCGGGAACGCGATGTACCCCTCTGTCGCGACTGGAACGCGATGGTTTAGGGCATTGCCTTCTCAAAGCTGACGTCTGCATGCCGCCCAGTGCTTGACACACGGCGGGCATGTAGACGATAACCACTCAGCAGCGGCAACAGGAACGCGACATGCAGGACCGTCGCATTCAGATCGCGACGTTCCTCATTGTCGCGTTCACAGACAATGAATAGGCTGGTGTTTTGGGCCCAGCCTACCAGCCCACAAACAGCCCAAACCTAAACACACAATTGAAACACGCCACATTGGCCACACACTGGCCACCTCAACCACCAAACAAAGGATTCGTAAGGATCTAAAAAACGTGCGACGTTACATTACTATCATCTAAAAAGAAATTTTGACCTCGAAATTCAAAACACAATTCATGTATTTAAAGCTTTAAACACCACAACAAGTACTATCATCTAAAAAGATTTAAAAACTTACTCAACTAAATAAGGATATGCCTTAGCCATTTTCTCGGCTAATTCTCAAATAAATAAGGATCTTCAATAACTTTCCTCAACATGGAAACATGGAAAACGTCATGAGCATCAGTAAAATCAGCTGGCAAATCAATTCTATAGGCAGTCTCCCCGATTCTTTCTAATACCTTGAAGGGCCCCACATACCTTGGGCTCAACTTTCCTTTCTTGCTAAACCTCAAAATACCATTAGTAGGGGAAACTCTCAGGAAAACAAAATCTCCAACTTCAAATTGAAGTGGTCTGCGACGTTTATCTGCATAGCGTTTTTGTCGGCTCTGGGCTACCTACAATTTTTCTTTAATGAACCTGACCATTTCTGTAGTCTACTGAATTAATTCATGACCTATTACTTGTCTTTCTCCCACTTCATGCCAATTTAATGGCGTTCTGCACGGCCTTCCATATAATGCTTCATACGGTGCCATTCCAATACTGGTGTGATAACTGTTATTATAAGCAAACTCTACCATGCCCAGATGGTGCTCCCAGCTGCCTCCCCACACTAAACAACAAGCTAGTAATATATCTTCAATTGTCTAAATTGTTCTTTCTGTCTGACCATCTGTTTGTGGGTGATAGGTTGAACTGTACCTCTGTACTAATAACTCTCTGTAAGCTTCTCCAGAAACCAGAAGTAAACCTGGGATCCCTGTTAGAAACAATTGTCTTCGGGATACCATGCAACGAAACAATTCTGCCAACATAAATTCTTGCTAATTTGTTCACTGTCCAGGACATACTCACTACTATTAGTCTGCATACTTTAGTCAATCTATCAATAAATACCCATATTCCATTGTGTCCTGTAGTTGTCCTCGGTAGTCCTACCACAAAATCCATAGCAATGTCATCCCACTTCCACTGTGGAATGGGTAACGGTTGTAGTAAATCTCCGGGCTTCTGATGTTCTACCTTTATTTGCTGACAAACTGCACATCTTACAATGAACTCTTCTATTTCTCTTTTCATGTGCGGCCACCAAAAATGCTTTTTCAGATTTTGATACATTTTAGTGCTACCTAGATGAATCGTATATCTAGATTTATGTGCCTCTTTTAGAACTCTTTGCTTTACTTCTCTTTCTGTGGGTACATATAACCTATCTCTGAGCTTGACTACACAATTCTCATCAATGGTGACACCTTCTATTTTTACAATGTCTACTAAGCTTCCATCCGTTCTCTGGGCTTCAATAATCTGCCAATACAAAGATGGCTCTAAAGTACTACTGACTAGTGCTACTCGCCACTGACTGCTCGGAACATATAGTGAATTCTCTTCTATTTCCTCATATAATTTCCATTCTTTTATCTTCATATGACTCATATATGCTTTTCTGCTCAATGCATCAGCTATCACATTGGCCTTACCTGGATGGTAAGCTAAACTGAAATCATAATCTTTCAAATATTCTACCCATCTATGCTGACGAAGATTCAAATCCTTTTGAGAGAAAATATATTTCAGACTTTTATGATCTGTGAATATTTCAAACCTCTCACCATATAGGTAGTGCCTCCACATCTTCAAAGCAAATACGACTGTTGCTAACTCCAAATCATGAGTTGGGTAATTCTCTTCTGCTGGCTTCAATTGCCTGTAGGCATATGCTATCACCTTACCATGTTGCATTAGTACTGCTCCAAGCCCTCTTCTAGATGCATCTGTGTAAATCACAAAACCACCACTGCCTGCTGGTAATGTCAATATTGGTGTTGTTGTAAGCCTTTTCTTTAATTCTATAAAACTTTTCTGACATTCACTTGACCACACAATTTGTACCTCTTTTCTAGTCAACCTGGTCATAGGTGCTGCAATTCTGGAAAAATCTTGTATAAAACGCCTGTAGTAACCTGCTAGGCCCAGAAAACTTCTAATCTCTGTAATTGTTCTTGGCGCTTCCCACTTCATAACTGCCTCGACTTTAGCTGGATCAACAGCAACTCCCACTGCTGAAATAACATGACCCACAAACTAAATTTCTTTCAACCAGAATTCACACTTACTGAATTTGGCAAACAACTGATTGTCCTACAAAAGCTACAATGTAACCCTCAAATAAGCTGCATGCTCCTCTTCAGATGCTGAATAAACCAGTATATCATCTATGAAAACCACTATAAACTGGTCCAGATATGGATGGAAAATTTTGTTCATCAAATTCATAAATGTTGTTGGTGTGTTAGTTAGCCCAAATGGCATAACCACAAACTCATAATGCACATACCCGGTTCTGAATGCTGTCTTGTGAATATCTTCTTCTCTAATCCTTAACTGATGGTACCCTGACCTCAAATCAATTTTAGAAAACACCTTAGCTGACTGAAGCTGATCAAACAAGTCATCAATTCTTAGCAGTGGGTACTTATTCTTTATGGTCACATCATTCAATTTTTGGTAATCAATACACATTCTGAAACTGCCATCTTTCTTTCTTACAAATAGTACTGGAGCTCCCCAGGGTGAATGACTCGGCCTGATAAAACTTTTTCCTAACAATTCTTGCAATTGCTTCTTTAGCTGGGGCCATTCTGTATGGTGCCTTAGAAATTGGCATTGTGCCTGGCTGCAATTCTATAGTGAAGTCCACTTCTCTATGTGGAACCAAACCTGACAAATCATCTGGAAATACATCTGTAAATTCCCTAACCACTGAAACTGATTCTACTAACTTACTAGTTTCTACCAAACTTACTGAAGCTAAATAAGCTACACACCCCACATTTAACAATTTCCTAGCTCTGATTGTTGAAATTATCAACTTAGAGGTATAGAAAGGCATACCATGGAATTCAAATACTGCTCTACTGGGGTGACAAAACCTGACCCTCTTCTTTCTGCATTATACCATGGCTCCATAGGCTTCAAGCCAATCCATACCCAAAATAATATCATAATCTCTCAATTGCAAATCACATAATCTACCTGGCATCTGATTTCCTTGAATCACAATAGGAACCTCATCTATGTAACATGAGGTGAGCATAAACTCACCCGAAGGAACCTCTACTACCAATTCACACAGTTTCTCTTCTAATGGATGCACCATACAATCCAAAAACTCTTCGAAAATAAAAGAATGAGAAGCACCCGGATCAAATAAAACTCTTGCTGAAAAGTCATAGATAGTTAATATACCTTCTATCAAATTTGATGCCCGTGCCTGGGCTTGGGTGATAGCCATAACTCGTTCTCTACCTCTCTGGAGTGGTGCTCCTCTACCACGACCCGCTGGTGGCTGCTGGGGCTGCTGCTGCTGCTGCTGTACTCCTCTTCCGTACCCAAACTCTCTGGGATAGGGGCAATTGTGGATCAAATGCCCCGGCTGATCAAAATTATTACATCTATAGCCTTGAGGAAGTGTAGGCTGCCTGGCTGTACTCTACTGAGAGTCCTCCACCTCTGGTCTGTAGCCACGCCCTTGCTGGAACACCTGTTGGCGACCTCCTTCTCATCCTCTGAATAATTTCTTCAACTTTGATCCCCACTTGCTGAAACTTGAAGAAGATGGTCCTGTTGGCGCCTTCCTTTGCTGATCCCCGAAGACTGCTGAGGTAGCCGAAAACTACCTGAACCTAACTCTTCTGCCTAACGAGTCCGAACAGACCTCTCCAATGTGGCTTCTCTCTGAGTGCCTCCTCTACAGTCCTACACATAAGCGGTATCACCGCATTTTGGAATTCTATCCTCAAGCCTCGGATAAAATACTCAACCATCATAGCATTATCTAATACAACATATGGCGCATATCTGCTAAGTGCCATAAACCTCATCTGATACTCCAAAACAAAAGAATTTCCTTCCTGAAGAGTCCGAAATTGCTCCCTTTTTGCTTGCTGAACTTGTATTAGGAAGAATGTGTCATTAAATGCTTCTAGAAATTTTGGCCATGTCATAGTCTCCTCTGTCCTGCCTGCAAAAGTGGTCTGCATCTTTAACCTCCACAATTCTTGCGCAAAACCTCGCAACTGGTAAGTAGCCAAAACTACTCTGTCCGCTAGAGGACACCTCATAGTCATAAAAACCCTCTCAATCTCATGAATCCAGTGCTTAGATGTGTCTGGATACGGTCCACCTGTATAAGTAGGTGGCTGCAATCTCAAAAATCATTCAACCTGCAGCATCGACTCTTCCACTGCCCACACTGGTGGTGGTGGTACGGGTACCTCAAGAGGTACCTCCACTCCTAGTGGTGGTGGAACTGGAGTCACTGGTACGACGCCTTCTGCAAATGGTGGTACTGCTATTGGCGGTACTGGTGCTTGCTGGTCCTGTCTCACCCGAATATCCGTAAGACTCTCCCATATCCTTTCTATCATTCGCTAGGTAGACTCTTTTGGTTCATCTTCTCCACCACCCAAATCCCTTCTATCAGCCCTCCAAATTCCTGCACAAACAACATTCCAACCATATACATACCAACAAATCATTATAAAACTAGGGTCAGCTACCAACAGTGGACTAGTGTAGAAATAAGGCTATGTAATTTCCTAGTTCCTTTATATTTACACGGACGTTGATCTAATACCAACTGTGACGGACCACGTCGTTCAAACCCGTTAACCCAGTAATGAGCTTGACCCGACTCTGTCTCCCCCGAACGAGGCGTAGCCTCGCAAGAGATATCACACACACGTCTGTGAAAACACAAAGTAGCACACTGATATATATATATGATTCACAATGTCACACATATTTACATCGGATTTACATAGCCAAATTTTAACAAAAGTCAAGGTAAGGTACAAGAGCCTAGGGCATACCCTAAGGTACAACAGGAAAAGAAACTACATTGCTGGATGCGTCGACCCAACTCCGCTGCGATGCGGCTCTGAACTGGAAGATGGTAGAGAAACCTTCTGCTCTCCTTCACCTGTAGGGAGTAGGGGTGAGCCTCGCACGTCACTCGATCAGTAGGGAAACTCCCCTAAAACGACCAAACCAAACTTAAGTACGAAAGCAGGATGCTACACTAGTAATTTATAGCTCAGCTAAGTAGGATATTAAAGCTGTAAATACCACATACCACTTACCGTCAATGTAAACCAACATTAATAAATAAACGGCAAAACCACAACTATGTGTACCTGCTAAAGCAGAGACTGCCACACTCAAGCCACGTAGACTGGTTCGCGACACCAGCAACTGGCTCAGACAAACCACACATGTCTACCTCTCAGCCTCGCAGCCACGGACGAAAGGTCCAGCTGCCGCTCCACTAGAACAAGTCAAACAACTGTGGAGACTAACCAACACCACACCTGCGGACTACACTGTTGCAGGCCCAAGCCTGGAACCTCTAGAGACTCTGGCCAGAGCTCCCTAGAGTGAGGCACTGAAAACAGGACTAGCTGGGGCCCAGTACGTCTACCGGTGTTCGTACCCCCCACCACGAGCGCGCTACAAGCGACAAAAACAAAATAACACAAGTCGTTGTCCCATTGTCATCTTTCTATCATCCGGACGTACAACTCAGGCAACAGAGTGAGGGTGTCCAAGATAGATGACACAGACCTCGACGGTACACAAGTATCGGGACAAGCCCTGATCACAAAGCCCGGCTCACACAGAACCTGGGGCACCCAACTGAAGAGGTAACCATGGTAGGCGTCATACTACTTGCCACGCACACACAAACCATGTGCACACCGCACGACCCACATGAAATCTCACATCAACCATGTGAACACAATACACTAACCGCGTGGACACCATGCCAATCACATAAACCACTTGCTAGCCTCGTAAACAGAATGCTAGCCTCGTAAACAACATCCGCAAAGGGCCTTACAGGTGTTAATGCACTGCTCATACTTATCAGACACATAAAATACCAATAAATGGGTAATTCTGCCGTGTAAACCATGCGCAAGATGACCCCTCGGCTAAGGTCGCGATGTGGGGCAGTTTCGCCTTCAGAACGCGACACAACGATATGCTACGTTCATAACCTGAATGCGTCAGGTCAGCCTGTCGCGTTCTAAACGCGACAGGGGGCTCTGTCACCTTCACAGGCGAAAACCCAAATCCGGATTGCTGACTCCGGATCACCATCCCATGCCACACAAACCGCTCTTAATTCTCAATTTTCATGCTTTAATGAATGCCCTATCATGATATTTAACGTTTTTAAAGCCAAGTAACCATCCACACATGCAAATCATACAATCTCATGGTGTAAAATGGGTAGAATTCCCCTACCTTCGCGAAGAGCGCGAAGAACAGTGAATACCCGACGTTTCTCCCGCTCCACGCAAGGTCCTCGCGGTGAGAACACGCCAAAAACACTATCAACCCGCCAAATCGCCCAATAAATCGCCGCAACTTCCTCTCCTGGCCAAGCAGAACTGGTTGCAGCTCTACCTGGCCAAAACAACATAAAAATGCACAGCGGTTGGAAATGTGACGTACCCTTCCGTCGCATCCTAAACATGACAGTTCAGGGCGTTGCCTTCTCAAAGCTAACGTATGCATGCCGCCCAGTGCGCGACACACGGTGCGCATGCAGATGGTAACCGCTCAGCAGCGGCAAAAGGGACACGACATGTAGGACCGTCACGTTCAGATCACGACGTTCCTCACTGTCGCATTCACAGACAGTGAATAGGCTGGTGTTTTGGGCCCCGCCTACCAGCCCACAAACACCCCAAACCTGCATACACACATAAAACACACCACACTGGCCACCTCAACCACCAAACGAAGGATCCGTAAGGGTCCAAAAAACGTGCAATGTTACACTTCCCCTTTTGTTTTAAATTATGTGAATGGTTTAAAGCTTGGGAAATCATGCTATGAGGTTGTGTTTCAACTTAGTTGTGCAATTTAGTGCTTTATATTGTAGTTTACAAGACATGTGCATAGTTTTCTGAGGTAGGGGATGGGTTTCGCCGTCTGCTTGAGAAGGCGACGAGTCGGGCCGTCGCGTTTTGAACGCGACCATTTACCACGTCGCATTTTGGTTTGTAACACGATGCCTTGATCCGTCCCGTTCATTTTTTTTTATTAGGTTGGATCGGTTGGTTTGAACGCAACCACTTGTCTCATTGCGTTCTTGTTGAACATGTCGCTGTGGTTCATCGCAATTTGGTGTACGATTTGGTGTTGCCTTTGTGGCGACGTATTGTTCCGTCATGATTCTCACTTTGACTGTCGGAGTTTGACCACTAGCTTTGATGGCGACGTATCGGGCTGCCGTGTTTATGTCGCGACCATGGGCCCTGTCGCGTTAAGCTTATTGTTGCGGCCGTAGTGTGGGTCGTCACGATTTGATAAGCCACGTCTGTGTCCATCACGATTCAGCTTCCGAGGTGTGTTTGTGATGGGGGTGCTATGATGGTCTGGTGTGTACCTAGCCTTACACATTTTAAAGTTGTTTTAAGTTGATTATGTCATTTATGTTAATCAGGTTAAGTATGTTTTATGTGGTGATTTATGTACGTAAAGTATGTGCTATGGAGGTCATGAATGACCATGACATGCAAGTTAAGGTGGTCATGTGGTTCATGTGTATAGTAGTTTTAGTTGCTTGGAGGTCACGTGGTGACCAGTGCGAGCCAGTTATGTTATGTGTATCGTGTTGATTGTACCGGTAAGCTAAGTGATCGGCATGGCTTGTTTGTTGTTGCCGAGTGTGGTGGTCCGGCACCTATTCCGGAATGCCTCTCTAGTTGAGTACCCTAGGTTCTTTATAAGCTAGGCACGTTATGTTTGTTGTGCTTGGGCTTTGCCCTAGTACTGTGTGTACCGTCGAGGTGAGTGTCATCTTTCTGGACACCCTCACTCCTATGTTTGAGTTGCATGTCCTGCCGAGGGAAAGACGGCAATGGAGCAGCAACTTGTGGGTTGTGGTTGTGTTCGGTCACTTGTAGAGCGCTCTTGGTTGGGGGATGGACACCAGTAGACGTACTGACCCCCAACTAGTCCTGTGTTTTTAGTGCCTCACTTTAGGGAGGTCGGGCCAGAGTCCTTAAAGGTGCCAGGCATGGGCCTACGGCTATGTGATCTGCAGGTGTGGTGCTGGTTAGGCTCCACCGTTCTTTGGCTTTACTTTTTGCTTGTGGAGCGGCAGTTGGACCTTTTGTCCTTGACTACGAAACTAAGAGGTAGTTCTTGTGTTGTGTTGTCCGGGTTGAATACTGGCATCATGAACCAAAAGTTAATTCATGTGTGTTGGATCAGAATGGTTCTTTAGATTTCCCAGAGGAGGGTGAATAGGACTTCTTGCGCTTTTAAAAACTTATCTAAAAATAGATAACACTAATTAAAATTGTTAGTACTTAGTGTGGTGTGTGTGAAACAAGTGAGAACTTGGCGGAAACAATCACACAATTGCACAAGAGATTTTATTTTGGTTCGGCCCTTCCCACATGGAAGTCCTACATCTACTCCCCAAGAGCCACTTGGGATTCCACTAACTGCCAAGAATACTTTACCATCTCTCAACCTGAGAGGTATTACAACCCACTAGCTCCCAAGCAAGTCTTCCCTTTAGAAAGGGGTACAAAGACCACCTACATCAGAACGTCTTCGCTTCATAAGAGGGGTACTGCAGGGAACAAACCCCCTGCGGGTTATCTAACATAGAAAGGAAACACTTGTGTGTCTGCTTAGAAGAATGAGCAAACACAAAGAATCAGAAAGGAATACAAGTAAGAACTGAAGCTCTAACTCTTTCTAAATCTAAGAGGGTGGACTGAGAAGATCTACAATTACAGAATGCCACCTAAGAAGAAAAAACTTCGAAAAACAAGAGAGCTTAGAAGTCGAGGATTGAAGTAGCAACTCTCTTTCTCTTTTCAATAGGTAAGTTGTGGTGACTCTTGTTGCTTGCAATTACTGATTGGAGTTCAGTGTCTTCTTCTGGATCAAACTTCAGCTTCTATGTATGAGCTTTAGAGGCTTCAACTTCTCATTTATAACCATCAGTCCTTCAACTCTTAGAGTCCCAACGTCTTCAGGCTATGTAGGTAGCTTCATGGCTTGATAGACAACTTCATTAATGTTATGCAAACTCCATGCTCAGGACTGAAAACTAAGCAAGCTTCTAATTGTTCTGCAAGCTTGGGAGGACAAGAAAGACACAGATACCTCCATTCTTTCTGAGGTAGGTGAGATAAAAAATATATACAACATAAAATGGTTCTGACAAAGATGTTCAAAACATTTAAAGATAGTCAGATAGTTGTATGGGGAATACAAGGACTTTTCTTGAAAGTCATGGAGTTCTGACAGTGGTAGGTGAGCTCTGACAGATAACCCATGCTGCTTATACCTACCATAGCATTAAACTCTTGACCATCTATCGAACAAAGGTAGAACTATCTTTCTGACAATGAAAGAGACAACAAGTATGCAATTCTTACAGATTTAAAAAGGACATTTAGAATAAAATATTTTTCCGCTAAAAAGATATTTGAAATATGATAGCATAGAATACCCACAAGGATCATATAGGAAACTTTTATTCATAAGAGATCCCAAAGGAATAAAGAAAATTATTGAAATGATCAGATTATTTTTATTGGGTTCTGTAAGAAATGGCAGATACATAAAAAAATTTATTTAAGTACAAGTACACAAAAGTTGATATATGATACTTCATCTTTCAAAGAGTCGGAGTGAGATTTAATAATACTTCAACTGTATAGAAGTCGCAGTGAGATATGATAGATGTCAAACTTCGACTTTTGGGGAGTCGGAGTAGAACAAGTTTGTTCATCAATCGACATCGTACTTCGACTTTTAAACAGTTGGAGTGAAATGCAATAGAAAAAACTTCGACTTTTCAGAAGTCAGAGAAGGTCCAACTTTGTCTGTTAAAGAGTCGGAGTAAAATATAAACAACAAGACTTCGACTTCGACAAAGTTGGAGTATGGTACTGTAATGACCCAGATCTGAATTACTTGTAACCAACCAGTAACCTGAATCCCGACTTGCCACCCACGAGCCAAAACTCGGAAGGGTAAAAAGAGAAAGTCTGAGGATATCATATAAGAAAATGTACACACCACAATAAATTTGAACATTCCACTATATATAGATAACAAAGTCATACAACTTAGAGCAAATCCAACAAAAGTAGTACAACTAGTACATGAACAAAAGTACTACTCACAGCAGCAAAGCAGGACCAACACCGAAGTGGCCAGGCTCCTCAGCACCAGGAGTCGACGACGAACCACCTAAAAGGGAAGGGAGTGAGTCTCAAGAAGAGACCCAGTAGGGACACTAACCCCCACCGGTAATAGTACTAAAAGCAATGCGGAAAGTACAGCTTCAGTAATTAAACATTGCAAGAACACACGAGAAACCGGTGACGTGGCGCCCAACTCCTCACAGGAGTGCACCAAGAAACTGGAACCTCGCAGGCTCAACAATACAACAAGCACACACAGGCAAGAACACACACACACAAGGTAGGACAAGCTAGGGCTTATGGCTTGGAGCCTCGACACCATAGAGTCCTCCAACCCTAGCCACGTGTGAACAGTCAGACGCTCTCCCTCGCGTCTGGTCCTCGACCAGTTTTCCCCTACGCCGGACTCGAACAGTGGAGAAGGGGCCCCACAGAAACTGGCTCGTAACCACCACAAGGGGCGCGCACAGGACAGAGTCGCACCCGACGTCAAGGCTCATCGACGGAATAACTCAACGTCAGTCCTCCAGACAAAGACCACACCTCGACGTCTGGGAAACACAACATAAGCACGGTACAACATAGCACTAGCATAGACGGAGACGCTCTCAACGTTCGGTACACCGTGCTAGGAGGCAGACACTGCATGTCAACACCTCATACAATTGAAAGAGGCTGAGCTTGCTGGGACCTACTTGTAGGGTTGACGACAACATTGATTGCTGCCAACCCTACGGTTGACGGAAACACCCTTGCCATCTACAGAAAGTAGACGGAAAAAGGCTTTCCGTTTACCTCATCTTGACGACAAGGGATCTTGCTGCCAAGTTCCTCCCTGAAGAACTTGACGTCAACCGATGTTGACGTTAAGTTCTTCAGCTTCCAGTAGTTGAAACGGCCCCAGACCATTCCCATAGGCAATCCAGCCCAAAAACCTACAGTTTGATGATGGGAACGCTTTCCCTCACCATACAACACTAGTAGAAAACCGAAAAATGGCGATCCAACACTTGGATCGGCAAATCTACCCCAAAACCCAGCATGAAGAAACCCTCCACAAAACCATGATTTTCATGCAAATCACACACACATAAGCATGGCATAGCACAATGGGGAGTCAAGGGGCAAAGTTCCTATGTCATGCCTGTCCAATTTAGCAGCGGAATAAATCGGAGGGAAACGTGAGCAACGACTATGGTAACGTAAATTACACATACAGACGCAAACATCAGAGCATCTAATGAATAATAATTGAAATAAACTCTTGATTTCATTATAAAATCACTAAAACTATTACAACCACTAATTCAGAGCCATGCACAAGGGTTTTTGACATCATTACATTGAGAAGAAATCTAAAGCAATAACCACTAGACTACATTGTGCTAGGGTGACTTCATCAACTGACTCCGGGTCGCTCATCACTTGGGTCCTGTCCCATTGGTGTGTGTAATGTCATTGTCTGACTTACTTGAGACACAATAACAAATAACGAAGGGTGAGCGATAACGCCCAGTAGGACTTAAATCTCAATAGTCAAGCAGGCTTTAAATGATTAATACTTTAAATGCAGAGTAACTAATGATAGAGAGAGTCATGTAAAGCCGAGAAAGTAATAGCACAAGTAACATGGTTCGAATAGCAGATGAATCAAGTATAGCACGATGATTAAAGTCGAGTCACGATAGAAACGATAACAACACGATGGCAAATAACGTCAACGTCAAGCAATAGCAAGAAACATGTATAGCAAGGAGAGAGATAGTAGTTGGCCATGTGAAGAGTAAATTGCACTTTGATTAATTTTCATCAATCAAAATAGTATAGCACTTTTGATTAACTTTCGTCAAACGAAATAGTAATGGCACTTTGGTTATCCGTAGATAGCCGAGAGAGAATATAGTACTTTGAATGCGACTAAGTCAAGATAGAACACAATAACTCAAGATAGCAAGTATCAAGTAGAGCATGAAGAGAGTACAACAGTAGTCGCTCAATAACAAAACAGTAGCAGTTCAGTAACAATCAGTGGCAGTATAGTAACTGTGCAGTACGTCTGAACTAACAGACTAACAGTAATAGTGTAACATACAGATGTCTAGCTAAATCAGAACAGTCAGTCAAAACCAGTGCAAATGTAGACACCGTCAATAGCCCCTACAGGTATTTTTTGGTTGCTCTCTGCCCCCAGGACTATATTGGAGCCCCTCGGACACTCTCCATGCCCTCAACAGTATGCATTCAAGTCAATAGAGTCACAAGACCCATTTTAGCGCTAGACAGTCATGAGCAGTACAAAACAGTAGGAGCCACACAGCTCAAAAGGTACAAAGAGAGTACTAGCTAAATAGACAAGACAGACGAGACAGTAGAGTGAACGTGAATAGATGAGCGAGTAGAGTATTGATGAGAGCTAGTGGACATTGCACATGAAACGTCGAGTAACGAGCGATAGCAACAGTTGCACAACACATGTGTTTGGTGTTGGAAGTCAGGTGGAATACACAACCCTTTCACTGGCCTCGTTATGCACAGGTTCAGAGGTCCGGCGTGATTCAAGATAAGAGTAGGAGCAATTAAGGCCGTTTGGATCTTGCTGATCCCTAAAGGTGTCATAGGTGTTAGGGTACAACTAGCTCATCGACCATGTGGGAATCCATGGACAGAGGAGACTTACGGAGGCCTTGAACAAGGATTCACTAGTCCGACAGAAGGAGTATACAACGGAGAGTTCATCCAAGTCAAGAGAGAATGTGTATATAGAAACAAGTGCTCAACATTCTAGAGGAATTCTAGAACACTAGAGCGTCGGTATCAATGTTCCCAAAACAACACGAGGAAACAAAGACAAGTCCATTTAAATATGGCAATTTAAATATATAATTACCAAATGTTTGAAGAGATATTTTCATGCCAAGTTCAGCCATATTTGGATGGTTCAAAGTGTGTATGTGTAAGAGAAATTATAGATAGAAAGTGGTCATGTGTATGTATTTTAAACACACATAAATGTTCAATTTATGACAAGTATATTTACTGCGTGTATGACTGTTAATAGAAGGTACACGCACTGTAGAGGGTCAAAGCATCACAAATTATGGGTTTTCATGCAAAAATCACAGATTGCGACGTACCCATATGAGGGTCGCGACTAGGTAAGAATAGAATGCGACATGTCCTTGTAAAGAACACGACGAGCTTGTCAGTTGAAGTAGCCAGAACGCGATGACAGCCCATGTCACATTCAGAACGCGATGGGGTGCGTTGTCGCGACCAGCTCTGAGAACGCGGCCTATCGGGCCATCGTGTTCTCAAGTACTGTACCTATGTTTGAGCAGGAAAAGGACAGAGCATGGGATTGCGGGCCAAGTTTCCTTCTTTTGACACATGGTGAATCAAAAATTCATAACTAAACATACAATCAATGAAAAATCACGAAACAAGTTGCAAACTGATCTAGGCATACATGGGTACTTACAGTAAATTAGAATTTGAAAACATACATGGTTTCAATAGGATTCAATCAAGTCAAACATGGAGAATAGAAGACTGTGTACAGTTGGGATGCAACAATTAATTCGCAAGATATGGTGGATGACAATTAGGGCTTTCAGGGGCAAAAGAAGCCTAACTATCATCAGTATCCCCAGTAAAATTTTTGTGGCATGGGGTTGAACATACATAGAGATCAAGATTTAAGATGAAGGGTCGGGGTCATGATGAGAGCAAAACTTCAAAAATCAAGAACAAAAATGATACTCGATGGAAAATTATGAAACTAAAGGGCTTTTGATCCTGATGATTGGATCAACCTACAAACGAAGTTTTATGATTTTTGCTTGTGAGAATGCCTACCTTGACTCTATTTCCTCTTCTAGGGCTAGAACTTTGAAGAACGGGGTTGAGAGCTTGAGAGGTTCTTCTCCCCACGAGATCTCCTCTTCCTTGGCCTCTCCTCCAGGTCCAGCAACCCTTGGCAACCAGCTAGGGCCGGCCATGGGGGATTTAGGAGAGTATTTATGCTTGTTGGGTTGTTATTTCCTAATAGGACTCTAACCCCCATTAAATTCCAAAATTCCTATTTCTTAACCTCCTTCCAAGCTTTCCACTTCCTATTTGGGTTAGGATGAGAGTTATATTTGTGGCCAACCTATTAGGGTAGGTTTAGGAATCCAATTCCATCTTAAATTAGCTATTTTAATGATTAAATATCTCTTTTCTATTTAATCAATATTTAAGTTACGAATTTAGGGTATTTTCCTATTATTCTTCTTTTAAAAGTCCCTATTTTGGCCCAATAAATTCTAGAGGGTCCATTTAACAAAGCTCACTACTTAATGGAATTTATCTTATGGGAATTTCCCCTTTTAATTAGGGAATAATAGAGTTACGGATTTTTATTGCATTTCTTACTTGAATTTACTCATGGGCCATGAGAGGTCCATTGGTCTAATTCCAATATTGGGTAATCATTTCATGATGTTGGAAGTCTCTCTGATATGTTCGTTTAATTTATGGGCGCGTTATCTTTCCGTGTTAATGGTTTTCCGACTTAGTTTCCTAATTTGGATAATTAGTCACATTGTGACGTACACTTGGCTCATCAGATTTTTTCGTTGCTTGAATTTCTTAGTAGAACACTTAGGAATAATGTCTGGGGTTGATTTATAATTTTTAAGGAATTTTCCAATGTATTCTTGCACATACGATAGTGGTACATATGTTTCTATTATTTCGATTTAAAGAAATTATTGTTTCAATTTTTTTTGTTTCAATTTTTTTTTAAGTGTTAAATTTTTCGGGTTGCTACATCCTCCCCCACTTAAAAGAATTTGGTCCCCAAATTCATATAATATGATACGACTACCAATGTATTATGGATATTTTATTCCATCACCTCCCCCGCTTAGGGCTTTGCTATCGCGAAAATAATATGAAATTAAACTAAGGGTTTAGTGATGGTACCTTGTCCACCTTCATTGGCATGATTTATATCCACAAGGGCTTGTAATTGTCCCTAGCGTGGAGTTTGGTTCTTCTTTGTTGGACAATCGATGACTCGATGTTGTTGACTTCCACATCGCAAGCATCTGCCCAATCTCTTCCAACAATTATCAACCTGATGCCTTGGCTTTTCACAAAATTCACAGACTTCCTTCCGCTTTAGTTCCCCTTTTATTCTCTTGCTATCTACTGTATTTCTTTCTTTATTATCGTTGGAATGAGTAGCACGTTCCCTTTTCAACACATTCTTCTTATGGATCTTTTCAAGAAGTTCCATGGTGTCCTCTACTAATTGAGCTCTCAATACCATGACTGAATATACATCAATGTCTAGTGGAGCCAACTTTTCCCAGTACACAGGTCTCAACCCTTCTAAGAATCTCTTTGCCTTCATCTTTTCTGTACTCACCAAATGTGGTGCATATTGTGCTAGTCTTTAAATTATGCTTCATATTCTGCTACAGACATCATTCGTTGTTTTAAATTTGCGAATTCATTTGTCTTTTTCTCACGAATCCTCTCGGAAAATATTTGGTGTTGAAAAGTTCTAAAAATTTATCCCACTCTATGTTGATGTTGGGCAATTGTCAACTAGCAGCTTCCCACCAAGCTCTAGCATCGCGATCCAACTGGAAGATTGCCAGAAGGACTTTCTCCTGCTCTGAACATTGCATAACTCTAAAGATTCGTTCCATCGCCTTCACCCAATTTTCAGCTTCGTCAGGATCTGGAGTTCCATTAAACCTAGGGGGGTTTATTCGTTGAAAGTTCCCATATAAGTCTCTTGCCCCATTTCTTGCTCCTGCTTGAATCACGTTGTTAAGGGCTTGAGTTAACCCCTGTATGGTCTGTTGCAATTCGTGCATTTGCGCATGCTCGCCAGCCATCTCCTCTAGTTCCTGCGAGCAATAATACTTATTAATTTCTTCTTAAACTTAGGGTGCTTATACATATAGTTAAGCTCCTAACATAACCCCAAGCTTTACCCAATCTCTCACATACGTATGGTGGTTGACTTAGTCTCGGTCATGGAAGTTCACCTAGAACATCCCTAGACTTAAAATATCTTAATAAGGACATCCTAGGCTCTGATACCAACTGTTACGCCCCTCCAATTTAGCAGCGGAATAAATCGGAGGGAAATGTGAGCAACGACTATGGTAACGTAAATTGCATATGCAGACGCAAACAACAGAGCATCTAATGAATAATAATTGTAATAAACACTTGATTTCATTATAAAATCACTAAGACTATTACAAACACTAATTCGGAGCCATGCACAAGGCTCTTTGACATCATTACATTGATAAGAAATCTAAAGCAATAACTAATAGACTCCATTGTGCTAGGGTGACTTCATCAACTGACTCCGGGTCGCTCATCACTCGGGTCCTGTCCCATTGGTGTGTGTAACATCATTGCCTGACTTACCTGAGACACAATAACAAATAACGAAGGGTGAGCGATAACGCCCAGTAGGACTAAATCTCAATAGTCAAGCAGGCATTAAATGATTAATGCTTTAAATGGCAGGGTAACTAATGATAGAGAGAGTAATGGAAAGTTGAGAAAGTAATAGCACAAGTAACATGGTTCGAATAGAAGATGAATCAAGTATAGGATGATGATTAAAGTCGAGTCACGATAGAAACGATAACAACACGATGGCAAATAACGTTAACGTCAAGCAATAGCAAGAAACATGTATAGCAAGGAGAGAGATAGTAGTTGGCCATGTAAAGAGTAAATTGCACTTTGATTGATTTTCATCAATCGAAATAGTATAGCACTTTTGATTAACTTTCGTCAAACGAAATAGTAATGGCACTTTGGTTATCCGTAGATACCCGAGAGAGAATATAGTACTTTGAATGAGACTAAGTCAGGATAGAACGCAATAACTCAAGATAGCAAGTATCAAATAGAGCATGAAGAGAGTACGACAGTAGTCGCTCAATAATAGGACAATAGCAGTTCAGTAACAGTCAGTGGCAGTACAGTAACAGCGCAGTACGTCTGAACTAACAGACTAACAGTAACAGTGTAACAGTCAGATGTCTAACTAAATCAGAATAGTTAGTCAGAACCAGTGCAAATGTAGACACCGTCAATAGCCCCTGCAGGTATTTTCGGGTGGCTCTCTGCCCCCAGGACTAGATTGGAGCCCCTCAGACACTCTCCATGCCCTCAGCAGTATGCATTCAAGTCAGTAGAGTCACAAGACCCATTTTAGCGCTAGACAGTCATGAGCAGTACAAAACAGTAGGAGCCACATAGCTCAAAAGGTACTAAGAGAGTACTAGCTAAATAGACAAGACAGACGAGATAGTAGAGTGAACATGAATAGATGAGCGAGTAGAGTATTAATGAGAGCTAGTGGACATTGCACATGAAACGTCGAGTAACAAGCGATAGCAACAGTTGCACAACACACTCGTTTGGTGTTGGTGGTCAGGTGAAATACACAACCCTTCCGCTGGCCTCGTTATGCGCAGGTCCAGAGGTCCGACGTGATTCAAGATAAGAGCAGGAGCAACTAAGGCCGCTTGGATCTTGCTGATCCCTAAAGGTGTCATAGGTGTTAGGGTACAAACAGCTCGTCGACCATGTGGGAATCCATGGACAGAGGAGACTTACAGAGGCCTTGAACAAGGATTCACTAGTCCGAAAGAAGGAGTATCCGACGGAGAGTTCGTCCAAGTCAAGAGAGAGTGTGTATATAGAAACAAGTGCTCGACGTTCTAGAGGAATTCTAGAACAGTGGAACGTCAGTATCGATGTTCCCAAAATAACGCGAGGAAATGAAGACAAGTCCATTTAAAATAGGACAATTAAAATATATAATAACCAAATGTTTGAAGAGAAATTTTCATGCCAAGTTCAGTCATATTTGGATGGTTCAAAGTGTGTGTATGTGTAAGAGAAATTATAGATAGAAAGTGGTCATGTGTATGTATTTTAAGCATACATAAATGTTCAGTTTATGACAAGTATATTTACTGCGTGTATGACTGTTAATAGAAGGTACATGCACTGTAGAGGGTCAAAGCATCACGAATTATGGGTTTTCATGTAAAAAGCATAAATCACGACGTACCCATATGAGTGTCGCGACGGGGTAAGAACAGAAAGCGACATGTCCTTGTAAAGAACGCAACATGCGTGTCTGTTTAAGCGGCTAGAACGCGACGACGGGCCCTGTCGCATTCAGAAAGTGACGGGGTGCACTGTCGCGACCAGCCTTGAGAACGCGGCCTATCGGGCAATCGCGTTCTCAGGTACTGTACCTAAGTTCGAGCGGGAAAAGGACAAAACATGGGGTTGCGGGCCAAGTTTCCTTCTTTTGACACATGGTGATTCGAAAATTGATAACTAAATGTACAATCGATGAAAAATCACGAAACAAGTTGCAAACTGATCTAGGCATACATTTGTACTTACAGTAAATCAGAATTTTAAAACAGTCATGGTTTCGATAGGCATCAATCAAGTCAAACATGGAGAATAGAAGACTGTGTACAGTTGGGATGCAAGAATTAATTCGGAAGATATGGTGGATGAAAATTATGGCTTTTGGGGGCAAAAGAAGCCTAACAATCATCAGTATCCCCAGTAAACTTTTCGTGGCATGGGGTTGAACATACATGGAGATCAAGATTTAAGATGAAGGGTCGGGGTCATGATGAGTGCAGAACTTCAAAAATCAAGAAAAAAAAAATATACTCGATAGAAAATTATGAAACCAAAGGGCTTTTGATCGTGATGATTAGATCAACCTACAAACAAAGTTTTATGATTTTTGCTTGTGAAAATGCCTACCTTGACTCGATTTCCTCTTCTAGGGCTAGAACTTTGAAGAACGGCGATGAGAGCTTGAGAGGTTCTTCTCGCCACCAGATCTCCTCTTCCTTGGCCTCTCCTCCAGGTCCAGAAACCCTTGGCAACCAGCTGGGGCCGGCCATGGGAGATTTAGGAGAGTATTTATGCTTGTTGGGTTGTTATTTCCTAATAGGACTCTAACCCCCATTAAATTCCGAATTCCTTATTTCTTAACCTCCTTCCAAGCTTTCTACTTCCTATTTGGGTTAGGATGGGAGTTAAATTCGTGGCCAACCTATTAGGGTAGGTTTAGGAATCCATTCCCATCTTAAATTAGCTATTTTAATGCTTAAATACCTCTTTTCTATTTAATCAATATTTAAGTTACGAATTTAGGGTATTTTCCTATAATTCTTCTTTTAAGAGTCCCTATTTTGGCCCAATAAATTCTAGAGGGTCCAATTAACAAAGCCCACTACTTAATGGAATTTATTTAGTGTTAATTTCCCTTTTTAATTAGGGAATAATAGAGTTACGGATTTTTATTACATTTCTTACTTGAATTTACTCATGGGCCATGAGAGGTCCATTGGTCCAATTCCGATATTGAGTAATTATTTCATGATGTTGGAAGTCTCTCCGACATGTTCGTTTAATTTATGGGCACGTTATCTTTCCGTGTTAATGGTTTTCCGACTTGGTTTCTTAATTTGGATAATTAGTCACATTGTGACGTACATTTGGCTAATTAGATTTTTCGTTGCTTGAATTTCTTAGTAGAACACTTGGGAATAATGTCTGGAGTTGATTTATAATTTTTATGGAATTTTCTGATGTATTCTTTCACATACGATAGTGGTACGTATGTTTCTATTATTTCGATTTAAAGAAATTATAATTTCAAAATTTTAAGTATTAAAATTTTCGGGTTGCTACACCCTACCTCTGTACGCAAGAAAAACTCCCAATAGAAGCTCAAATTGCATCGTTCTCCCCGGAGCTCTCCCGCGAGGATGATCATTCAAACCTCAGTTTCCCGCCCCTTCCGAAGCCGCCACGAGCACCACGGCCTCCCCACGAACTCCCGTCGGCCGCCGGAAGAAGTGGAGAAGAAGAGGGGTGAAGGTGCTGGGAAGGAGAGGAAGAGAAGTGAGGAAGAAGGGGCCTCGGCTTGCCCCTAAAAACACAGGCCCGGTAGGTTGACGTCAATATGCTTACCGTCAACTTGTACCGACATGAACTTGGTGTCAACATCGATTGCCGTCAAGTTCATGTACAGAAGACTCTGGAAACTTCTATAGACATCAACATCGATTGACGCCAAGACCCAGTAGATGGCAGCACCCTTGCCATCAAACCACTGTTGACATCAACATCCTTTGACGTCAACAGGCACTGTTTTAGAAGAAGGTCCATTAAGGGTCCAATAAGGCCCACGGTCTTACAGGTACAGTCAACAAGACTTCGACATTTCAGAAGTCAGAGTAAGGTCCGACTTCGAATTTTTTAGAGTTGGAGTTATACAAGATTTCGACTTCTCCAAAGTCGGAGTACGACCCGTTTGTTCATCAATTGGTACAATACTTCAACTTTTCTAAAGTTGGAGTCAGTATGATATACAATATACGCTATGGACTGAGCAAAATTTCGTGTGACATTGTTGATACTTGAATTTGTGTGTGCATATATTTTGGCTAAAAATATTATTCAGTATTATATATGTGTGTCTTTATATTGTCATATGGATTTACATAAATGTAGTTAAAAACAATAAATTGATTTGGGAGATATTAAAAGATTTTGCCATAGCAAAAACATAATAATTAAATGTTCAAAATATATTAAGGATAATTGCTCAACACTGTGTGGTGGAGTCATTCCTTTCGACTCGTGCTTTGCCAGTGGTTGTGGCTTGTAGTGGTGACTCACCAGTTGTGGTCCGACTTGTTGTGGTGTGGCTACGTGGCACTGTGGTGGTCGTGTTTTCTATTGTGCTACCTCGTGGTGTAGGTACCTGTACCCTCCGTTGGTAGCCAGTTATCGTGGTACACTGTGTACCAGCATTTTCAGGTGTTGAGGTGGAGCTGTGCTCCGTGGAGGTCGTGTTGTAGGACCTTCCACTTGTTGTGTTGCACCTTTTTGAGAGTAGTCCTTCGATGTATTTGTTGTTTCGGTGTGTGGTGAACTAGCTCCCTACTAACAGTCCTCTTACCCTACCCTAGTGTTTGTGGTTGCCTGTGAGGCTTATGGCCTAGGCATTTTTGTTGCTTTGATGGATTGGTGCTTCTGTACTAGTCCTGTGGTTTCTGTAGTTCTTGCAGATTGTGTTAGCTAGTGAGTTGTATTTAATTGCAATTTAAGTATGTTTTATATAATCATGTTGTGGCTTGGCTATTGGTGTCACCAGTGAGACCCTTTGTGGTTGAGGTCTCTTCAGGTTCTAGTTGTTGTTTTTGGGAGGTCCCTGCTGAGTCTGTGACTTGTTGAGGCTCACTCCCTTACAGTTCCTTTCAGGGTTTGTCGTGGGTTTGGCGTGCGGTAGCGTTGTGGCAGACTTGTACCACCAGAAGTTGAGTTGTAATTGTGTTTAGTCTGAGCTTTGCTCCCTCAGGGTATGCCCCAAGTAGTCGTACTTTTTTCTTGGATATGTGATAATGTGTTGGGAGAATATAAATTGTGGTAAATGAGTATAGATACATGTACTTTTTTCTATCTCTTTTTTTATTGTCTTTTATATTCTTACTGGACGCTTGTGTGAGATATCCCTTGCGAGACTTTGATCCGATTGCGGGAGGCGGACTTGGATATGGAGCCTTATTGAACATAAATATCCAGGGACGCTACAGTTGAAGTGAGAATTGCTCTCAAGTTGCATTGGGAGAGTGATTTTTCCACTATGATTTTAAAATATGCATGTATGCTATGAAATATTGCGGAAAAACTGCTATGAAAAAATCTAGAAGGGGGGGGGGTGAATAGATTTCTCTGGATTTCAAAAATCACTCGATTAGACTCTTTGAAAAATTGAATTAAGACTTGAATCTATAGCTTACTCACAATTCTAAACAATTTAAACAAGTTAGATGATGAAGTACCAACGAGCCTATCAAGCATCTAACGCAAAAGACAATCAAACCACTGAGACAAAGAGATTTAGGGTGGTTCGGATTACACAATTGTGTATCCTACATCTACCATCCACACACACACACAAAGTGGCTTATCTTGCCAGTTCAGAAGTGACACAACACAACACACACACTCTGAGATTTAGAAATCTCAGATCTAATCACACACACAAAATTGGGCACAAGGATTGAACCAATTTCACAAAACACACAATAGAATGAGCTTGAGATGAAGAACCAAATTAAACGATTGAATCCCAGGTTGTAGATATCTGTTTCGAATCTCCCTGTTTCTGCTTCAAGAAGGGAGATCAGCTCTACTACTTTAGCTCTAGGAAGAAGGCTCTGAAGACTGGAAATCCTTCTTTAGATGGATCATCCAAGATGCTCGAAGCTCCAATTCCCTTAGATCTAGAAGCAATTCTCCAGGATGAAGCCCTCTTCTAAAATCGCCTGGAAACCTTTGGAGACGAAAGAACTGATGTGTGTTGCACCCAAAGCCAAGTGGATAAGAGGCATTTATAGTCCCATGGGTCCACAAAATATCTTGGGATTTAGGGGCACAAAGATTCCCGCTCAAAAAGGCCTTACCAAAATCATCCACGTGTCTTGGCATTTCAGATCTGGAAAAATATCCAAATTGTGTCGACACCACACAAGCATGTGTCGACACACCAGCCACTGGCTTAGAACTAGGCTTCTAGGACAGTGAGGCAGTGTCGACACACAAGGGACCTGTGTCGACACCACTAGATACTGGGACAGTGGGTGAGTGTCGACACATAGGGGTCCTGTGTCGACACCACTGGGCATTGTCTTGAAATACATGCTACTGGGAGGGACATGGTGTCGACACACAAGCCTTATGTATCGACACCACTGTCATTGCTGATCTTTTCTTTGAGCTACACATGGAAAAAATAGTGTGAGATATAAATGAAACATGATAAACATGATTTCCACATATGTATGAATCATACTTAAGCATCATCAAAAGAAGAGATCCAACATGCTGGGCTAAAGAGAAAAATAAGGATAAAAAAAGATATAAAATAATCAATGATATTGTTGTTACGATGCTGAGTTGAGTCAGGATATCAGGGGCACCAGTCTTGGGTCTGTTGTCCTCATATGCAAAGTGTAACGGCCTGTCCGTGCGGCTATAGATCATGTGAAAGAATCTTTTTTTTGATAAAGGGGAACTCAAATCCGAGATTCCTCAGAGCCAAAAGGTCCTTGATATGCTTTAAGGGTAATAACATATAGTAAATGCAGATAACTGAATGGTAAGGGCGGCAATTGCAACCTTATTGCTTGTGGGTCGTGCCAGATGAGGTAACTCAAACCTGCACTCAAAATGCATTAGCCAAGAATATCAAATATCATGGAATAAAATAATTCATAGCATGGAGCAAGGATAAAATGTTCATTCATAGTAGACATAGCTCATTCAGTTGTTTATTTTAAACCTTGAGGATAAATGGACTTGGTCAAAAAGGGGAGATCAGAGTTCAATGGTAGGATGAGTTAATGATTGGAAGGATTGGGTTGATTTGACATGATGAAGATTAGGTGCAATGCTTGCCCTGTGCAATACCTTCAAGATTTCCTTTTTTTTTTTTTATATTTTGAATTTTATGGAGTTTAAAATATTTGATTTTTATGGAGTTTTGATATATTTTTAAAATTTTATGGAGTTTGAAAATATTCATATGTTTTTTATAGTTTTGAACAATATTCATCTCTTTTTTTGGAGATTTTTGGAAACATTGTCATGCCATGGCGGCACCAAGTTATAATAACACTGACTTGCAAGGGTGCTCGTTACCTCCCCTTTCATTAACTGTGCCCAGAAATAAGGACGCATTTGACTTGCAAGGGGTGCTCGTTACCTCCCCTTTCATTAACTAGTGCCCAGAATAAGGCACGCATTTAAAGTGGTGTCCACTAGCTGACTACTCATTGATGACCAAACTGTCCCCATAATAAATAATTCATTTATTTATATATTAATTTTGATGATTAACAAAATAGTACTAATGGATTACTTGAGCCTTGAGAACAGGAAATAAAAGAAAAATGAAAGTTCAAGACAATCAGGTAAGTCTCATCTCTCATTCTATCCAAGTCTTTGTATCGACTTCTTTGATAAGCAGAACGATTTCCTCTTTGACCGGAAAACTCAAAACAAATCGATATCGCAACGAGTCCTTTAGGACCATCGCAACGATTTCTTTAGACCTCGTAACGATTTCTTTAGAACTCGCAACGACTCTCTAGCCGTAACGATTCTCTTAGACCTCGTAACGATTTCTTTAGAACTCGCAACGACTCTCTAAGCCGTAACGATTTCTTTAGACCTCGTAACGATTTCTTTAGAACTCGCAACGACTCTCTAGCCGTAACGATTTCTTTAGACCTCCATAACGATTTCTTTAGAAACTCGCAACGACTCTCTAGCCTGTAACGATTTCTTTAGACTTCATAACGATTTCTTGTAACGATTTCTTTTAAATTCATAACGACTTGATGCCGTAACGATTTCTTTAGACTATTTTCATAACCTTTCTTGTAACGATTTCTTTGAAATTCATAACGACTTGATAAGTGTTCATAACGACTTGCTATAACTCATAACGATTTCATAAAGTCATGAAAGCATCAGGATTATTTATATTGAATTTCTTGTTGTATCAGTATAATGCTTTTTAATAGCGTTGAAAAGTCAAAGTCATATCTTGTCTGTTGACTGCTACGCATTAAATGCTCGTGATCGTATCTCCCATGCATGCAGACAATATCTTCTATTTCCATGCTACTCTGTCTACGTACTTTTTAGACAGAAAGGAGCTTTGCTATATATTGCAATATATGTTCCATCTATAACTAACAATCAACGACAGTCCTAGCTGTCCTCTATTATTGTTGATATGCTTGCAGATATCTGACAAGACTCATCTGTACAACGTTGGATACAAGATACAAGATTCTAAAACTTCTTGGCGTGTACAAAAGGATAAAAGACTGACGATCAGAAGCTTCCTTAGTGACCAGTCTAACGTACACCAGGATAAGAGACAACGGACACTTCAACGTTCAAATTCAAATCAAAGTTTAAATAGAAGACTCAAGACGGAGAAGAAAAAAGTAGAAGGGAACAACGCTTGCAATTTGAAAAGGAAGAAATCATCTCTTCGAGTCTTCAGAAGATTGAAACAGAGCGAAGCTTCCACCAAACTTGTTCTTAGCTTTAGCTCTTAGCTCTCTGTGATCAAAAAAGTTTTTATTTGTGAGAGCTTGTGTAGTCCTTGGAGAGAAAAACCTTGTTAAATCTCTTTCTCTCTCGGGCCTTGGTAGCTTCAGTGTGTAGCTGGTCAAGCTAGAGTCTGAAGCCTGTTTCACACCTTTCTTCTTTGGTTGTGTTCCCTTCTGGACGAAGGAAGACCTGGTGGTATCCAGGGTGGTTGTTTTTCCCTTCAGGTTGAAGGAAGACCAGTTGAGGCTGGGTGTAAGGATCTTTAAGGGGGATTGTACCCTTGGTAGTGAAATCCTGAGGTATTGCTCAGGGACTGGACGTAGGTCTTCTGTGGAGAGGAGTTCCGAACCAGGATAAAAATCCTTGTGTCTTGTGGATGTGTTTTTGTGTGATTGTTGTCTTATTTGCTCTAACTCTAACCTTGTTATTAAGTTGTGCAATCCTTTCAGTAAACAGGTTTTAATCAAAGATCGAAATTTTGATAACCCATTCACCCCCCCCTCTGGGCTAGCTAGCTGGGCAACAAGTGGTATCAGAGCCGTCTCTTGACAAAGAAGAAGATCCAACGATTTGAAGAGCAAAGATCTATGGCAGCCCAAAGCAACTTCGAAGGTCAGTCAGTCAACAGGCCTCCCTTGTTCGATGGAGAAGACTACACCTACTGGAAGACTAGAATGGAATATTTTCTACAAGGTCATGATTACAGAATCTGGTCCATTGTAGAAGAAGGTGATCTTTTGGTCACAAACGCTAAGGCTCAGTGGACAGATGATGATAGAAAAAAAATATCCTTAAACTGCAAAGCCAAGAGCATATTATGTTGTGCCCTAACCAAGAAAGAATTCAATAGAGTCTCAGCCTGCAAATCCGCAATAGAGATGTGGGAAAAGCTCAGAATTACCTATGAAGGGACAGACAAGGTAAAGGAGACAAGAATAGATATTCTAGTAGCTCAATATGAAAGATTTCAGATGCAGACAGGTGAATCAATAACTCAGATGTTCAGCAGATTCACAGACATTACAAATGGATTAGCTGGTTTGGGAAAGGTTTATGATGTACCAGATATGGTTAGAAAAGTCCTCAGATCTCTACCATCTTCATGGACTCCAAAGGTAACAGCCATTGAAGAAGCCAATGATTTAAAGTTAATGTCATTGGAAAAGCTAATAGGATCTCTCATGGCTCACGAGATAAACATGGAGAGATTAGGAGAATCCTCCAGCAGAAGGAAACAATCAAATGCTCTCAAAGCAAGTGAAGATAATTCAGAAGAATCTTTGGATAATAGTGAAAGTAGTAAAGACAGTGATGATGAAGAAGCCATGCTGTCTCGAAGACTTCAAAGGATTCTAGCAAAGAAAAAGAAGTATCAGTCGGAAGAAAAATTTTCAAGAAAAACAAAGACTTCAGAAAACCAGAAGTAAAGGATCAAAAGAAAGGAGAAGTGATCTGTTATGAATGCAAGAAGCCTGGACACATCAAGGCAGACTGTCCAACGCTTAAGAAAAATGATCACAAAAAGAGGGACAACTTTAGAAGATTCAAGAAGTATAAAAAGAAGGCAATGGCAGCTGCTTGGGAGAATAGCAGTGACTCAGACAGTGAGTCAAGCTCAAGCAGTGAAGGTGAAGAAGTCAACTTGGCTTTCATGGCCAACACCGAAGACAAGGTAACTTCTGACTCTTCTTTTGATTCATGCAATGATTCAGATTCTGATAACTTAGAAAGTGCTTTTAATGAACTTTATGAAAATATAAAGAAGTATCTAAATTACTTAAAAATAGTAAGAAAAATTAGTCTGTTTAGAAAATACAAACTCAGACCTAAAAACAGAAAACGAGAACTTGAAAAACAATTAACTGAACAGAAAAGGAGAAATGAATTATTGTGTGAAGATTTAAAAGAGAAAAACAGAAAAATAACTAACCTAGAAAAACAGGAAGACTTAAGTGAACTCAAAACAGAAATAGAAAGACTAAATAAAGAAAAGGAACACCTGACAAACACTATAAATAAGTTCACAAATAATAAACCACTCCTAATGATAATGGAGCTAAAAGATCAACTAAAAAGAAATATGGTTTTGGATATACTCCCTCAGAAAATGAAGAAACAAAAGTCTTTCCGAAAACTTATCCAACTCCTAAATTTATATCTGAAAAGAATAAAGAACATAAAAATTTAAACACACACCAGTTGAAAGAGTAACTAGAACAACCTGATGTACTCATTGTAATAGACTTGGACATAACAAAGAAACATGTCCTAACAAGAACAAAAAATGGATAATTAAAGGAAAAGACAATGATACTAACCCATCAGGACCCAAAAGAACTTGGGTATCTAAAATTTAGTGTTTTAATTTCAGGAAAAGTCAAGAGCATCCAAATGGTATTTGGACAGTGGATGCTCGAGGCACATGTCAGGCAACAAGAAGTTTTTCGTTGATCTCCAAGCTGAAGAAGGTACAGTCACATATGGAGATAATGGAAAAGGAGTTGTAATAGGAAGTGGATCCGTAAATATCAAAGGAAAATCAGTAATTGAAGATGTTATGCTGGTCAAAGGGTTAAAGCACAATCTTATCAGTATCAGCCAGTTGTGTGACAAAGGCCATCAAATTCAGTTTCAAGAATCAAAATGCAGTATCTTAAAGGATGGTGCAGTCATATTTGAAGCCTACAGAGAAAGAAATTTGTATGTTCTATATCTCGAGGAACTCAAGGATCAAGATGTGTGTTTGGCAGCCAGTAAAGATCAATCAACTGAGTTGTGGCACAGAAGATTGGGCCACTGTAGCTTGGATGGGTTGAACAGGCTCAGAAAGAGAATGCTAGTGGAAGGACTGCCAAAGGTAAATTTCAGATTGGACAGCATTTGCAGACCTTGTGCAAGAGGAAAGCACACCAAGAGCTCCTTTAAATCAAAGACTGTAGTAACCACCTCAAAGCCCTTAGAACTACTTCACATGGATCTATTTGGGCCAATGAGGACTACCAGTTTGGGAGGAAAGATTTTGGATTTGTAATAGTTGATGATTATTCGAGATTCACTTGGGTATCCTTTCTAGAGCACAAAGATGACACATTTGAAAATTTTGTCAGCTTCAGTAAGAAAGTTCAGAAAGATCAGAAATTCACAATTGTCTCTATCCGATCAGATCATGGTGGTGAGTTTCAGAATGAAAAGTTTACAAAGTTCTGTGATGATCAAGGAATTGAGCACAACTTCTCAGCTCCAAGGACACCTCAACAGAATGGAATTGCTGAGAGGAAAAATAGAACTCTCTTGGATATGGCAAGAACCATGTTGTCAGAATATGATTTGCCAAGATACTTCTGGGCCGAAGCTATCAACACTGCATGTTATATCATTAATAGAGTGATGATCAGGCCAATTCTGAAGAAGACTGCTTATGAACTCTACAAAGGAAAGAAGCCAAAGATCAGCCATTTCAGAATATTGGATGTCCTTGCTTCATCCATAACAATGGAAAAAGGGACATTGGTAAGTTGGATGCCAAATCAGATGAAGGCATCTTTATGGGGTACTCTTCTAAACCCAAAGGTTATAGAGTTTTCAATAAACGTTCCTTATTAATTGAACAATCTGTACATGTTATTTTTGATGAATCTAACCCTTCCTTGAAAAAGGAAGAAATTAGTGACATTGATGATGCAGATGACTTGTCTGAAAAGTTAAAGAATACCTCAATTAAGGACAAGGATGATCCTCCTCTGGAAGAACTGCAGCAAACTGAAATTCAACATGAAAATCTTCCAAAAGAATGGAGACATCAGAAAGATCACCCTCCTGAAAATATTATTGGTGATCCATCTGTAGGGGTAAGAACAAGAGGTAATGTAATTCCTTGTGATTACTTAGCCTTTGTTTCTCAAATAGAGCCTAAGACAGTCAATGAAGCTTTATCTGATGAATCTTGGATATTAGCCATGCAAGATGAACTAAATCAGTTCAAGAGAAACCAAGTATGGTCACTTGTTCCTAGACCATCCAATCATTCAGTTATTGGCACCAAGTGGGTGTTCAGAAATAAACTGGATGAGTCTGGAATAATCTTAAGGAACAAGGCCAGACTGGTAGCTCAAGGCTACTCCCAAGAGGAAGGCATAGATTTCGATGAAACCTATGCACCTGTAGCTAGACTTGAGGCTATTAGGATTTTACTTGCTTATGCATCTGCATTTGATTTAAAACTATTTCAAATGGATGTCAAATCAGCCTTTTTAAATGGCTTTATCAAGGAGGAAGTTTATGTTGAACAACCTCCAGGTTTGATGATCTCGAATTTCCAAATCATGTATTTAAACTACATAAGGCTTTATATGGTTTGAAGCAAGCACCTAGAGCCTGGTATGAAAGGCTCAGTACTTTCTTATTAGATCATGGTTTCACTAGAGGTAAAGTAGATAGTACATTATTTATAAAGTCTAAGGATAAACATATACTTCTTGTGCAAATATATGTAGATGATATTATTTTTGGATCTACTGATGAATCTCTTTGCAAGTACTTTGAAAAGCTTATGCAGGGAGAATTTGAAATGAGCTTGATGGGGGAGCTAAGCTACTTCCTTGGATTGCAAATCAAGCAAGGGAAGGATGGCACTCATATCTGTCAAGTCAAGTACACTAAAGAGCTGTTAAAGAAATTTGGATTTGAAGATGCAAAGCCTTTATCAACCCCAATGAGCACATCAATCAGAATGGACAGTGATCAAAAAGGTAAAAAGGTAGATCAAAAGAATTATCGAGGTATGACAGGATCATTACTTTACTTAACTGCAAGTAGACCAGATATTTTGTTTAGTGTGTGCATGTGTGCTAGATATCAGGCAGACCCTAGAGAGTCTCATTTAATTTCAGTAAAAAGAATATTTAGATATCTGGCTAGAACTCATGATTTAGGTCTCTGGTATCCTAGATCTTGTGAAATAGAATTAGTAGGATATTCAGATGCTGATTATGCTGGATGCAAAGTAGATAGAAAAAGCACCAGTGGTTGTTGTCAGTTTCTTGCAGGATGTTTGATATCATGGTCATCCAAGAAACAAAATTCAGTAGCTTTATCAACAGCTGAGGCAGAATATGTTGCTGCTGGAAGGTTACTGTACATCAACCTTCCAGTTTCAAGGGCACATTGAGGTAAGCAAGACCAAGCAATTTAGAAATTTCTTTTATAGATACAAATGGTCAATTAGCAGACATCTTCACAAAAGCCCTACCTGAAGAGAGATTTACATCTCTTAGAAGGAATTAGGGATGTGGAATGTGTGAAAGATCTCTGTAATTTTATTGGCATAAAAATTTTCAGATAGAAATGAAATTTTCCCTCTTTAACAATGAGCAAAATTCAGTTTGTCTACATTCCTTGACCGCTATCGTATTAAAAGTTGTTTGACCCGTCAAACGATTTTGTCGTTTTCTGGCTTTACTGCCTCTGGCGCTTCACTTTTCGATAAAATAGTAATAATTTATTCAAATCATTCTGAGAACGACTTGTCTTCTACTTTACCCTTTTATCCTCTATCCGTTCACCCAAAGCCGATGCCCTAACGATTTTGGGATCGACTCTCTGCAACTTTCGAAGCTTTCTCCTCTTCCCGCGAAGAATCCCTTCGAGAGCTTCCACCTCTTCCGTCATTTCCCTTGACCAGAATCTCCTTCTTCTCTGCACCCATGGCCGCTCCGATGATCTCCGGAAGCGTAAGGGGCTACAGTGCTGAGTATTTGTCCCCAAAGGAGCAAGAGAGGTTTACGTTTGTGAAGACGAAGATTTGCGGAAATAAGGCAGTGGATGTTCAGAATCTTGAGAAGAGTGGCTTGGCCAGGCTAGTCGACGCCCTGAGAAGATTGCAGTGGTTGGATGTAGTTACTTTCAATGAGGTAAGCTACCCGGACTTGGTGAAAGCCTTCTACATTTGTTTGAAATCGGAAGCAGATGGGTCCCTTGTTTCCTCTGTCAAGGGCATCCAAATCAGAATAACCCATGAGCTTTTGCGTGATTTGTTTGGAGTGAAGACCTCTGGATTTAGTGGCATTCACTATGTGAATGATGAAGTCAAAGGTCTCGGGATTATTGGTCCAGGGTTTAAGCTGAAGGACGGGAAGCTTGATATTAATCAGATGTCCGCATTTAATAGATTGCTTCACTTTATAGTCTGCCAAATCATAGTACCTCGTAGTGCTACCTTTTCTTCATGCACTAGGGCAGATTCGGACATAATGTTCTGGGCAATCCAGAACAAAGAGATAAACCTGGCCGCAGTGATGATTGAGCGAATGATGTTTTCACATGCTCAGATATGGGAAACAAAGAGCAAGTTGAATGTTTCCCTACCGTATGCTCATCTACTGACCAAGATTTTCAAGCACTTTGGAGTAGATATGTCAGGTGCAGTAGCTGAAAAGATGGGCCAGTCAATAAGATCCAGAAATCTGAAGAAAAGTGGATTCTCAGTGGTAGATGGAATGTGGTCAAAGTCTTCTGTGGCTGAAGGAGAAGTAATTATTGGGGATATTTTAGAAGTTCAAGAAGAAACAGTAGCAGAAGAAGAAGTAGCAGCAACAGAGCAAGCAGCAGTAGCAGAAGAAGAAGCAGCAGCAGCAGAGCAAGCAGCAGTAGCAGAAGAAGAAGCAGCAGCAGCAGAGCAAGCAGCAGCAGCAGTTGTTCAAGAAGCAGCAGTACCAGTTGTGTCTAGCCAGGCAGAAGGTTCAGTCTCACCTGTTGTGGAGATTATCTCTCATTCTCCAGAAGTTCAGTTGGAAGAAGGTGCAGCTGGTGTGGCAGACTCTTTGCCCACCACCTTAGTCGCCTCAATCTTAAAAGAAGTATTGGATTCCATTCCCTCCACCTCAGCTACTTCTAAAGAAGGTGGTTGTGTTGAAGAAGAAGCTATGGCACCAGGCCATACAAAAATTCTGTCAGAAACAATTGCTAATGTTGAGGTACAAGCAGGTACTCAACAAGATGTGGTCATGGATGAAGCTCCTAGCCAAGGGGAGCAAAGTCTCTTTGAACCTGAAGTGCCTGAATCCGTGGCAGAAGGCCACTTGGAGAAAGTTGTGTTGGAAGAAGCTCCTGCTAAGGGGGAGCAAGAAAGTGTTGAACTCCCCGCTCCTAGTCAGGGGGAGCAAGTAGGCATTGAGGAAATTCCACCTCCTGCCAGTGTTCCTGTTAGTGAAGGCCCAGGTGCAAGCAATATCAATCTTGAGGAGCCTGTCATTCAGCAAGGGAAGCAAAAGAGAGTGGCTCACAAAAGGCCAAGAAAGAGTCACAGAAAAGTTAATCTGAAGCCTATTATGGCATTGTTGAAATCTCAAGGAGAAGTCTTGTCATCCGTTCAGACAAGTGTTCAGGGCATTATCTCTAATCAAGCCTCAACCTCCTCTGATCTATCCTCAATTCGAAATGCAATGAGGTGGTTCAATAAAGAGATGCCCGATATGAAGAATTTGCTGGCTAATCTTTCAAGGTCTAGTGGTGTCCCTCCTGCACCCACTCAGAGCAGTCCAGCTGAAGTTCCTAGGCCACCAGGGCCTCCAGCAGAAGTCTCTCGGCCAACAGGGCTACCAGTTCAAGCATCAGGGCCACCAGGGCCATCAGGGCAAGCTTCAGGGTCATCAGGACCCTCTTCAGTTGTCAGAGAAGCCAAAGGGAAAGAGCCCATGTCAGCTACTTCGGCCCCTGACACTTCAAATCTTGCAACTCCAATTTTGTCCTCACCTACCTCTCCTCTCACAGCCCCTCCTGCTCCACCAACTATAAAACACCCAGTACCTCGCACCCAACCATCATCCTCTATCATTTCATCTCAACCTACCTTCTCTCCTACTCCTTCTCACACTTCAGCCCCATCATCCTTCTTACCCTCATCACCTCAAACTCAAACCACTCCAATTCAACCCACTTCATCCTTCAATCCAAAACACCTTTTCTATCCTCCACTCCTCCTTCCTCTGTTACTTTTATTCCAGAAAATCCTCCTCTACTTGGTGTCTTTGACACAAACTTGCCGGATGCCTTTGAGAGAAATACCCTTTCCACCATTCTCTACACTGCCACTCATATCCACAGGACTGATCCTCCCAGTCCTGCCAAGAAAAAGAGGAAACAATCATCCTCTGCTTCCATCTCCTCCTCCTTATTTCAACCTCTTTGGTACTCTCTTACCCTTGAACCTCAGAAAAGATTCCTTTATAAAGAATATCTTCAAAAGTGCATCCTCTCCACCATTTATGGTATTCCCTTCCTCAACCTTACTGAACACCTAAATATTGTTCTTCCTCTTACCCAGTTATCCCACTTTCATAAATCCAAAATCTTTGAGGGGACTGAGTTCAAGACTGAAGATCAGTGGGCAAATGTCAAGGGCAACAAAGCTCAATACAACAAGTTCTTGACTGCCAGGGCCGAATCCATTTCGCATGGAGCTCATTCTCTCACTCTCTCTGAGTGGTTCTTTCTCAAGCATAAGAATTTGTGGGGTCCTTTCATCTTGAAAGAGATCCGCATTGCCAAAAGCTTCCAGCAGTACAGTGACTTCTGCTTCCTGAACAAACTGCCAGAAGTCCAGTTCTCTCAATTCCATTCAGCTATAGTAATGTTAAGATCCGAACGTCCAGTGAATATTCCCCTAACAGTGAATTTTGCTGATATCCGGATTGACTCTCTAGTCCTTTTGCCAAAGCTGCATTCCCTAGTATTTGATTCAGATGCAGGATCCCATGCATTTGACATGTTTGCCAAGCAGATGGGTAGAATGTCAGCCAAGCAGAGCAGACTGCCCTCCTTCCTGCGGTTTATCTTCAGAGAATACCACTCTGGCCGCATCTCCTCTCAGGTTTTGGCTCCACTCATTTCTGAGTGTGAAAGGCTTACACCCTCCGTGTGGGCAATCATCTACAGGGAAACCCACCTTCAGTTAGAGGCCATCAACAGTTCCTTGGTTCATCAAAATAAGCCCTCTCTCTCAGCTGAAGCCTTCATGGATCTCAACTCCATAAATCCTATTCAAGAGATTTATGTTCAGTGGGCAGCTAAATATACAGCTTTCTTCGCTCTGAAGAAGGATCTGATAGATCAGAAGCTCTTCTATCCAATCTCTTTGGATAGATTTCTCCATCGTGCCAGTTTCGGAAAAAGCACTTACTTCAGATTCATTCTGGACCCAGATCAGTATGCAGAATTCTTGGATCAGAAAAGGGTTTTGTACATTCACAGGGCCACCCAATCCATGGGTCCTAACTTCTCTGTTGCTTCTGGGGTTTTCCAACAGACGTTTTAAGACCTTGAGATCAAGGCATGGGCTGTCATCTCACAGCATGCCTCCTTGTTATCTCCTTTGTACTACCTTTCTCATACTTAATCCAATGATATCTCTCTTCTTTGTCTCTCAGCCTATCTTTTTGCTTATTGACAAAATGGGGGAGAAAACTAAAGTCAATCTGAAAAACATGAATGTTTAATTTTTTGTATGATGTTTAGTATATTTTGTCATCATCAAAAAGGGGGAGATTGATGACCAAACTGTCCCCATAATAAATAATTCATTTATTTATATATTAATTTTGATGATTAACAAAATAGTACTAATGGATTACTTGAGCCTTGAGAATAGGAAATAAAAGAAAAATGAAAGTTCAAGACAATCAGGTAAGTCTCATCTCTCATTCTATCCTAGTCTTTGTATCGACTTCTTTGATAAGCAGAACAATTTCCTCTTTGACCGGAAAACTCAAAACAAATCGATATCGCAACGATTCCTTAAGACATCGCAACGATTTCTTTAGACCTCGTAATGATTTCTTTAGAGCTCGCAACGACTCTCTAGCCGTAACGATTTCTTTAGACCTCGTAACGATTTCTTTAGAACTCGCAACGACTCTCTAGCCGTAACGATTTCTTTAGACTTCATAACGATTTCTTGTAACGATTTCTTTGAAAATCATAACGACTTGATTGCTGTAACGATTTCTTTAGACTTCATAAAGATTTCTTGTAACGATTTCTTTGAAATTTATAACAACTTGATAAGTGTTCATAACGACTTGCTATAACTCATAACGATTTCATAAGTCATGAAAGCATCAGGATTATTTATATTGAATTTCTTGTTGTATCAGTATAATGCTTTTTAATAGCGTTGAAAAGTCAAAGTCATATCTTGTCTGTTGACTGCTACACATTAAATGCTCTCTGATCGTATCTCCCATGCATGCAGACAATATCTTCTATTTCCATGCTACTCTGTCTACGTACTTTTTAGACAGAAAGGAGCTTTGCTATATATTGCAATATATGTTCCATCTGTAACTAACAATCAATGACAGTCCTAGCTGTCCTCTATTTATTGTTGATATGCTTGCAGATATCTGACAAGACTCATCTGTACAATGTTGGATACAAGATACAAGATTCTAAAACATTTCTCTGGCGTGTACAAAAGGATAAAAGACTAACGATCAGAAGCTTCCTTAGTGACCAGTCTAACGTACACCAGGATAAGAGACAACGGACACTTCAACGTTCAAATTCAAATCAGAAGTTTAAATAGAAGACTCAAGACGGAGAAGAATAAAAAGTAGAAAGGGAACAACGCTTGCAATTTGAAAAGGAAGAAATCCATCTCTTCAAGTCTTCAGAAGATTGAAACAAGAGCGAAGCTTCCACTCAAACCTTGTTCTTAGCTCTTAGCTCTTAGCTCTCTGTGATCAAAAAGAGTTTTTATTTGTGAGAGCTTGTGTAGTCCTTGGAGAGAAAACCTTGTTAAATCTCTTTCTCTCTCGGGCGTTGGTAGCTTCAGTGTGCAGCTGGTCAAGCTAGAGTCTGAAGCCTGTTTCCACACCTTTTCTTCTTTGGTTGTGTCCCCTTCTGGACGAAGGAAGACCTGGTGGTATCCAAGGTGGTTGTTTTTCCCTTCAGGTTGAAGGAAGACCAGTTGAGGCTGGGTGTAAGGATCTTTAAGGGGGATTGTACCCTTGGTAGTGAAATCCTGAGGTATTGCTCAGGGACTGGACATAGGTCTCCTGTGGAGAGGAGTTCCGAACCAGGATAAAAATCCTTGTGTCTTGTGGATGTGTTTTTGTGTGATTGTTGTCTTATTTACTGTCACGCCCCAACGCGGAATATCGGAGCGCGAAGGCAGTTGCAAGAAAAGGTATAGAGCGTATACTAGACATCAAACCATTGCACACTGAATAATACTAAAGCAAATCTTTCTCATTATTAATTTTCCAAATGTCTAGTTACAACCACTAATATCATAGCCATTCTATAGGGCCCAATTACATTGCATTAGAAGGAAATAACTAACTACAACTCTAAGATAACATAACGACTCAAGGGTACTCCTGGCTTCACTCTTGGTCATTCCCTTCCTCGTGAGTGTATGTGTCATCTTCGGTCTCACCTGAGAACACAACATTAAATAACGTAGGGTGAGCGATAACGCCCAGTAGGACTTAAATCTCAGGCTCAAGCAGGCTTTAAATAATTAATGCATTTAATGGCAGAGTATCTAAAGATAGCAGGTACAAGAGAGTCAAAATATAGCAAGAGATAGAACAATAGCACGAGAGCGAGTATAGTTTCCAAAAAGAGCACAAGTATCGAGTATAGCACGAATAGCAGGATGGCCATAGCACAACTAGCACAAGTATAGTAATAGCACGACGAGTATAGCACTTGTTTGTCATTCTAGACATCGAGAGAGTATAACACGTTTTGTGTTTTTGATTGTCATATAGATAGTCGAGATAGATAGCACTTGAGTGTAATGCCAAACACTCTGATCATTTAACTCCCATGGGCACTAGCACTTTCGGGCGCACATCCCAGGACCAGATCGGGCCCTTTATTTATTGCCAGGCATTGGTTATATTGTTTATCTTTAGACAATCAGTCAATGGCCAATATAGAGTACCAAGAAGTAGATGAGAGCACTAGATGAATAGACGAGATAGTAGAGTGAACGTGAATAGACGAGCGAGTAGAGTATAGATAAGAGCTAGTGGACATTGCACATAATGCGACGAGTAAACAGGCGATAGTAACAGTTGCACAACACGCGCACTTGGTGTTAGCAGTCAGGTGGAACTCACGACCCTACCACTGGCCTTGTTATGCACAGGTCCAGAGGTCCGGCGTGATTTAAGATGAGAGTGAATCTTCTAATAGCCGTTTGGATCATATAGATCCCTAAAGAGTATCATAGGTATTAGGGTACAACCGGCTCGTCGACCATGTGGGAATCCATGATCAGAGGAGACTTACGGAGGCCTTGTGTAAGGGTTCACTAGTCCGGCGAAAGGAATATCCGACGGAGAGTTCACCACAAGCCAAGAAAAGTGTGTATATAAAACAGGTGCTCGACGTTCTAGAGGAATTCTAGGACAGTGGAGCGTCAATATCGGTATATAAACAACGCAAGAAAACGAATGCAAGTCCTTTAAAATAGGGCAGTTAATATGGTTTATTGTAATACATTATGAGATATTTTCTGTAAGATTTCAGTCATAAATAGATGGTTCAAGTGTGTGCAAGTGCAAGAGAAATCATAGATAGAAATAAGTCGTGAACATGTATTTTAAATCATTCAATATAGCATCCTTTTTAAGTAGGGTTTTACTAGGGGTATAACGGTAAGAAGGCGTAAGGATTATTTAGAAAGTGACAAAAATTTTTCATAGGTTTTCAGGCAAAACTCTGAGAAGGCGACATATGCCTGTATAGAAGGCGACAGGAGCAGAGCAGATCGCGACAGGGGGTTACACAAAAATATTTTATTTTATTTTTTTATGGGTTTTTCATCAAAAACTTGTGAAGGCGACATACCCCTGTACTGGTCGCGACAGGGTCAGGACAGAACGCGACAGGGCCTAAAAAGGGTCGCGACAGGGCATGCAAATCGAGTACTGAGAACACGACGGCTAACCTGTCGCCTTCTTGGTCGCGACAGGGTGGCTGTCGCAATCAGGCCCCAGAAAACGACATATCGAGGTGTCGCCTTCTGGTTGTCTGCGCCTGACTCCGTCAGGAGTCAGACCAGGCATTGGATTGCGGGCCAGAACATTGAAATTTCGATACAGGGTCGTTCAGGAAATCATAACTAATTATATAGTCAACGAAAAATCATGAAACCAGTTGCAAATTAAACTAGACATGTAAGGGTACTTCCAATAAATCGGAATTAGAGAGAGAGCATGGTTTGAATATGGTTTGAGAATGAACAAGAACAAGTAACATAGAACATGATACAGGGAGCAAGATCGATTTAATTCGAGTAACATGCTCAATAGAACTTAGGGCTTTTAGGGGAAAAAGATACCCATCATGCATCAGTATCTCCCATTAAAATTTGGAGGCATGAGATAGAGTATTCAAGGAGATATGAATTAAGCATGAAGGTTCGGGGTCATAAGAACTACAGAACTTTGAAAATTCATAAGAAAAGATTTGATCGCTGGAAAATTATGAAATTTGAGGGTTTTGTTCCAGAGGGTAGAGAGATCCTACAAAAAAAGTTTCACGGTTTATGCTTGTGAGAATGCCTAACTTGACTCGATTTCCTCTTCTAGGGCTAGAACTTGAAGAACGGGGTTGAGAGCTTGAAAGGTTCTTCTCCCCACGAAATCTCCTCCTCCTTGGCCTCTCCTTCTGGTCCAGGAATCCGTTGGCACGAGCTTGGGTCGGCCATGAGGGTTTTAGGAGAGTATTTAAGCTTCTCCTCTTTCTATTTCCTAATAGGACTCTAATTCCTCTTTAATTCCGAAATTTCCTTACTTCCTCCTTCCTTCCTTGCTTTTCAATCTCTATTTAGACTAGGAAGAGATCCAAATTCGTGCTAACCCATATGGGGTAGATTTAGGAATCCTATTATAACTCAAACTAGCTATTTAATGCATTAAATACCCCTTTTCTATTTAGGTAATAATTTAGTTACGAATTTAGGATATTTTCCTATTATTCTCCCTTTGTAAATTCATATTTTTGACCCAATAAATTCTAGAAGATCCATTAAGCAAATCCCATTACTCTTTTCCATCTAATGAATTTTATTTAATGCTCTATTTAAATATCCATTTAGCTAGGTTTTAAATTCTTTATTTAAATTTTTATTTTTCGTAAAAATTCAGGTTGCTGCATTTACTCTAACTCTAGCCTTGTTATTAAGTTGTGCAATCCTTTCAGTAAACAGGTTTTAATCAGAGATCGAAATTTTGATAACCCATTCACCCCCCCCCCCTCTGGGCTAGCTAGCTGGGCAACACTCATGGTTAACAGTAACACTGCCAAAGCCATGTAACGACCCGACCTCCCGAACCCTCGCCAGGGGTCCCGATGGTCGTGCCGCCACCCACGGATCCGAAGATCTGGAAGGGTTAGAAGAAATAGTCTAGTGAGATATCTACTGAATTTAAATAACTATAACAATATGTACAATATACAAGGGTTTGTACAACGTGTCCCAAGCAAAAGCACAGGTACAAGAAGACAGGTGCAGTCCTTATGGGCCATACCCTGAGGACTTGCAAAACACCACTCTCAGATCACTCGGCTACAAGAGCTCACAACACTTAGCTCTTACTACTGCTGACAACACACGGTGCCACAGCCCCCTCCGCAACCCGTCCGACACCGAGCTCCCGCAATGATGAGCCCCTAGCTGAAGGAAGTAGGGGGGTGATCCTCGCGAACAAGGCCCAGTAGGGATTACCACTCCCTCACCAGCCAGAGCCGCAGGAACTCCGAAAATAGGAAACAGGAAACTACACTAGAAAGCTGTAAAGTGAGGAACACCTACAACAAGATTCTACAAAGTAGCGGAAACAGAGAATAATGCCACGACCACCAACTGAGGTCGGGACACACACACGACTCCTGCAGAAACTAATGGAGTCGAGCACACAATGGAAGCAACCCTCGGCACATCTGCTGAGACCACGCAACAACCAGGTGAGAACGAGTCTCACCATAAGCACGACCACCTCAGACCTCCACAGGGTCGAGGGCCCACAAACAGAACCACCTCGGACCCCGGACACACTGCAAGGTCAGAAAGCTACACACGCCGGTGCCACTACAGACTGGCACCCAAGAACGGGACTGTGGAACCGAGTGGAAACCACCAGAAGCACGGGTCTATTCAAGGCTAGACCAACGATGCCTATAGAAGCTAGGCACAGCCGGGCTATAACTGCAGTGAAAGCTTGGGCAATGAGGAACATATGGAAACGTCGTCACAATAATAGCAACCAAGCCACCGCCGCTAGCAGCTAAGAGGGGGACCCGCAGTCCACACGCTCTGCTCGCTAGCCTAGCTCCTGCCTCCGCCCCCATGCAAGGGTGAGACAGAGCCGCCACAGAAACACACAACACACGCAACACCGCAGCATGGCCAAGCTGCGGCTTCACGCCTGACACCACTACGTGGCTCCGGAACCAATGCAGAGAGAGGCAGTGAGACAAAGGACTGGCTAGCCTGCACCGGGTAGAACTTTGGCCATCCTCGATGTCCCAAGCCTAATAAAGAGAGCTCTACAAATGACTCAGCGTCGCTGTCCAAACCACTGTTTTCCCCTTAGCTCCAGAGTCCGCCCTGTCGGTTGCCAACTCGAGCACGCTCGTAGCCACGAACACTCCCTCAAAGGCTCCCGAGGACAGGGGTCCCAGGTAATGGTAACAACCTCTCAGATCGGGGACAAGCCCTCAAGTGCCTAGCACCGGGCGAACAGGTGGGGCAGCACACAAAAACCACGCCGAACCGCTAGCTTGTAACACACGACAAGCCCAGCGAGCACAAGGCACGCACAGACCCCTAGGAGGGCTGTCGGCGAACCAAACACACATGGAAAAGTCGGAGCGTCAGAACAGCACCAGCAACATGGAAAATCGTCGCTCTGCTAATAATCGATTGACCGCCTGTCAATCGATTATTACACAGACGTGATCCCCCTGGCACCACTGCCAGGACACGGCTATGAAGGTGTCACCTTCGGTCACTGAACGCAAGGACGTAACCTGTCGCGTTCCCTACCAGAAGGTCCTAAGGGCAAAGCCTGCTCTGGGGAACACGCCGACACACAACATGGCCCACGGAAACACCTGAGGCAACACAGGTACTGTCGCGACCCCCAAGGCCGTCGCAACACCATCGCGATGGGGAAAGGCGTCGCGACAGCCTTGTCGCGACCGGGCGGAACGCCGCGACAGGAACCCTGTCGCGACCCGGACACGAGTTGCGACAGCGACTGTGTCGCGACTGGAAAGCTTGACGCGACAGCCTTATCAAGACCACCAACCGCGTCGCGATAAGGTCACGTCCAACCGAGCTGACGCCTCCTCTGATGTCGCGACGTGCCAAGCCGTCGTGACACCAGCAGAGAGGCAGACCAACAGGATCCTCAATCCCGGGCCGCCCACGAACCATACAAACACACCACAAGGAGGAGGGGACATGGGGAAAGCGGTAAAGCTATCTATAAACCCCGAGGGGCTCCCAATCCACCCGGATCGGAAAGGGCACAAGAAATCCCTACCTTTCACAAAGAACCGAACCCACAAAGGGCCTTCACGATGCACGACCACCTCCTCCTCGCTCCACGACGCCGCTCCCACGCTCCACCATGAGCCGCCGGTCGCTCCATGCCCGGATCGCCGGAGGGGAGCCTCCCCATCGCCGGAGAAGAGGGGAAAGGGAAGAAGAGGAGAGAGAGGGGAAAGGGGTAGACGGCCAGCGCCTTAAGCGTGGGAGCGGCGTCACGTTATTAAGCTTAACATGACAGGTCAACGGACCGCGACAAGAATGCGCCGCCCAAGGGTGCCACGACAACACGATAGGCCGTACGGACACACCTGCCACTCATGTAGGCATCAGACGATGGCACAGTGGAACCCGACAACACTGTCGCCACCCGTTGACCGGTCGTGACAAGAACGCGACAGGCAACCCAGGCGCGACAAGAACGCGGCGCACACCTGCGTCGCAACAGGGATAATTGTCGCATTGAGGACCCCCGACGTGACACTAACACGTCGCCCAGCCTGGACGCGTTAGTGGCCAGTCATCCCAGACACCGGACGGAATGTCGGGAAGCCAGGTCTTACATTCTACCCCCATTAAAACAATTTCGTCCATGAAATTGGAACAAGCCCAGATGATCCCGAGGCACGAAATGAAACACAAGGAGCAACTGCAAGACCAATGCGAATAAGCCACTAAGTCTCAACACGACTTCCTCACGGCAACAAACGCACAGCCAAACACACGCGGGCACACAAATCCGGAAAACCAACGGCTCACACAATGAGCCCCAAACACACGGGAAGCACAGAATCGAAAACCCAATGGCTCGCAACATGCTCCAACACTCTGGGAGCACCAAGCCGAGAAACCAATGGCTTACTCCAGCCACACGTGGGGCACCCAAATGGAACGACAATCCCATCGGTGCTGAGCAACGCCAAATCCGGCCCGAATAGCGGAAAATGCCAGCCGAAGACTACACGGTTGCAGCCACCAACAGACCTCACTGTTGGGACCAACCATTCAACAACCCACTCTGTCGCCGGAAAAACCCGACAGAGGACACGGTTGCCGACAGCAACACGAGAAACACCTGATTACCTACCACAAGTGTCAGGGGAATGGCCTCACGCTACTAGCAGTAGCTAGCACTGGTCACCAGCCCAACCGAAAAGCCACGGGAGCGACGAGAACCAGAGCAACATCACGCTGGCGGAGGATCCACAACACACGGAACAACATCCACTGTCACCATTAGGTTGCACCCAGACCTTCCTCGTGGTCCAATAAGGACAGCAAACACACGCGGAGAAACCTCAACACACGAAAACGACATCCACAATCATCACTAGGTCTCAGTCAGACCTTCCTCGTGGTTCAACAAGGACACCAACGCACGCGGAGCCACAAAAACTAGGAGTTACACGCTCCACAACGTGGGACACCGCGATGGAAACACGGAAGACGTCTGAGGTCATGCCAGAGTCGGACACCTCCCAACATCGACAAACCACTTGGTCAAGTACTAGCAAGCCAATAGGCCTCAGTGTCACCAAACAAACCGACATGAGACTCCGCCATTGGCTTCCAGACTCACCAACCCCACGCACAACGGAGAATCAATGAGGAGTTGGCAGCATACCCACAACGCGCACACAGGGCTCAGCGCGGGTACCAGCACGCCAACCACCAGAAAGACGCACAACCACATGAGAACCGAAACAACCGCAGAGGTCGAGGACAGCACGTTGACCTCAAAGGGACCCAGACCGAAGCAGGGTACCACAGCCAAACAAACTCGCTCCCAGAGCGGGAGGGAAAACTGGGACACTGGCCACTACCAAAGCCTGGCGTACCACTGATAGGGCTACCTAGACAAGGCAAAGCAGCCAGCCCATAGCGGTAATGGTATGACCACGAGGCATAGGCCAGCACAACGTGTCCCAGAGGCGGAAAGCTCAATGCCTCCAACATCGAGCGAAGTCGTGAGACGACACACAAATCTCACAAACAGGCACCCGGCACAACTCATGGTGCTATCACCAGCATCGGGAGCCACCCAAGGTACAACGCAATGCACCCATGCTCTAGACGACACGAAACCAAAACACTCGAGCACGAGCACACGGTGCTACCACAAGCACCAAATCTAAGCAAAGTGCAACACAGATGCACCAGCGGCCGAAACAATACTACGGGCTAACCAGAAGGACTCTTCACTAGAGACCCACCAAAAGCCACACGCAAGGAACTACAAGCCTGAGAGGGCACAACAGGCCACGCCGGCCCCATCCCTCAAGGCACAAAAACGCAAAGCACCGACTCTGCCGTATGGGGAGCAAAAGAACGCAGTGACTCCCTAGCGCGCAAGAGCAAGAGGCACCACCTCTATCGCGACCGATAGAGAGGCCAAACACCAAAATAATGACATGAAAAGCCTCCAAGGCACAAGCCGAGGCACAATCGAGAACACATTGATAGATATGCGAAACAACCTATTATTGTAATCTAGAAGGGGGTTGAATAGATTACTATCAATTTAAAACACTATGACCTTCTTTTCGATGGGGACACACACTTATCGAAATCTCAAACAGGTTTAGGATTGAATCAAGATGTGTGTTAATTGTAAGTAGATGAAACAACAATTTATCTAGCGTGTGAAAGATCAACGTGCCTACCAAACATCTAACGTAAAACGTTCAAACCGCAGACACGATGATTTAAGGTGGTTCGGAGTACACAACTTGTGTATCCTACATCCACCGTCCACACACACATGCAGAAATCATTACTTTTGAGCGAGTTCAACACTAAAACACACACACCCACGTTGTCTGATGTAAAGCCATGATCAGAACAACACAAACCACGTGAATCAAGCATAAGGAAAGCTTGAATCACAACCACACACACAGAATTATGAAAAGAAAGAAACACAGAAGAGTTCTGAGTTGAAAGAACAAATCCTGAATTAGAACTCTTCATGATATTCGTCCAGAAGAGCTTCAAGCTTTGTCTTGACAGGTATCAGATGATTGAGAAGCTTGAACTATGGACGAACTGGCTTCACCTATGTTTAGAAGATGGATCTTCCTTTCCCTGGACGGCAGGTTGAAGCAGAGTAGCAGGTGGAAGCTTTCTCTCTTAAGACTTGCTTAGGGTTTTGGTATTGTGGCCTCTTGCTGCGAAAATAGACCTATATGATCTATATATATGGGTGTCCAAACGAGTCGTGCTTGAAAGAATCACCCAAATATGGATCATATTTTGACCATCGGATCTTTCCAAAACTACGTCTGTCAACAGGCAACATGCTGCTGTCGACAGCTACTACTCAGTTCAGGTTTTCATGTTGTTGGAAGACTGGGTCTGTCGACAGATATTGTCTTGCTGTTGACAGGCACACTTCATCTGTCGACAGGCACATATTGGCTGTCGACAGGTACTGCTTTCTAAGTGCTTCCAGAACCTTGTTTTGTTCTGTCATGTCTATCTATCGACATGTGACTTCTTGGCTGTCGACAGGTGATCACTTGAAGTTTCTTTCTTGTTCTTTTTCACCTGAATCTTGTTGCTTGACTTATATGCATTCATACCTACATTAAAAGACATTCTAAGTGAAATGTAATGAATACATAGGTGATCATTTTCACACTTGATCATGTCATTCATGTCCTTAACAAATATGTCATTGTATCATCAACAATTGCAATGTTCATTAAAATCACATCATCAAAAACATTAAAGCACATGTAAACCCAACATTCTCCCCCTTTTTGATGATGACAAAATTTCAATTTATCCATATTGATGATTCTCCCCCTTTTGACAACATTCAAAAAGACACATTATGCACACATAGATAAGATGTAAGCAAAGGAACTGAGGTTTTCATTCATAAACATGCAATACACTCAGTTATAAAAGATTACAACTGCATGACATAGAGTAAAAGCAAAAGAAGGAAAGAGACACAATTGACTCAAAATACTAAGTGACCTACTACCCAAATCTAGTCACTAAGACCTAGATAACCCAAAGACTCTCTAAACATCGTCAGTTCCTAGAACATCAGGATGACGGAAGCTATGAAACTCTATAGAGAGCCGGGTATGCTGATGTTGAAGCTGCACTTGAGTGTCAGCCAGTGCTTCCATCCTTGTATCAACATGATCGAGATGGGTGTTGAGATGCTCAAAACCCATGGTGAATTGGAGTTGTAACTGAGCCATCTCACCAGCAATGAAATCCCGAAGAGAAGGAGCTGGTTCACGGTGTTCAGCATCAGCAGGATCATCTCCCTGAGCATCCATTGGCTCTACCTGGGAGTCTTCATCATCACCTTCATCATCACCTTCAGCAGAATCTTCCTCAATGTTTGGTGTTGTACCCTTGAGGGTCCTAGTTACTATCCCATCCACAAACTTGTATCCCATACGATAAACGATAGTGAGATCAAATGCACTGCGGGACTTGACAGTGACAAGTTCATGATCGTGGATAGGAATGCTAATGAATAGAAGAAGTGAGGTGATTGGACAAGAATATGGCATTGACCTCTTAGAATTGCGAAAGCATTGATTGAGGAGATCAAGCATTAGAAAGGGGAGATTGGTGTGCTCAGTCCGAAGAAAATAATAGAAGAGGGATTTGTGGACTGTGGTGACAAGTTCCCTGCTTCCATATTTTAGAACTACAAGTGTGGTGAAGATATGATGAATAAGGCGATTCAATGGAGGGAATGTATTAGCATTGAGTTTTAGACGATCCACACTAGGATGGTAGAGTTGATGGGTGATGAGGGTATAGTAGTCAGAGGCAGAAAGAGGATTGACAAGGATGTTTGCCCCTGAGTTGGGAATTTGGAAGGCACGACAAAGGAGATTTGTAGAGATTTTAAAGGTTGTACCTTTGACCGTGGTGAAGAATACTTCATCAACAACCGACTTCTCCAGGTTGTCGAAAAACTCGGTCACAATAGAAGGAGAGTACCTCTTGTGAGAGTATAAAACTTGGTCCAACCCTGGGTGTCGAACAGGGGCTGGAGACCTGGAAACATGTTCTCCAGAGACACGAAGTCCACGTAACGTGGCTGGACGAACTTTGAAAAGGAACCCCGGACCTAGCCATTTGGCAGTTGGGAGGAACAACAAGCTCCGGTAGACGGTCGTCCTGGTGCTTGCTCCGACGCTCTGCAGGAGCCCTGGAACCTTCGTCGACTTCAGACGAGAGAGGCTGCCGACGAGAGGCAACACATTTGCCCTTGGAAGCCATGGAGGAGGAGTGGTTGGGGCGAGAGAGGTCTCTGAGAAGAGAATGGGAACCGGAGGAAGGAGAAGCGAAGAGAACAAGACTTTGGGATCCGGTGCCCTGGATGGAGGAGATTAGTGTAAGAGAGGGAGGAAATGTGCTGTAGAAAGGGTAGAAAGAGGGAAGGAGTTGTGGGTGCCCTTTTAAAGAAGGTGGATGAGAGTTTGAAATAGAAAGGGCCCCACAAAATCCGGCCAAATAGCACGCCGTTTGGGCTTCTGAACCGCCCTTGGCTGTCGGCTGTCGACAGCAGCCTTGTGGCTGTCGATAGCTGCTTAGCAATTTTGTGCCAAAACTGAGTTTTCAGGGAATTTGAATGGAAGTGAGCATGCACTTATGATTCTAATTATGAGAAAAGGTTTTATACTCAATACCAAGTGTCATAGCCAATAGTATGAAGACACAAAAATATTCGACAATGGTTGAGAGAGAATACTTCGGGAATCTGAAGTTATGGCAATTAGAGAACTATGCTCAAACATTGAAGTGAAATAAAGAGAATCCTGTTGAATAAAACCATTGAAGAAAATCATATGACTTAGTGGTAATGTTCATTTGGTAAATGAAGACAATGGCTACATGACCCATGGACGATAGACAACCTGTTTCCCTTGAGTTGAGATGATGGAGGCTTCACACTATTTCTTGCAATGTGGGATTTTCCTTTTATGTAAGTAATATTTGAAAAGTGAAAATTAGGTTCACGTACACCTTTTAACGTGAAGGTAGACATTTGTGATGCCCATACCCCCAGTTACTCAGTGTGAGTGACCATCATATCATTGAACAGAGGTAATGAAATAACGTTTTGACGCGAAGACAGACATTGGTGATGCCCATGTCCCCAGTTACTCAGTAAGAATCATCATTGCTCTACCTTTATCCCATTTGAATTTGTATCTTGCACATATTTTTGTGTGAAATAGGTAGCTTTTCTCCATTTTTTTTTATGTAACAGCAAGGTGACTAGTTATGTAAGGTCAAAGGGCAATGTAAAACATTAAATGCAAATACCATGTTACTTATCAAGCCATTTGAGAGACATGATCATCCCCAAAAGAAATATTCAATTGAATTAAGTTGAAGTCACTTGAGTTTCTCACAGTTTTCTAGATGACACAACCTAGATCCAAGCTCAAAATCATTGAGAGTAAATTAATATCTTGGATACTATATGAGTATGATAAATGATAATGAGCATAAAGTCCTTATTCTCCCCTTGCACAAGGATGTGTACATACTCAATGAGAAAGGGTGAGAAAGATTGAAGAGTTAACAATAAGAGGGTAGCCGTCGACAGCAAGAAAGTGTCTGTCAATAGGTACTAAATGCTAGTGAAATGGAGTTTCTGGGAAGGCTTTGCTGTCGACAGGTAGGTTGGTGGCTGTCGACAGGCACTTGGAAAATCAGTGTTGAGACTTGATTAAAGATAGATTTTCAACCAATGAGAGAGGGATTAAAATACATGAAATAGGAAGGGTATCCCTTAAGGAACTCACTCATTTAGCCTTACCTAGCTCCCCCATAATGTGTGCAGGTGTTGACTCAACATTTGAGCAAAACAACATGATATTCACAATCAAGGCAAACATTGACACACAAAGCAACATCCATAAACATGTGAGCATGTGAAATTCATTAATTGAAAGAAATGTATATGACAAAATGGAAGAAAACCAAGTACCCTATTGTGAAGTGTATAACCTTTATGAAGAAGGAGACTATGGATACTTGGTGGAGGATGTTTCCTCACGCATAATGATAGTTTCCGAACAAGCTGAACTTGTTCTTTTACTTATCACCATTTAATATACCTCATATTCACTACTCACAAGGTTTGATTACCTCTCAATTTGGTATTGGTTTCATTGAATTTTGCATAAACCCAATTCTCTTCTTAGGGATGTGAACCTATCTTCTGACAAAGGTTTGGTAAATAGGTCAGCCAGTTGCTTTTCAGTGGGTATGAAGCTAAGCTCCAAGGACTTGTTGGCTACCTCATCTCTTAAGAAGTGATGTCTGATTTCTATGTGTTTAGTCCTTGAGTGTTGGATTGGGTTCTTTAAAAGGTTGATAGCACTAGTGTTGTCACATAGGATTGGTGTGCATCCAATATCAATATTATAGTCACACAATTGACTCTTAATCCACAATACTTGCATTACACAAGTCCCTGCAGCAACATATTCTACCTCTGCACTGGAGAGTGCAACCAAGTGTTGCTTCTTGGATACCCACGAAACCATGCAACCACCAAGAAATTGACAGTACCCACTAGTTTTTTTTCTATCAATTTTGCATCCAGCATAGTCAGCATCAGAATATGAAATCAAGTTAATGTCACTACCTATTGGAAACCATAAACCCAATTCTTGTGTACCTGAGAGATATCTGAAAATCCTTTTCACTACAACCAAGTGGCTTTCCTTTGGACTAGATTGGTATCTAGCACAAAGGCAAACATTGAACTGTATATCTGGCCTACTTGCAGTAAGGTAAAGGAGTGAGCCAATCATAGCTCGAAATTGCTTTGCATCTACTGGTTTACCTTTCTCATTATTTTCCAGTTTAATGCTTGTGCTCATTGGGGTTGAGGCTGGTTTGGCTTGTTCAAAATGAAATTTTTTGAGAAGCTCCTTAACATATTTTTCTTGATAAATGAAGAAGCCGTCTTCATGTTTCTTTACCTGCAAACCAAGAAAGAATTGAAGCTTCCCCATTAGACTCATCTCAAATTCACTGTGCATGTGTTGAGAAAACTCTTCATACAGTGATGGGTTAGTGGAACCAAATATGATGTCGTCCACATAAACTTGAACAACAATTATATGATTGCAAACTTTCTTAGTAAAAAGAGTTTGGTCCACTGTACCTCTTGAGTAGTTTTTACTCACCAGAAAATTGCTTAGTCTGTCATACCAAGCTCGGGGTGCCTGTTTCAAACCATAGAGAGCTTTGTGCAATTTATAAACATGGTTAGGCTTTTCATCATCTTCAAATCTAGGTGGTTGAGAGACATAGACTTCTTCATTGATGTAGCCATTCAAGAAAGCAATTTTAACATCCATTTGAAAGAGTTTGAATTTATTTGAGCATGCATATGCTAACAAAATCCTAACTGCTTCAAGTCTAGCTACATGTGAAAATGATTCTTCCAAATCTATGCCAAATTTTGACTATATCCTTTTGCCACCAGTCTAGCTTTGTTTCTCCCCACTTTACCCTCTTCATTTAGTTGATTCCTAAACACCCATCTTGTCCCAATGACAGAAATTTCAGGGGTTCTAAACTAAACTCCAGACATTATTTCTCTGAAACTGACCAAGTTCCTCATGCATAGCATCAATCCATGAATTTTCTTTTAGAGCCTCTTCAACATTTTTAGGTTCCACTTGAGATACAAAAGCTAAATGAACTTGTTCAATTATTTGTCTAACTTGAGATCTAGTTTGAACTTTGTCATTTACATTACCTATCACATTATCAAGTGAATGATCTTTAGAATACCTCACATTTGTGATTGTTGAAGGACCGGGTTGATCTTGGACTTGAGGAATGTGATCTTGTGGAGGTTGTTCTTGAGGAGGGTGTTCTTGAGGAGTTTCATCTTGAGGCTCTTCCTCTTGTGTATCTACTTCAGATTCATCATCTTGTTTGTTGAAAATTACACCATCATCATCATCACTGTACATGCGAGAATATCCACTTTTAGTTTTTGGTGTTGCTCGAGAATCCCTTTTTGCCTTTGCTTGTTGATGTTCTTTGAGAATTGTCTCATCATCTCCATCTTCAATCCTGTGAAAAACTGACTTGTTAGTCTTTGCATGAAACTTGTCAAAGACAACATGTAGAGTTTCTTCCACAGTTCAATTTTTGTTATTAAACACTATATATGCTCTAGAGTGTTGTGAGTATCCCAGAAATATACCTGGATCACTTTTGGCTTCAAATTTATCTAAATCCACTTTAGCATTATTATGAATATACACTTTGGAGCCAAAGACCCTGAAATACCCAATATTGGGTTTGTTACCTTTTAACAGTTCATAGGGAGTTTTCCTCATCACAGGTCTTACCACGGCTCTATTGAGAATGTAACATGACATGTTCACTGCTTCTGCCCAAAAGGTCCTTGCAAGTTGGCTTTCGACCAGAAGAGTGTGAGCTATTTCCACCAATGTTCTGTTCTTTCCCTCCACTACATTTTGTTCATGAGTCCTTGGAGAGGAGAACATGTGGTCTATCCCTTGCTGCCTGCAAAAATCAGAAAATGAGTTGTTATCAAACTCTCCCCCATGATCAGTGCGGATTGAGCATATTTTATTGACATTCCCATGCTCAGTCTTATTACAGAATTCTTCAATGATTTTCAGTGCTTCATTTTTGTGAGCCAGAAATTTGACCCAAGTGAACCTAGAGAAATCATCTACAATGACAAAACCATACCATTTGCCATTGAAACTTAGAGTTCTAATAGGTCCAAACAAGTCCATGTGCAAGAGTTCATAAGGTTTGGAAGTGATTACCGGTGCTTTTGATTTGAAAGACTTCCGAGTTTGTTTTCCCTGTGCACATCCATCACAAAAACTTTCATTTTTATTAAAGGAAATGGCAGGAAGTCCACTTACCAAGTTCAGCTTCATGATCTTGTGCAATACCTTGTAGCTCACATGACCAAGCCTACGATGCCACAAAGTCAACTCATCCTGTTTATTTGCAACAAGACACAAATTTTTATTTTCTGGTTCATCTAAATCAACTAGATAAATATTGTTCACTCTCTTTCCAGAAAACTTAAGGCTTCCTATTTATTTATTGACAATTTGACATGCATTAGTTTCAAAGATAACTTTATGGCCTTTATCACACAATTGGCTTATACTGAGGAGATTGTGATTTAGACCATCAACTAATAACACGTTGTCTATTGAGTTAGAGGCATACTTACCTACCTTACCTGTGCCAATTATTTAGCCCTTGTTGTTACCTCCAAAGACAACTTGTCCTCCGTCTTTTTCCACTAGCAAACAAAATTTATCTTTATCCCTCGTCCTGTGCCTCGAGCAGCCACTATCCAAGTACCATTTGTTTTGATTTTGGGGTACTAGGCATTCCTGCATAGATGGATCAGACAAGAGGTTTTGGTACCCAAATTACTTTGGGTCCCAATTTTTCATTCATGCCAAAAAGTAAATGCTTTGGAATCCAAACTTGTTTGACTTTCAATTTGTTTGAGTTATTCCAGCATTGTTTTTCATTGTGCCCAAGTTTCTTACAAAAATTGCATGATGAAGATTTTTTCAAAACAGTTGTTTTATTATTTTGATGAACACCATTCACTTGTTTTTCCCCTTTTTGTTGCCTAGATGATTGTCCCTTGGTAGCATACTTCCAGGCTTGTCGACACCTCTATTTCGGTCTGTCGACAGACTTCTTAATTTTTTGAACAACTAAATTCTTTTGTTTGGGTTGCTTTTGCTTACCCTTTGCTTGATTTTTCTTGTTCTTAGAAGGAACTAGTTTGCTTGTGCTTGGACTTGAATCAACAAAGAAAGTTATCAATGTCTATCCCATTTTCTTTTGTTTCACTTGTTGATATCCAAGCACATGCCTTGTTATATTAACATTTGCACCCAAAACAGCATCAAGATTTTGTTTTCCTTTTACGAATCTTATGAGATCATCAGTCTTTTCTTTTAATTCCTTTTCAGTGTGTTCCAACTTTTTCTTTATTTCTTGATATTCATTTTGAAGGCTTTCAAGAGAATCAATTAGGTTGTGTTTTTCTCTTTCACTCTCTTGCAACTTTTCTTTCATGCAATCCATTTCCTCAATGTGAGCTTCCTCATCAATTTTTATCATTTGAATTTCTTTATTTAGGATTGCAATTTGTTCATCATTGGATGTGCTATGAACAAGTGAATTGATTTTCTTTTTCAGTACTTTATTTTCAGACTTAAACTCACAAAATTTCTCAAAAATCAAGGTGTAAGCTTCTTCCCATTCATCTACAGTATAGTTCTCAAAGGAAGAGTTTACCTCAGTGGAGTCCTCACTCCTTGCCATTAAGCAGTGAACTTCTTCATCTCCTGAGCTTGCATGTGAGTCCTCGTCTTCGTCTTCATCACTCAAAGTTGCCAGCATTGCCTTGGCTTTTTGAAGGTGAATTTTTCTTTCTCCAGTTTCTTCTTAAGCTCCGGGCATTCTCCTCTCATATGCCCTAGTTTCTTGCACTCATAGCACACAATCATGTCAGATTTTTTGTTAGAATCAAATTTATTTGAAAAATATTTCTTTGGAAATGATTTGAAGTTACCTTGACCTTTCCTTTTGAACTTAAGAAATTTCTTGAATTATCTAGTGAGCATGGCCATTTCATCGTTGTCACTATCACTAGACGTTTCATTGTCATCACTTTCCTATTGAATATCCTTTTTGGAGCTAGAGGAACTTTTGTTAGAAGCTTTTAGAGCAATAGACTGTCTTGGATTTTCTTCAATTTCTTTCCTCTTTACATTTATTTCATAGGTCATCAAGGAACCAATTAACTCATCTAATTTCATTTTTGAAAGATCTTTAGAATCCTCAATGACAGTGGCTTTAGTATTCCATGAGGATGGAAGAGACCGAAGTATCTTCCTAACTAAGTCACTTTCTGAGTATTCCTTTTTAAGACCTTTCAACCCATTGATTATTAGCATGAACCTTGCAAACATATCTGATATGTTTTCATCATTTTTCATTTTAAACATTTCATATTCAGATACTAGCATGCTTGCTTTGGTTTCCCTTACCTCGGATGTACCTTCATAGGTAAGTTCAAGCTTGTCCCACATCTCTTTGGCTGAGGTACATGTGGAGACTCTTGAATACTCCTTGGGATGTACAACGCACTGCATCATGTTCAATGCACTCCAGTTTAGAGTTCCCTTAGCAATTTGGTCCTTTGTACAAGTCTCTTCATCCTCGGGCAGCACATATGCTCTTTTGCTAATGATCCTCCAAAGCTCAAAGTTTTGAGCTCTTAGAAAAACCTGCATTCGATTTTTCCAATAAGGATAGTCAGTGCCATCAAAGAAGGGTGGCCTGGACACTAAATGTCCTTCAGCCATATATCCCTTGTTAGATTCCATGAGATCGAGAATCTCCTGATCGTAAGATCAAGCTTTAAGAGTAATAAATCGGAGAAACCTGCTCTGATACCAATTGATAGATATGCGGAACTGCCTATTATTGTAATCTAGAAGGGGGGGTTGAATAGATTACTATCAATTTAAAACACTATGACCTTCTTTTCTATGGGGACACACTTATCGAAATCTCAAACAGGTTTAGGATAGAATCAAGATGTGTGTTAATTGTAAGTAGATGAAACAACAATTTATCTAGCGTGTGAAAGATCACGTGCCTACCAAACATCTAACGTAAAACGTTCAAACCACAGACACGATGATTTAAGGTGGTTCGGAGTACACAACTTGTGTATCCTACGTCCACCGTCCACACACACACGCAGAAATCATTACTTATGAGCGAGTTCAACACTACAACACACACACTCACGTTGTCTGATGTAAAGCCATGATCAAAACAACACAAACCACGTGAATCAAGCACAAGGAAAGCTTGAATCACAACCACACACACAGAATTATGAAAAGAAAGAAACAGAGAAGAGTTCTGAGTTGAAAGAACAAATCATGAATTAGAACTCTTCGTGATATTCGTCCAGAAGAGCTTCAAGCTTCGTCTTGACACGTACTAGATGATTGAGAAGCTTGAACTACGGACAAACTGGCTTCACCTATGTTTGGAAGATGGATCTTCCTTTCCCCGGACGGCAGGTTGAAGCAGAGCAGTAGGTGGAAGCTTTCTCTCTTGAGACTTGCTTAGGGTTTTGGTATTGTGACCTCTTGCTGCGAAAATAGACCTATATGATCTATATATGTGGCTGTCCAAACATGGAGAGTCGTGCTTGAAAGAATCACCCAAATATGGATCATATTTTGACCAACGGATCTTTCCAAAACTACGTCTGTCGACAGGCGACATGCTGTTGTCGACAGCTACTGCTCAGTTCTGGTTTTCATGTTGCTGGAAGACTATGTCTGTCGACAGATATTGTCTTGTTGTCGATAGGCACACTTCATCTGTCGACAGGCACATATTGGCTGTCGACAGGTACTGCTTTCTGAGTGCTTCCAGAACCTTGTTTTGTTCTGTCATGTCTATCTGTCGACAGGTGACTTTTTGGTTGTCGACAGGTGATCACTTTAAGTTTCTTTCTTGTTCTTTTTCACCTGAATCTTGTTGCTTGACTTATATGCATTTATACCTACATTAAAAGACATTCTAAGTGAAATGTAATGAATACATAGGTGATCATTTTGACACTTGATCATGTCATTCATGTCCTTAACAAATATGTCATTGTATCATCATCAATTGCAATGTTCATTAAAATCACATCATCAAAAATATTAAAGCACATGTAAACCCAACACACACCGGAGAAACGCTCGCACGAGCAAGCCAAGCAAGAAGACCGATGCACAGCAAAGCAACACTCATACCTGCAGCCCAACAGGAAAATGGTACTACCTCGCACTAAACCAACAGGGACCCAATGCCCCAAATTGTTCAGGCAGGCAGCAAGAAACAATCAATGATGATGGCACGAACAGGTCCACCGAATGAGGGGAGCAACCAGCTCAACCCAAAAACAACTCAAGGGAAGATGACTCCACCAAAAGGTCGCAAAAATGCGCACCACGACAACACAACACCACAGTGGAGCATCGCTACCCCGAGTAACCACGGGGACACGCACTCCCACCAGCACAGCCAAGAAACTTGGAAACGAGCAACAAGGCGAGCTGACCAACGCAGCAGCCAGACGCACGGCCAAGCGCACCACACCTTGACCGACAATGCCCAGGTAGACTGTAACACGGACAGTCCAATAGGCAACAACGACAGCTCATCTCTACATAGAGAGAGAGCAGCGACAACCAAAACAACACGAAGCAGCTTTGGGGAGAACCTCCACCAAAAGCGCCAAGATCCGTCCTGGGTGAACCTCATCAGAATGCAGCACAACCAAACGGCACACTTCGAACCACAGAGGCAACACAACGGTGGCCCAAAACAACATAGAGCACTCCTGGGAAGAACCTCCACCAGAAACGACAAAGGGCGATCCTGGGTAGAACCTTCACCAGAATGCACAACCCAACGACCAAACAACACAGACTATCAGAGAGAACACTGCAGCAAGCAGAACTGCAGAAGCAACGTAAGCCTGGGAGAACCTCCACCAAAACCACCAAGGCACCGTTCTGGTAAAACTCGCCAGAACGCACCAGCCAAACCAATAGCATACCTCAGACTCTGAGGTAGCATGGTAACAGCAGAAACGAGCGTAAAATAGTCCTGAGACAAACCCTTACTAGGACAACAGTAAACGGTTCTGGGAAACCTCACCAGAACAAAGGGCAACCAAGCGATGCACCTCAGCCTAGAGGGCAACAAAACATCAACAAGAAACGAGCACAACATAGTTCTGGGGAATCCTCATTTCCGCTAGAACCAACAAAGAAGAACTCTGGGACCACCTCACCAGAGCTCACAACTAGACAATACCAGGCCGACAACAACCACAGGCAAGTATCGCAGCGCTCCACCAGCGATGCAACACAGCACACAGAACACCTGCTTAGCCCAAGCAACAACGCCGACCAGGTAGAGCATAGTGCACAACGGTGCAAAGACAAGAGACCACACAAACAACAAATGCAGCACACACCCCAATGACAGAGGGCCAACCAACAAGGCAGAGACACCTTCCACCGGTTCCACAAGCAACAACTCCGCACCGGTGAAGGCAACACCACACGTAGGCTCTCTCAGCCTTCGCGACGCACACATGCACAAATGCACCGAAGACGACCAGGAGCACCGCACCTGGACTTGCCTAAAAGCATCCTCCACACAAGGAAGACCACTGCCAGTGAGTCCAGTGCCAACCGCGCCGCTACAGCATGAACACGCCGAGCAACCACACTCGCCACGCATGAGGTATAGCAATAACTACAACCTATAGCACATGCACGAACCTTGCAGGGAAGCTGCATACCAACAAAACAATTGAAAGCACAAGCCTAACACTAGTCAGACAGTGTTAGCATCGCACTAGTACCTTTCTTTGGGACAGCTATAGTTATTACTTCCTTACAAATCTCAGTAGACTCCTCGCTCTGATACCACTGTAACGACCAGACCTCCCAGACCCTCGCCAGGGGTCCCGAGGGTCGCGTCGCCACCCACAGATCTGAAGATCCGGAAGGGTTAGAAGAAATAGACTAGTGAGATATGTACTGAATTTAAATAACTATAACAATATGTACAATATACAAGGGTCTGTACAACGTGTCCTAAGCAAAAGCACATGTACAAGAAGAGAGGTGCAGTCCTTATGCGGCATACCCCGAGGACTTGCAAAACACCACTCTCAACTCACTCAACTACAAGAGCTCACAACACTCAGCTCTCACTGCTACTGACAACACACAACTGAACTCCTACGATGATGAGCCCCTAGCTGAAGGAAGTAGGGGGGTGAGCCTCGCGAACAAGGCCCAGTAGGGATTACCAGTCCCTCACCGACCAGAGCCGCAGGAACAACGGAAACAGGAAACTACACTAGAAAGCTATAAAGTGAGGAACACCTACAACAAGATTCTACAAAGCAACGAAAATAAGGAATAACGCTACGACCAAAAACCGAGGTCGGGACACACACATGACTCCAGCAGAAACTAACAGAGTTGAGCACACAACGGAAGCAACCCTCGGCACATCTGCCGAGACCACACAACAACCAGGTGAGAACGACATCTCACCACAAGCACGGCCACCTCAGACCTCCATAGGGTCGGGGGCCCACAAGCAGAACCACCCCAGATCCCAGACACACTGCAAGGTCGGGAAGCTACACATGCCAGTGCCACTACGGACTGGCACCCAAGAACGAGATTGCGGAACCGAGAGGACACCGAGTGAAAACTACCAGAAGCACGGGTCTGCCCAAGGCCAGACGAACGATGCCCATGGAAGCTAGGCACAGCCAAGCTATAATCGCCGTGCATGCTCGGGCACCAAGGAACACTTGGAAATGTCGTCAGGAAACATCGTCACAACAACAGCAACCAGCCACCGCCGCTAGCAGAAAAGAGGAAACACGACCCGCACCGCAGCCTGGACAAGCTACGGTGTCACGCCCCGATATTTAGCAGCAGAATAAATACCGGGGGACGTGAACGATACAAATAGGCATATCACAGTTGAGTAACGCAGAGTCACAATTGAATATAATAACACATTTGAGGCTATATTATGATCACACCAAAAGTATACTTTATTTCATTCCATTCAACTAGATACAACCTTACATAAGAAAGAACCAACTAAGAGAGTTCCTTATTCAATAAAACTTGTAGAAAAGTTCACTATTACATAGACCACTCAATTGTCTGTTTCTAAATTGGCATCTACTCATATGGCGGGTGCTCATCACTCTTGCCCTGCCCCATCGGACTCCACTGGTTCTTCATCACTTCCTGAAAAAGGGTAGGATGATAGGGTGAGCGAACTAGCTTAGTAGGATTTACATCTCAATATTGTGCGGGCACTAGTATACATTAACATTTTAAAAGGCAAGATATGAACATGATGACAATGCATGCAATACTAACAGATTGAATAGCAGAGTAGAACGGATATCATTTCAGATCAAAAGTCGAGATACATATATACAGTGGACAATATTTCAAGAATAGAATCGTACCAAAAAGAGATTGGTAATATTCAGACAGATATCATGTGTTCACATGATCAGACATATCATATCAAATCATATCATATCAGATTACATCAGACTTATCATATCAAATAAAGGCACATTCACACAAATCTTGCATATCGTATCAGTGCCATGCCACGCACCACAAGTCAATACTCCCGCGGTTAAAAAGTACGTTGGGGTGCTCCTCCCCAGGACCAGACAGGGCCCCTATTGCACAAGCATTGGTTCAAATTTGGACCGGAGTCCCACGTTGTGCCGAACAAACAGATTCATATTATGGCCACAGAGTTTCAATAACAAGCTCGCAGTAAAAGAAACAAGATCATTCATAGAGTCAAGGTATGACAAATAGCTCAAAAGAACAAGGCAGGATAACGTCGTATCTTATGTTTCATAATTAATTAATGTCTTGACATGAGGATGTTTCAAAAGATAGATCATATGCAGAACATGTGCTCTCAATTTCCCAAGAAGGGTATGCCTATTCGTGCAAATATGTAAGTGACGAGTTACAGTCTTTCTATCATGTATGCAATTGACAAATGATTATTTAACACCGGAAACTAAAACTATTGAACTCATATGCAAATTATGACATTAACTCCACTAGCCAAGTCCTACCAACATGTATTCATCCCCACATTCATATCATAATTCTTATCTTATCAGCAAGATCAAAGGTAATCCAATGGACATAAGATCAATCACAATTACACATTAGAATCGTATTCATATCATTACTATTTTTCAATGGGTGATTTATTTTAGGTCCATGCATACCATATAACATCATGCACATGCTAGTAGACATCATGAAATGATCAGACCCAAAATATGTAATTTTTTTGTAAGGGTAGTGTCGACACACCCCTTACTGGTGTCGACACAATGCTTCAAACACAAGACAAAATAATGCAAAATGGTCAAGTAGTGTCGACACTAGATCAGGTAGTGTCGACACAGTGCTTCAAATACAAGGCAAAAAGGTCAAGTAGTGTCGACACTAGTTCAGGTAGTGTCGACACTAGAGACAGCTCCAGAACACCTTGGGCCAATCTGGGACAGTGTGTCGACACTAGCTCAAGTAGGTCGACACTAGAGGCCTTCCAGAACACCTTCTGGGCTGTTTTGGGACAGTGTGTCGACACTAGCTCAAGTAGTGTCGACACTAGTGCCCTTCCAGAACAAAACTATAGGTCATGTGGAACCCGAAAACACATCTCATGCAGTGGTTTACTTACCCTGCTTATAAATCTCTAACGAATGACATTTAGACAAAATATTCAACATGAAAGATGACGAGGTCAACTAGTAGAAGACTTTGATGTTGGGGTTTGATCTAATTCAGTCTCAAATCTCAAAAACATATGAAGAACAAAAGTCAAGTGTAGCCAAATCACAGTATCATGCAGAGACTCTCTTACCATGCTCATAACTCTCTAACGAAAGACTTTTGGATAAAACGTCCAACATAAAAGATGATCGTGACTTCAAGTAGAAGAATGTTCATGAAGGAAGTTTAGTCAAATTGGGTCTAATCACATGCATAATAAGAAGAACGGGAAAAGCCCTAACTGTGCGAGACTTCGGAAAACTACGAATACACAACGTATACTCCATGAAAACTAGTCAAACCAAGTGCAAATGAACCTAGACTCAAAGATCTACATGATGGTGTTGTTTCTTTAATCTTGGCCTGAGAACACCTACCTTTGAACGCTAAGAACTCTCTGCAGATTCTGGGTTGATGCAGAGCGAGGTTGAGGAAGACCACGATTTTCCCAGCCGTTCTCCACTTCCCCAGCGCTCCAAACTTGCTACTCTCGACCCCAACTGTTGCTAAACCTCCCCAAGAGGTTAGGGACGAGTTCTTATAGTTTTAGGGTGTAGTTAAGAGTCCTAACGGGACTAGGAAAGGGGCTGCGAGTTCTGTTTCCCACTTTCCACAAAATCTGGGATTCTCTCACCCAAAAGAGGTAGCAAAGGTTTAGGAAACCACCTCTTAGAGTTGGGTCCGATTTTGGCTTACCTTACATGACTAATTACCTTAATTTAACCCTAACTTGCCCTCTCTAATTATGGCATAATTACATACACGAATTTCTGGGTAAATTCATGTCTTGTTTATTTATATCCTTGGGCCAAATGTGCCCATTGGCCCAATCTTGTTAATGGGTCATTAATACATGGTGTTGAAGTCTCTCTAATATGTTATTAATTTATCCCCTTTATTCCAAAATTTTTAAATCACTAAATTTTTGGGTGTTACATCCTCCCCCACTTAAAAAATTTGGTCCCCAAATTACACATAATGGCGTAGTTCGTACCTGAGAATAGTTCTGGGTGGTTTTTCTTCATTCTTCCTCTGTTTCCCAGGTAGCTTAGTAACTCCGTCTCGACTCCATTGGACCTTCACCATAGGTATGGTACGATTCCTGAGTCGTTGAATCTTCCGATCCAACAGTTTGATCAGTTCTCTTCATAAGTCAGGTCCTCCCGAATCTCCAAGTCCTCATGGTTGATTACATGGTCGGCATTGAATAAATACTTCCTCAGCATGGATATGGGAACACATTATGCACGTTCGCTAGTTGCGGAGGTAGTGTGCAAGTCTATACGCCACTTGACCAATCCTTTCCAGAATTTCAAATGGCCCTATAAATCTGGGACTCAACTTTCCTTTGATCCCAAATCTTTGATTCCCTTGAAGGTGAGACCTTCAAGAAAACATGTTCGCCAACCTGAAATTCTAGTTCTCTCTTCTTTTGTCTGCATAACTCTTCTGCCTAGACTGTGCTATCTTTAGACGTTCCCGGATAATTTGAACCTTCCTAACAGTCGCCTTAATTAAGTTGGGTCCAACCCATTGGTTCTCCCCAACCTCTCCCAACAAAGGGTGATCTGAACTCCTGCCATATAAGGCTTCAAATGGAGCCATCTTGATACTTGCCTGATAGCTGTTGTTTATGCAAACTCCATCAAGTACAACTGATCATCCATCGTCCTCTAAACATATAGCACCAGAGCATGAAGCATATCTTCCACAATTTGATTGGTCCTTTCGGTTGTCCATCAGTCTGAGGATGAAAGGCAGTACTAAAGTTCAGTTAGTACCCATTGCTGCTTGTAAACCCTTCCAGAAATGTGAAGTAAATTAGGGTCCCGATCTGATATTATGCTAGATGGAACCCCATGCAGTCTAACTACTTCCTTAACATATAGTGCAACAATACATCCACTGACCATGTACTCTTCGATGCTATCCCACTTCCATTCTAGGATTCTAGTGGTAGTAGTCCACCAGCTATACGGAAATGCTCGGCCTTGACTTTCATGCATGTTAAACAGTATGACACATGATCGGCCACATCCCTCTTCATGTTTGGCCAACAGTATGACCTTTTCAAGTCTTGGTACATCTTTGTTGCTCCAGGATGAATCGTGTACTTGGAATGGTGAGCTTCATTTAATAACTCTTCTTGAGCTCTCCATGATCAGGGACACAGTTCTACCTTGGAATAGTAACCTCCCTCAGATGTAGTGTGAAGTCAGGTCTTTGTTCTAACTTCTCCCTGATCTCACTAAGAATGGATCCTCTCCCTGTTTCTCCTTGATTCTTTCAGCAGATCGGCTTGTATTGGAGATCATTACCTGTTTTTCCTTCTTTCCCATGTCTAAGTTCAAGCTTGCAAATTGCTCCAGTAACTTCCATTCGCCCAGCATCATACTAGCTAGCATAGCTTCTGGTTGTCTACTTAGAGCTGCGCCACTACATTGCTTTCCCAGGGTGATATGAATGGGAAAAGTCAAAGTCCTTAAGGTACTCTAACACACCTCTTTGTCTCATGTTAAGCTCCTTTTGTGAGAACAAGTATTTCAAACTCTTGTGGTCAGAAAAGACCTTAAACTTCTCACCATAGATATAATGTCTCCAAATTTCAAGGCGATACTACAGCTGCCAACTCCAGGTCATGAACCGGGTAGTTCACTTCGTGGATCTTCAACTGTCTTGAGGCATATGCTATTACCTTCCCTTGTTGCATTAAGATGCGTCCCAGACCTATTCCAGAAGCATCTAAATAAATTTCAAATCCTCCCTCTTCAGTGGGTAAGGCGAGGACAGGAGCAGTAGTCAGACACTTTTCAAGCAGTTACAGCTTCTTCACATTCATTGGTCCACACAAACGGATTTTCCTTCTGGGTCCAGCTTGGTTAATGACACTGCAATCTTTGAGAAATCCTTTATAACCTTCGATAATATCCTGCTAATCCGAGAAAGCTCCTGATCTCGTGACGCTTCTCGGTCTTTCCCATTCAGTACGGCCTCAACCTTTGATGGATCAACAAGATACCATCCTTGGTTACCACATGCCCTAAAAAGGATACCTCCTCAAGCCAGAATTTACATTTACTTAGCTTGGCATATAATTTATTCTCTTAAAATCTGTAATGAAATCCTCAAATGCTCCTCATGCTCTTCCTTTGTCTGGAATAAATCAATATATCATCGATGAATACCACCACAAATTTATCAAGATATGGGCGATAAATGCTATCATCAACTGCATAAAAACTGCAGGGGCATTCGTTAGTCCAAAAGGCATAACAATGAATTCATAATGCCCATACCTGCATCGGAAGGCTGTCTTGTGAATGTTTCTCCTTGATTCTCAATTGATGATAACCGGATCTGAGATCTATTTTAAGAAGTATCTAGCTCCAGATAATTGGTCAAACAACTCATCAATCCTTGGCAGAGAGGGTATGTTCTTGATGGTTAACTGATTTAGTTGTCTGTAATCTATACATAGCTCATCAACCCATCTTTTTCTTGACGAAGAGGACATGTGCACCCCATGGCGATGTGCTTGGTCGTATGAAACCTTCTCTAACAGTTCCATCAGTTGCTCTTTTAATTCCTTCAGTTCTGGGGGGACATTCTATAGGTGCCCTAGATACTGGTGCTGCTCCAAGGACCAACCGATGGTAAAATCGACCTCTCGCTCAGGAGGAATTCTTGGCAAGTCTTCGGGAAAAACATCAGCGTATTCGCTGACAACATGGATGTCCTCAACTTTGACTTCCTTCCTTGTGATGACAACAGCAGCAAGAAAGGCCAATACAACCTTTCCTCATCATCCTTTTGGCTTGTAGTGAAGAGATAAGTGACAATCTCCTGCGGTTTCTATCCCCTGTGAACACTAGTTTTGGGTAACGACTAAAGGTACCCGACTTCTCTGCAGTTTGATACTAGCCCCATGTTCAGACAACCAGTCTACTCCTAGTATCACATCATACCCCGCTATATCCTACATATAAATTTGTTGGTAGGTTTTGAGTTTCAATCAACACTTCACTAGAGGGTAAATGGTTGTGTAAGATTGGTGCCAGGACCAATCGGGGTTGATACACTATTCCGAATTCCATTGAGATGGGTTTCACAGGTAGGGTATCAAAAAATGTTGAGATATAAAGGAATGCGTAGCTCCCGTATCAAGAAAACATATGCTGGTCAGGAAAGAATAGTGAGTGTACCTTCCACGATACCTCCTTCTTCAGCAGCTTCCGGTTCCTAGATAGCTTGCAATCGGCTTGCCTCTTCTGTCCATTCGGACGCTTGTCCTGAGGAGCTTGTTCTTTCAGTATTGGCAGTCCGAGATCCTATGGTCACGACTACCACAGCGCAGGCATCTCTCCTTGCGCTCTCCAGCATTGTTCAGATCGGTGACTAGCTTTGTCACAGTGTTTGCACCTTTCTCCCGTTGCCACCACTATCTGCTTACCTAACTCCTTTGGCTTTTTATCAGCTGGTTCATTTACTCTGCCACTGTGCCTTTTCTTCCCAATGGTCGGTTGATACCTTCCTGTAGAAGACACTTGCTCCCTTTTCGCGGGTCTTCCCATAATTCTTTCAGCAGTCTCCATGGCATCTTCCAGTAACTGAGCCTTCTTTACCATGTTATCATAAGTTTGAATGTCCATTGGCGCCAGTTGAGTGATGAACGGGGGTCTCAAGCCATTCAGAAAACGTTTCGCCTTCATCCTTTTTTGTCCCAATTAAGTGAACAGCATATCGGGACAGACGAGAGAATTGGGCCTCACTACTCAGAACATTGAGTCCTCTCTGCTTCAAAGCCGCAAATTCGGCTGCTTTCGTTCTGGGACCCTCTCAGAAAAGTACTTGGTGTTGAATTGCTCAATGAACTGAGCCCATGTTTGTTGTTGCCATTCAATGTTGCTTCTACCGACTCCCACCATGCCCTGGCATCCTTTTCTAATTGGAAAGTCGCCAGTAGTACTTGTTCTGGTATGTGCATTGCATGACCCTGAATATCCTTTCATTTCCTTAACCCCAGTGTTCAGCAACATCTGGGTCAGTACTCCCTTCAAACCTAGGCGGATCCATATTCCAAAATTCCGATGGAGATCACCGGCTCCGCAGTTACCTCTACCCTAGGTGGCTTGTAGGATAGCCTGAGTCAAGTTCTGTATTGTTCGTTGCATGTCCCTAGCCTGGGCACGATCAGCGGCCATTAAGGTAATAAGTACCTTCAAGATAATAATATGAGTCAGTCATCTAAATATATCACATGTGACTTCCATTCCCATGGTTCTACCCAAACTAACATTAGGTACGATAGACTTTTGACTCGTGTGATCTAGTTTCATTCTACTTCCTATTCCCTTGGACCTTAAAGTTCAGGCTCTGATACCAACTGTCACGCCCCGATATTTAGCAGTGGAATAAATACCGGGGACGTGAACGATACAAATAGGGTATCACAGTTGAGTAATGCAGAGTCACAATGAATATAATAACACATTTGAGGCTTATTTATATCACCCAAAAGTATACTTTATTTTCATTCCATTCAACTAGATACAACCTTACATAAAAAGAACCACTAAGAGAGTTCCTTATTCAATAAACTTCTAGAAAAGTTCACTATTACATAGACTACTCATGGTCTGTTTCTAAACTGTCATCTACTCATATGGAGGGTGGTCATCACTCTTGCCCTGCCCCATTGGACTCCACTGGTTCTTCATCAACTTTCCTGAAAAAGGGAGGATGATGGGGTGAGCGAACCAACTTCAGTAGGATTTACATCTCAAAATTGTGCAGGCACTAGTATACATATTAACATTTAAAAGGCAAGATATAACATGATGACAATGCATGCAATACTGACAGATCGAATAGCAGAGTAACAATATCATTTCAGATCAAAGTCGAGAACATATATACAGTGGACAGATATTTCAAGAATAGAATCGTATCAAAAAGAGATTGGCCATATTCAGACAGATATCATGCTTCACATGATCAAACGTATCATATCAAATCATATCATATCAGATCACATCAGACTTATCATATCAAATAAAGGCACACTCACACAAATCTTGCATATCGTATCAGTGCCATGCCACGCACCACAAGTCAATACTCCGCAGTTAAAAGTACGTTGGGGTGCCCCGCTCCAGGACCAACATGGCCCCTATTGCACAGGCATTGGTTCAAATTTGACCGGAGTCCCCCGTTGTGCCGAACAAACAGATTCATATTATGGCCACAGAGTTTCAATAACAGCTCGCAGTAAAAAAACATGATCATTCATAGAGTCAAGGTATGACAAATAGTTCAAGAGAACAAGGCAGGATAACGTTCGTATCTTTATGTTTTCATAATTCATTAATGTTTTGACATGAGGCTGTTTCAAAAGACAATCATATGCAGAACATGTGCTCTCAATTTCCCAGAAGGGTGTGCCTATTCGTGCAAATATGTAAGTGACGAGTTACGGATCTTTCCTATCAGTATGCAATTGACAAATGATTATTTGAACACTGGAAAACATAAAACTATTGAAACTCATATGCAAATTATACATTAACTCCACTAGCAGTCCATACCAACATGTATTCATCCCCACATTCATATCATATTCTTATCTTATCAATTGACAATAAGCAAGATCATAAGGTAATCCAATGGACATAAGATCAATCACAATTACACATTAGAATCGTATTCATATATTTACTATTTTTCAATGGGTTGATTTATTTTAGGTCCATGCATACTATATAACATCATGCACATGCTTGTAGACATCATGAATGATCAGACCCCAAATATGTAATTTTTTTTGTAAGGGAGTGTCGACACACCCCTTACTGGTCGACACAATGCTTCAACACACAGACAAAATTGCAAAACTGTTCAAGTACTGTCGACACTAGATCAGGTAGTGTCGACACAGTGCTTCAAAAAACAAGGTAAAAAGGTGAAGTAGTGTCGACACTAGACAGCTCCCAGAACACCTTCTGGCCAATCTGGGACAGTGTGTCGACACTAGCTCAAGTAGTGTCGACACTAGAGACCTTCCCAGAACACCTTCTGGGCTGTTTTGGGACAGTGTGTCGACACTAGCTCAGGTAGTGTCGACACTAGTGCCCTTCCAGAATAAAACCTATAGGTCATGTGGAACCCAAAAACACATCTCATGCAGTGTTTTACTTACCCCGCTTATAACTCTAAATAATGACATTTAGACAAAATGTTCAACATGAAAGACGATGAGGTCAACTAGTAGAAGAACATTGATGTTGGGGGTTTGATCTAATTCAGTCTCGAATCATGAGAAAACATATGAAGAACAAAAAGTCAAGTGTAGCCCGAAATCGCAGTATCATGTAGAGACTCTCTTAACATGCTCATACCTCTCTAACAAAAGACTTTTGGATAAAACGTCAAACATAAAAGATGATCGTAACTTCAATTAGAAGAACTTTCATGAAGGAAGGTTAGTCAAATTTGGTCTCAAATCACGTGCATAATATGAAGAACGGGAAAAGCCCTAACTGTGCGAGACTTCGGGAAAACTACGAATACACAACGTATACTCCATGAAAACTAGTCAAACCAAGTGCAAATGAACAGAGACTCAAAGATCTACATGATGGTGTTGATTTCTTTAATCTTGGCCTGAGAACACCTACCTTTGAACGCTAAGAACTCTCTGCAGATTCCTGGGTTGATGCAGAGCGAGGTTGAGGAAGACCATGATTTTCCCTAGCCGTTCTCCACTTCCCCAGTGCTCCAAACTTACTACTCTCGACCCTAACTTGTTGCTAAACCTTCCCCAAGAGTTTAGGGACGAGTTCATATAGTTTTAGGGTGTAGTTAAGAGTCCTAACGGGACTAGGAAAGAGGTTGCGAGTTCTGTTTCCCACTTTCCACAAAATCTGGGATTCTCTCACCCAAAAGAGGTAGCAAAGGTTTAGGAAACCACCTCTTAGAGTTGGGTCCGGTTTTGGCTTACCTTACATGACTAATTACCTTAATTTTAACCCTAACTTGCCCTCTCTAATTATGGCATAATTACATACATGAATTTCTGGGTAAATTCCTATCTTAGTTTATTTATATCCTTGGGCCAAATGTGCCCCATTGGCCCAATCTTGTTAATGGGTCATTAATACATGGTGTTGGAAGTCTCTCTAATATGTTTATTAATTTATCCCCCTTTATTTCCAAAATTTTTAAATCACTCAATTTTCGGGGTGTTACATACGACCTCACGCCTGACACCACTATGAGGCTCCGGAACCAACGCAGAGAGAGGCAGTGAGACAAAGGGCTGGCTAGCCTGCACCGGGTAGACCTCCGGCCATCCTCGTTGTCCCAAGCCTAACCAAGAGAGCTCAACAAACGACTCAGCACCGCTGTCCAAACCACCATTTTCCCCTCAGCTCCAGAGTCCACCCTGTCGGCTGCCACCTCAAGCACGCTCGCAGCCCCGAACACTCCCTCAAAGGCACCCGAGGATGACCGGAGGACAAGCCCTCAAGTGCCTAGCACCAGGCGAACATGTGGGGTAGCAGACAAAAACCACGCCAAACTGCTGGCTTGTAACACATGACAAGCCTAGCGAGCACGAGGCACGCACAGACCCCCAGGAGGACCGTCGGCCAACCAAACACGCACGGAAAAGTCAGAGCATCAGAACACCACTTACAACATGGAAACTCGTCACTCTGCTAATAATCGATTGACCGTCGGTCAATCAATTATTACACAGACGCGATCCTCCTGGCGCCGCTGCCAGGACACGACCACGAAGGTGTCACCTTCGGTCACAGAATGCAGGGAGGTAACCTTCCGCGTTCCCTACCAGAAGGTCCTAAGGGCAAAGCTTGCCCTGGGGCACACGTCGACACACAACCGGGCCCACGGAAACACTCGAGGCAACACAAGTACCGTCACGACCCCCAAGGCCGTCGCGACACCATCACGATGGGGAAGGGCGTCGTGATAGCCTTGTCATGACCGGGCGGAGCGCCACGACAGGAACCCTGTCGCGACCCAGACACGAGTCGCGACCGGAAAGCGCGATGCGACAGCCTTAACGCGTCCAACAACCGCATCGCGATAAGGTCGCGCCCGACCCGGCCAACGCCTCCTCTGATGTCGCGACGCGCTGAGCCGTCGCAACACCAGCAGAGAGTCAGACCAACGGGATCCTCAATCTCGGGCCGCCCACGAACCATACAAACACACCACAAGGAGGAGGGGAGCATGGGGAAAGTAGTAAAGCTATCTATAAACCCCGAGGGGCTCCCAATCCACCTGGATCGGGAAGGGCACAAGAAATCCCTACCCTTCACGAAGAACCGAACCCACGATGGGACTTCACGACGCACGACCACCTCCTCCTCGCTCCACGACGCCTCTCCCACGCTCTGCCACGAGCCGTTGGCCGCTCCATGCCCGGATCACCGGAGGGGAGCCTCCCCATCGCCGGAGAAGAGGGGAAAGAGAAGAAGAGGAGAGAGAGGGCAAAGGGGAAGCCGGCCAGTGCCTTAAACCCCTGGCACCCAGAACGCGGCGGCCCGCCCTATCGCATTACGAAGCTTAACGCGACAGGTCAACGGACCGCGATAAGAACGTGCCCCCCAAGGGCGCTGCGACAACGCGACAGGTCGTACGGACACACCTGCCACTCTGGCAGGTATCAGAAGACTGCACAGTTGAACCCGACAACACTGTCACCACCCGTTCACCGGTCGCGACAAGAACGCGACAGGCAACCCGGGCGCGACAAGAACGCGGCGCACACCTGCGTCGCAACAGGGATAACTGTCACGTCGGGCACCCCCGACGTGACACTAACGCATCGCCCAGCCTGGACGCGTTAGTGACTAGTCATCCCGGACACCGGACAGAATGTCGGGAAGCCGGGTCTTATAACCAAACCTGAAAAGGTAAGTTGGTCTGATAGGGAGAAGGAAAGAAAATTTGGAGACAAGTTTGAGGTGGGTTTTGAAGAGCTGGGTTGACTTACTTCTTTGGCACGACCGTCAAAAGTTTCGTCTCATTAAATATTAGTGGTTTTTGAAATTGAATGATGGACCATTTATTTGTATAGATATGTGTACGACCGGGTTCATTTTGAATCCCGCGAGGACTTTGCCACTCTTTACCATGCTATGTTATATTGATTGATTTGATTTGATTTGCATGCATACGACTAGGTTCATTTTGAATCCTACAGAGACTTTGCCATTCTTTTCATGCATTTGACTTTGAAGTTTATTGGTCATTAGATTAATTGCCCTTTTTGAGACATCCTCCCATCATGGAGTGCTTCAAGTTGGTTGCCTATCACAGACTACCTCTACTTCCCATGCTTTGGCTGAAAAGAGGAGAAACATGTTGAACCACTCCTATATTTTATCCTTTTATTTTGGAGATAACGAAACCCATGTTTAACTTGAAATATTATTAATATATTTTATATCATGTTTCTCCCATGAATATCAAATATTCTTGCATTATCACTTCAGATTTACACTGAGTTTCAACTTCGTCATGCATGTTTTGATCATGTTCAGTCGAACCTTACATTGTCATATTCGAAGCTAACTTTGTCATATCCGAAGCTATACTTCATCATGCAAGTTTTTTGTCATGATCAGTCGAAGTCCAACTTCGTCATATACAAAGATAACTTTGTCATATCCAAAGTTCTATACGAAGCTCACTTCAACCTACTACATGTTTCAACTTCGACCAACAACATTATTTTCTATTCATATACGAAGTTACACTTCGTCATATCCAAAGTTTAACTTTAATCGACTACAATGTATTTTGTCCAGTCAAAGCTCTACATCGATTGCCCTTTAGCACTTCGATTACTGATATGCTTAAACATCAATTATTGTAATGAATATCGATTGTCTTTAAGTTCTGACTATCGATTGATGACCAAACTGATCCTACTCCAACTCCCAAGAAGTCGAAGTGAGATACTGATTGATGAAGGAAAGTCATCAACTGAAGTCTCAGTCCGACTCCCATGAAGTCGAAGTTAGATATCGATTGACGTATAAAGACCATCAGTTGAAGTCTCACTGCGACTTCTCCTCTATCGAAGTCTCTTATCAATTATTGATTGCTGACTATTTAAACATCGATTGCCTTATAACTTCGATTGTCCTTGTTGGGTTCACATGTATTTTGTTTGTGGCCACATGTTTTTGATGATGAACAACGTGAATTGGTGTTATGTGAATATGTGATACATGATGACAGTGACAAATCAAGCAAGTGATAATTATCAAAGAACATGATTCAATTGATCATCTATATATTCATTATATCTCACTAATAATGATCTTCAATGTAGATGTGAATGTGTGCAAGACAAGTATCAAATTCAAGAGCAAAAGCTCAAGCAAAACACATTAAACAAGTATCTGTCGACAGATATATAGGTCCCTGTCGACTGCCAAGCACAGGGAGGCCAGACAAGTTTCAGGACAAGTGTACCTGTCGACAGCTATAAATCGCATGTCGACAGCTACACACAGGAAATCAATTCCTGGAAGTTCAGTGTTCTAGAATTTGCAAATCTGTTACTACCTGTCGACGAATGTATAGTCTTCTGTCGACAGACGAAGAGAAACTTCAATTCCGAGATTTGGATATGTTCCGTATTTGGGTGTTTCTTTTTACCACGACTCTCCTAACTTGGACACTCATATATATAGAACATAAGGAGGTATTTTCGCAGCAAGAAGCAACCATACCAAACCCTAAGCAAAATCCAAGAGAGAAAGCTTCTCCCTGTTGCTCTGCTTCAACCCTCCGTCCAGGGAAAGGAAGATCCATCTTCCGAACGGAGTTGAAGCTGGTTCGTCCGTGGTTCAAGCTTCTCCATCATCTGATACTTGTCAAGACGAAGCATGGAGTTCTTCTGGATGACCACCTTGAAGAGTTCTATCTCAGGATTTGATTCTACAACTCTGAACTCTTCTCTCTTACTACTTTTCATACTCTGTGTGTGTGGTAGTGGATCAAGCATCTCTTGTGCTTGATCTGCGTGTGTGGTGTTGTTCTGATTGCTTGTTTACATCAGACAACGTTGTGTGTGTGTGTTGTAGTGATTGAACTCGCTCATAAGCAGTATTTCTGTGTGTGTGTGTGGACGGTGGACTTAGGATACACAAGTTGTGTACTCCAAACCACCTTAAATCTTCGTGTCCTGTGGTTTGCTACGTCTTCACGGTAGATGATTGGTAGGCACGTTGGTTCTACACACGCTAGATAGGTTGTTCCTGTTTTATTCACAACAAACACACACATCTTGGTTCGAATTTAATTCAACTCTATTTGAGATATTGATAAGTTTGTGTCTCCATTGAAAAGAAGGTCATAGTGTTTTAATTGACAGTAATCTATTCAACCCCCCCCCTTCTAGATTATCATGATAGATAATTCCAAGCATTTTTCAATTGGTATCAGAGCGAGGTTTCTCCGATTTACTGTTCTAATTGTTTGATCTTACGATCAGGAGATTCTCGATCTCATGGAATCTAACAAGGGGTTAATGGCTGAGGGACATTCAGTGACCAGGCCACCTTTCTTTTATGGCACTGACTATCCGTATTGGAAAAATTGTATGCAGGTTTTTCTGAGAGCTCAAAACTTTGAGCTATGGAAGATCGTCAGCAAAGGAGCATATGTGCTGCCTGAGGATGAAGATACTTGGATAAAGGACCAAATTGCAAAGGGAACTCTCAATTGGAGTGCATTGAACATGATGCAGTCCGCTGTGCATCCGAAGGAGTATTTAAGAGTTTCCACATGTTCTTCAGCAAAAGAAATGTGGGACAAGCTTGAACTCATCTATGAAGGTATGTTTGAGGTAAGAGAAACCAAAGCGATCATGCTAGTATCTGAATATGAGATTTTTAAAATGAAAAATGATGAAACTATATCAGATATGTTTGCAAGGTTCATGCTAATAATCAATGGGTTGAAAGGTCTTAAGAAAGAATACTCGGAAAGTGACTTAGTAAGGAAGATACTTCGGTCTCTTCCATCCTCTTGGAATACTAAGGCCACTATCATTGAGGATTCTAAGGATCTTTAAAAATGAAATTAGATGAGCTAATTGGTTCCTTAATGACCTATGAAATAAATGTAAAGAGGAAAGAAACTGAAGAAAATCCAAGAAAATCTATTCCTCTAAAAGCTTCCAACAAAAGTTTCTCCATTTCCAAAAAGGACATGCAATAGGAAAGTGATGATAATGAAACGTCTAGTGATAGTGAGAACAATGAAATGGCCATGCTCACTAGACAGCTCAAGAAATTCCTTAAATTCAAAAGGAAAGGCTCAAGTAACTCCAAATCTTCTCAAAAGAAAGATTTTTTAAATAAATTTGAGTCTAACAAGAAATCTGACATGATTGTGTGCTATGAGTGTAAGAAACTAGGGCATATGAGAGGAGAATGCCCAAAGCTCAAGAAGAAACTAAAGAAAGAAAGATTCACCTTCAAGAAAGCCAAGGCAATGTTGGCAACTTGAAGCGATGAAGACGAAGACGAGGACGCACAAACAAGCTCAGGAGATGAAGAAATTCACTGTTTAATGGCGAGGAGTGAGGACTCCACTAAGGTAAACTCTTCCTTTGAAAACTATACTATAGATGAATGGGAAGAAGCTTATACATTGCTCTTTGAGAAATTTTGTGAGTTCAAGTCTAAAAACAAAGCACTGAAAAAGAAAATCAACTCATTTGTTCATAGCACACCCAATGATGAACAGATTGCAGTCCTAAATAAGAGATTGAAATGATGAAAATTGATGAGGAAGCTCACTGTGAAGAAATGGATTGCATAAAAGTAAAATTGCAAGAGAGTGAAAAAGAAAAACAAAGCCTAATCAACTCACTTGAAACTCTTCAACATGAAAATCAAGAGATTAAGAAAAAGTTCGAAAAAGCTGAAAATGATCTTAAAGGAAAATCTGAAGATGTAACAAGATTTGTAAAGGGAAAGCAAAATCTCGATGCAATTTTGGGATTAAATACTTTTGTTGCAAAGCATGGGATTGGGTATCAACCTGTAAAACAAAAGAAAATTGGAGAGACATTGATTACATCTTTTGTTGATTGTAGTCCAAGCACAAGCAAACATGTTCCTCCCAAGAACAAGAAAACTCAAGCAAAGGGTAAGCAATAGCAACCCAAACAAAAGACTTCAGTCGTTCAAAAAATTAAGAAGTTTGTCGACAGACCCAAAGAGGGCTGTCGACATGCCTGGAAGTATGCTGCCAAGGGACAACCATCCATCCAACAAAAAGGGAAAATGCAAATAAATGTTCAACAAAACAACAAAACAAATGTTTTGAGAAAATCTTCATCATGCAATTTCTGTAAGAAACTTGGGCACAATGAAAAACAATGCTGGAATAACTCAAACAAATTAAATCCAAGTAAGTTTGGATTCCAAAGCATTTACTTCTTGGCATGAATGAAAAGTTGGGACCTAAAGTAATTTGAGTACCAAAACCTGTTGTCTGATCCATCTATGCAGGAATGCCTAGCAGCCCAAAATCAAAACAAATAGTACTTGGATAGTGGCTGCTCGAGGCATATGATGGGCGACAAAGATAAATTCTGTTTGCTGGTGGAGAAAGACGGAGGTCAAGTTGTCTTTGGAGGTAACAACAAGGGTCAAATCATTGGCAATGGTAAGGTTGGTAAGTATGCCTCTAACTCAATAGACAACGTGTTTTTAGTTGATGGTCTTAATCACAATCTGCTTAGCATAAGCCAACTGTGTGATAAAGGTCATAAAGTTGTTTTTGAATCAAATGCATGCCAAATTGTTGATAAAGAAACACGAAGTCTTAAGTTTTTTGAAAATAGAGTGAACATCATCTACTTAGTTGATTTAGATGAACCAGAAAAAAAAATTTGTGTCTTGTTGCAAATAAACAGGATGAGTTGACTTTGTGGCATCGTAGGCTTGGTCATGCGAGCTATAATGTATTGCACAAGATCATGAGGTTGAAGTTTGTAAGTGGACTTCCTGACATTTCCTTTAATAAAAATGAAAGTTTTTGTGATGCATGTGCACAGGGAAAACAAACCCGAAAGTCATTCAAATCTAAAGCGCCGGTAATCACTTCAAAACCTTATGAAATGTTGCACATGTACCTTTTTGGACCTACTAGAACGCTAAGTCTCAATGGCAAATGCTTTGGGTTTGTCATTGTGGATGATTTTTCTAGGTTCACTTGGGTCAAAATCTTGGGTCACAAAAATGAAGCACTTAAAGTCTTTGAAGAATTCTTTAATAAGATTGAGCATGGGAATGTCCATAAGATATGCTCAATCCGCACTGATCATGGGGGAGAGTTTGATAATAACTCTTTTTTCTGACTTTTGCAGGCACCACGGGATAGATCACTTGTTCTCCTCTCCAAGGACTCCGGAGCAAAATGGCGTAGTGGAGAGAAAGAACATAACCTTGGTGGAAATGGCTCGCACTCTTCTGGTCGAGAGCCAACTCTCAAGGAGCTTTTGGGCAGAAGCGGTGAACATTTCATGCTATATTCTCAACAAAGCCATGGTAAGACCTGTGATGAAGAAAACTTCCTATGAACTGTTAAAAGGTAAGAAACCCAGTATTGGGTATTTCAGGGTCTTTGGCTCCAAAGTGTTTATACATAACAATGATAAAGTTGATTTAGACAAGTTTGAAGCCAAAAATGATCCAGGTATTTTTCTGGGATACTCAGAACACTCTAGAGCATATAGAGTGTTTAATAATAAAAATCGAACTGTGGAAGAAACTCCACATGTTGTTTTTGATGAGTATCATGCAAAGACTAACAGTTCAACTTTACACAGGTATGATGATGGAGATGAAGGAACAAATCTTGGGAAACAACATGAAAAGCAAAAGAAAATTCTCAAGGAGAAATAAAAACTAACAGTGGATATTTTTGCAGGTACAATGATGATGATCTTGAAATACTCTTCAAAAAACAAGATGATGAATCTGAAGAAGATCCTCAAGAAGAAAAGACTCAAGATGAAAATCCTCAAGAACACCCTCTTGAAGAACAAGTCACGCATGACCCACTTCCTCAAATCCAAGATCAACCAGGTTCTTCAACAATCACAAATGTGAGGTATTCAAAGGATCACCCACTTGATAATGTAATTGGAAATGTAAATGATAAAGTTCAAACTAGGTCTCAGGTTAGACAAATAGTTGAACAAGATCATTTAGCTTTTGTCTCTCAAGTGGAACCTAAAATTGTTGAAGAGGCTCTAAAAGAAAATTCATGGATTGACGCTATGCATGAGGAACTTGGTCAGTTTCAAAGAAATAATGTTTGGAGTTTAGTTCCTAGAACCCCTGAAATTTCTGTCATTGGCAAAAGATGGGTGTTTAGGAATAAACTAAATGAAGAGGGTAAAGTGGTGAGAAACAAAGCTAGACTAGTAGCAAAAGGGTATAACCAAAAATTTGGGATAGATTTTGAAGAATCTTTTGCACCTGTAGCTAGACTTGAAGCAGTAAGGATCTTGTTAGCATATGCATGTTCAAACAAGCTCAAACTTTTGCAAATGGATGTTAAAACTGCTTTCTTGAATGGCTACATCAAAGAGAAAGTCTATGATTCTCAACCACCCAGTTTTGAGGATAATGAAAAGCCTAACCATGTTTATAAGTTGCACAGAGCTCTTTACGGTTTGAAGCAGGCACCCCGAGCTTGGTACGACAGACTAAGCAATTTTCTGGTGAGTAAAAACTACTCAAGTGGTAAGGTGGACCAAACCCTTTTCACTAAGAAAGTTCGCAATCATATAATTGTTGTTCAAGTCTATGTGGATGACATCATCTTTGGTTCCACTAACCCATCACTGTGTGAAGAGTTCTCTAAACAAATGCACAGTGAATTTGAGATGAGTTTAATGGGGGACCTTCAATTTTTTATTGGTTTGCAGGTAAAACAACATGAAGATGGCTTCTTTATTAATCAAGAGAAATATGTAAAGGAGCTACTGAAACGTTTTCAGTTTCAACAAGCCAAGCCTGCCTCAACACCGTTGAGCACAAGTATAAAATTGGAAAATGATGAAAAGGTAAAATGGTAGATGCAAAGCAATTCTGAGGTATGATTGGATCTCTCCTTTACCTTACTGCAAGTAGACCAGATATACAATTTACTGTTTGTCTTTGTGCTAGATACCAATCTAGTCCAAAGGAAAGCCATTTGGTTGAAGCTAAAAGAATTTTTCGATATCTCTTAAGTACGTATGATTTGGGTCTTTGGTATCCAGCAGGGAGTAGCTTTAACTTAATCTCATATTCTGATGCTGAATATTTTGGGTGTAAAATTGATAGAAAAAGTACTAGTGGGTATTGTCAATTCCTTGGTGGTTGCATGGTTTCGTGGGCATCCAAGAAGCAACACTCGGTTGCACTCTCCACTACAGAGGTAGAATATGTTGCTGCATGGAGTTGTGCGGCTCAAGTGTTGTGGATAAAAAGTCAATCGCTTTATTACAACATTGACATTGGATGCACACATATCTTATGTGACAACACTAGTGCTATCAACCTTTCAAAGAACCCAATTCAACACTCAAGAACCAAACACATTGAGATTAGGCATCACTTCTTGAGAGATGAGGTAGCCAACAAATCCTTGGAGCTTAGCTTCATACCCACTGAACAGCAACTGGCTGACATTTTCACAAAACCCTTGTCTGAAGATAGATTCACTACACTAAGGAGAGAATTGGGCTTGTGTAAAATGCAATGAAACCTATACCTAATTTTGTAGTATATGCTATTTGTGTGTAAAGACTATGTGGTATATCAAATGGTGAGATTTGAAGGAACAAGTCTTACTTGTTTGGAAACTATCATTATGCGTGAGAAAATATTCTCCACCACGTATCCATAGTCAAATTGCATATAAAGGTCATCCACTTCAAATAGGGTATATAGTTTCTGTTCAAGTTGCCCATTCATTTTTTCAAACAAATGAATTTCTGTGTTCATGTGCTTATGAATGATCTCTGGTGTTGGAATGATTGTCATGCATATGAATATTTTTTTTGAATTGCTTGAATGTTGACTCATCACCTGCACACTATGGGGGAGTAATTTCAGGTCTGGTGAGTAAAAGTCATGAGGAAAATCTTTATTCTTGATATCTCAAATTACCCAAGCATGTAACTCAAATTTCCCTTTGTTCATAGTCTTAAGTCTGATTTGTCAAGCTCCTGTCGACAGCCCCAAACACTCCTGTCGACAGCTATGCCTTCACAGAACCCAGGATTTGCACCCTGTGTCCATCTGTCGACAGCCCCTTCTCTGCTGTCGACAGCCATGCACAGTTTAGGATCTCCCCGAACTCTATGTTTTCAGTCTGTGTGCATCTATCGACACCCCTTCTTCAGCTGTCGACAGCCATGATCTGCCTAAACCCAGTGTTTCATCACTGTCTGCATCTGTCGACAGGCTCAAACTAGTTGTCGACAGGTACACTTTTCACTGAGTTCTTCATATCTTTTCTCATCCTACTTAATGAGTATGTTCATAAAAATGATGCAAGGTGAAAATTGAGAACATATTTGCAGTTATAATCTTTCATACTCACATAGTACCTTAGATATTGATTAAGACACAATGAGTTTGGAAATAATATTCTTGAGAGAGTCTAAATTGTGTCATTCAGCCAACGTTGAACAAACATAATGACTTTCACCTAACTACTTTGAATACTTTTATTGTGGATTGTTATTTTTCTTACATGGATTAACAAGTAAGAAGGTTATTGAACTTGATGTTTTACATTCGCCTTCGACCTTAAATAACCTTTGCCCTTGTAATTTCAAAATAAAAACAAAGGAGAAAAGCTACCTATTTCCGAACTCAAACGTTCAAAATACAAAAAAAAAATGCGAAATGGGATGAAAGGCAGAGCAATGATGACTTTTCCTGAGTAACCGGGGCATGGGCATCACCAATGTCCATCTTCGCGTTAAAAAGTTAAATCATTAACTCTGTACAATGGTATGATGGTCACTCACACTAAGTAACTGGGGGTATGGGCATCACAAATGTCTACCTTCACGTCCAAAAGCGCAAGTGATCCTAATTACCAATTTTTCACTCTACATTCACAATGAAACTCTTCGAAGAAGAAATAGAGTGAAGCCTCCAAGTGTTAAAATAAGGACAATGTGTCATTTATTGTCATTTGCATATGTACACATTATCTTCATGCACCAACTGAACATTACGCACTAAGAAATATGGTTTTCTACAATGGCTTCTATTCAAAGGAGTTGCCTTAGTGTCATATGTTCTTTGAATGATGTTGTCTAACCATTGTCGACCTTTAAAATGTCTAAATACTAGTGGGTATGACATTTTATAATGTGTATATGCCATTTTTCAACCTTAAATATCATTTGGACACTCATTGCACTTCTTTATTCTGTCAAAATCTATTTCTGACAAAATATGTCTGTGCCTGTCGACAGATGCCCAGTCACCTGTCGACATCCGCAGATCTGGGCGGTTCAAAAGCCCAACCGGCACCAATTTTGGTCGGATTTTGTGGGACCCCTTTCCTTCAAACGCCAATTGTGCATAAATTGAAAATTTTGTCATCATCAAAAAGGGGGAGATTGTTGGGTTCACATGTGTTATGTTTGTGACCACATGTTTTTGATGATGAACAACGTGAATTGATGTTACGTGAATATGTGATACATGATGACAGTGAGAAATCGAGCAAGTGATAATTATGAAAGAACATGTTTCAATTGATCATCTATATATTCATTATATCTCACTAATAATGATCTTCAATGTAGGTGTGAATGTGTGCAAGACAAGTATCAAATTCAAGAGCAAAAGCACAAGAAAAACACATTAAACAAGTACCTGTCGACAGATCTACAGGTCCCTGTCAACAGCCAAGCACAGGGAGGCCAGACAAGTTTTAGGACAAGTGTACCTGTTGACAGCAACAAATCGCATGTCGACAGCTACACACAGGAAATCAATTCCCGGAAGTTCAGCATTTTAGAATTTGCAAATCTGTCAGTAACTGTCGACAGATGTATAGTCTGCTGTCGACAGACGAAGAGAAACTTCAATTCCGAGATTTGGATATGTTCCATATTTGGGTGTTTCCTTTTACCACATCTCTTCTAACTTGGACACTCATATATATAGAACATAAGGAGGTATTTTTGCAACAAGAAGCAACCATACCAAACCCTAAGCAAAATCCAAGAGAGAAAGCTTCTCCCTGCTGCTTTGCTTCAACCCTTCGTCCAGGGAAAGGAAGATCCATCTTCCGAACGGAGTTGAAGCTGGTTCTTCCGTGGTTCAAGCTTCTCCATCATATGATACTTATCAAGACGAAGCTTAGAGTTCTTCTGGATGACCACCTCGAAGAGTTCTATCTCAGGATTTGATTCTACAACTCTGAACTCTTCTCTCTTACTACTTTTCATACTATGTGTGTGTGGTAGTGGATCAAGCATTTCTTGTGCTTGATCTGCGTGTGTGGTGTTGTTCTGATTGCTTGTTTACATCAAACAACGTGGTGTGTGTGTGTTGTAGTGATTGAACTCGCTCATAAGCAGTCTTTCTGTGTGTGTGTGTGGACGGTGGACGTAGGATACACAAGTTGTGTACTCCGGACCACCTTAAATCTTCGTGTCATGTGGTTTTCTACGTCTTCACGGTAGATGATTGGTAGGCACGTTGGTTCTACACACGCTAGATAGGTTGTTCCTATTTTATTCACAACAAACACACACATCTTGGTTGAAATTTAATTCAACTCTGTTTGAGATATTGATAAGTCTGTGTTTCCATTGAAAAGAAAGTCATAGTGTTTTAATTGACAGTAATCTATTCAACCCCCCCCCCCCCCTTCTAGATTACCATAATAGATAATTCCGCGCATCTTTCAGTCCTCTCAAACATCGATTGATCTTCACTTAAAACATCGATTGCCTCTATAAAATATCAATTGCCTTTAAGCAAACATCGATTGCCTCTCTATTTCTGTCGATCGGTGTTATAAACATAATCTCATATCGATTGCTATTATGCATATCGATTGTCTTTAAGTTACACATAGATTGCCATTCATTTCATATCAATTGTTGTTATCATGCATTGATTGTTGAACAAATATCATATTTCATATTGATTGCAGTTATTTCATATCAATTCCTGATAAGTTTCACATAGATTGAAGAACACTTAAATGCTTTGATGTTTACATGATTCCAAATATTTGTGGCACCAAATGAAAACTCAAATAAGTCTTCAAATCCATAAGATATTCATGTTGTGTACCTTCTATCTTATCAGGGTAGGTAAGAAAAGGAGTCATCAGAAAATGAGGACTAAAAGGATGTTGGGTTGAGTGTGTTTTGGAATTTCCTAAAATTGTATTTTAATGATGACCAATGAACATCACTCATACTTTGATTTTGATGATGACATATTGTGATTTTAATGATGACATACTTTGATTTTGATGATGACATGTTGTGATTTCAATACTTAATGGGTGGAACATGTTAAGGTTCAAACAACATGTTTTTGATGTTTAATATCTCATATTTTAATGATAATATCTTGTACTAATGACTTATGTGACAAATTTTTAGGAATATCCAGATTTTGTCATGGTAGTGTCGACACATTCCCAGGCAGTGTCGACACTAGGTCAGAATCCCTGAAGCAATTTCATGAAGACAGGGTTCATTGTGTCGACATAGTCCCAGGCAGTGTTGACACTAGTCCCAGTCTCCAGAAGACCCAGTTGCCTGACTGGGACAGTGTGTCGACACAGTCCCAAGAAGTGTCGACACAGTCCCAGGCAGTGTCGACACTAGTCCCAGGCAGTGTCGACACTAGTCTCAGTTCCCAGAAGAATAGTTTTGCAGAAATGGGACAGTGTGTCGACACACTCCGGCTGAAACTCAAAAACTTGAATTTCTCTAAACACGTGGCTTCTTGGGAATAAGGGGATTTGACCTAGGTTTCCGTGCCCATGCACCCCAAGGCACTTTATGGACATATGGGGCTATAAATGCCCATGCTCCTTGTACCCCAAAGGAAGAGAGCCCACACACTTCCTGAAAAACCTTTTTGGCGGCTGAAAGGGGGTTTCCAGATCTTGCTCCATCTCCAGAAGTTGCACACCATCCTTTCAAGAGGAAGGACGTGGGAATCAAGGAGAATCTCTGGAGAGAAGCTTGTTGTGCTGAGATAGGGAGCAGATCCAACTGAAGAGGAGCAGTAAAAGAAGAACTTCTGGCATTTCAGATGCCATCAAAGCAGAGCATCGTGGATTGAATAAGATCTTCAACGAATTCCTTCAAGCGTCTTCAATCCAAGCTACTGCAAGTCTTCTTCATCAAGGAACATCCAAGTCACATCTATTTCATTTATTTTCTTGGAGTGTTCATCCAGTTTTTCATTGTGTGATCTGTGCATGTGTTCTGCACAGACCACTTAATTCTGTTTGTTCAATTTTCATCATTGTATTGAGATAGATCAGGCTAGAGGATCTATTCTCTAATTGAGCTTGTTCTAGCAGAACTTGGATCTTTCGTGGTCCAATGGTTTGGAGCCGTAGTGTTCCAGTGTTGAGCCGTTGTGCTCAAGTGCTTGTGAGTCGTCGTACTCATAAGTGGTTTGTGGAGTAGGTCGTCGTACCTATCTCCTGGGTTTTCTTTGAGTCGTCGTACTCAAAGGGTTTGGAGTCGTCGTGCTCTGGTTGTTTCTTGAGTCTTCGTGCTCAAGCGTGTTTGGAGTCGTCGTGCTCCAGTGTGAGTTGTACTCAAGGTTTTGAGTAGTGTGGCCTCACTGTGTGAGGGGAGGACGTAGGAGTCACTGGAGGTGATTTCCAAACCACCAAAAAATCCTCTGTGTAATGGTTTGAATTGTGGTTTGACTTTATATTACGCTAGATGCATGCATAGGGATTTCGTTCACACTACTAATCGATTTGCTCACACACACTAATCACACTTCAGATCAGTAAATTGTTTGGGTGAATTGATCTCTGATTCGAAGTAATTTTAAATTGCTTGAGCTTCCGCAGTAATTGGTGTTAGATCTATTCAACCCCCCCCCCCCCCTTCTAGATCTGATCCATCCACCCATCTGATCCTACATTTGGTATCAGAGCAGGTTAATGTATGTTACTGATCTGATTTGATTGCTTCTGTTTGATCTCTGTGTTAATTGCTTGATCTTTCACTGTCTCTGCAGGTTAACCACTCTAATTGTTAGATATAATTCCTTGTTACATTGATTCACTGTGATTAGATCTAATAATCTTTTGAGTTTTGGTATAATGGCAAATCTCTTTAATATGCATGAATTTCTTGTTATAATTTCAGAGAAATCCTCAGTCTCACCTTCATCAAGTTTTTCAAAGGAAGCACAAAGAAAAGGAGCAAAAGAAATTCACAAGTACTTTATGCAAAAGAAAAGCCTCAATGAATCTAGAAAATCAACAATTCAGAAGGTTGTGGCTCTCACTGCACATTCTAAGAGCTCAAAGTATTCTTCATCCTCTTCAGAACACAAGAGTTCAAATGGGTCTACTAGGTCAGGTAAATCAATTCCAAATCCATCTATGTATTCTAATTCTGATTCTGATACAGATGAAGGCATGTCTTATGTTGAATTGATTGAATTCTATGAGAAGATACACAATCTTAATGTAAAGTTGAACACTAAAAATAATGATTTGAAAAAGACTTTAAAACATTGCCATAAAGAAAGTGAAAATTTGAAAAATACACTTGAATTGCTCCAAAACAATGATAAAGATCTTTCACAAGAAAATGAGAATTTGAAAAATGAAGTTCAGAAACTGAATTCTGAAAAAGAAAGTTTGAGAGATAAAATCAAAATTTGTGAAAACAAGTTGTCCAAGTTGAAAGAAAACCATGATCAGTTGGAATATGAAAATCTTGATTTGAAAGAGGAAAATGGAAAATTGATTGATCTCAATGAAAACTTCAAATTTGATAATGATCAATTAAACAAACAGATTTCTAACATGGCTCATGATCATCAAATAAATGAAAGATGCAAACAACTTGTTGAAGAAAATCATCATTTGAAGAGGAAGATTGAATGTTTGTTGCATGACAAACCATTGGATAATGATTGTAGCAATTTAAGTAATAAAATTGCTGATTTGGAAAAACAAATTGCTCAATTTGAAAATGAAAATAACAAGATGAAAAATGGTTTGGATGTCATGCTAAACAAGCTTCAAATTTCAGAAAAAGAAGTTGTTTCATTAAAAGCAGAAAAATAGAAGCTTCAACATGAATTGAAAAATACTAAATACACAAGTCTTGTTTCTGTGAGAGATAAGAAAAATGAAAATAAAACAAAATTAACATTTGTTAAAGCTGCTGCAAACAAGAACTCTGCTAATTCTAATGAAAAATTAGTAAAACTTCTTGTTCAAAAACAGACAGAGAAAAAGAAAAATGCTATTGTCAAGAAGATTCATCTACTTCCTCCATCAGTACAAAAAGCTCCAAGACAAGTTCCAAATTCACATCATGCCAAGAGCCACCAAAAGGTACCTCTTTCTCCTCATGGTAAGCCTCCTCACCTGAAAAGGAGATTCCAGCAAGTGCATACATGCCAAGGTAAGTACCAGGTAAGAAATGATCTTATTTGCTTTAATTGTAATAAATCTGGTCATTTAGCCAAATTTTGCTAGAATAGAGATCAACATTTCCATAAATATATCAAATCAGTCCAGTGTTTCACATGTCATAAATTTGGGCATACTTCTAAGGATTGTTGGCATAGAATTGATAATCTTGTGCATGCTCCCATGTTTCTTGTTAATGTACATAAGAATAAAGATCATGTTCATGCTGAAAACACTCAGAAATTCTATGTACATGAAAAAGGAACTGTTGCACAAAAGATCTCTTCTGAATTCCATGTTAAAAATAGCAATGATAAAAAACTGAAAAATAGAAAACTTCATGAAAACATACATGCATTGAGCAAGGCAAAAAGAAAATTTGGACCTAATTCTGCTCATAGTTCTGTCAATGAAAGAAATGCATCTATATCAAAAATAAAATCATTTTGGATTCAAAAATCTTTATTGCACACTAACATTGACTTCATTGCAGGACCCAAGCAAGTGTGGGTCCCAAAACCAGCTTGATCAGCAAGCTGAGGAGTCTTGCATCCATACATTGTAAATGGATTCAAGATATTGGTTGTGCAAGGCAAGGAATGATTGGAGAACACAGGTAAAATTTTTGAAAAGCAATTGAAGTCCTTTCAGGTAAAACTTCTTTATCATTTCAAATTTAAATTGCCTGAATTGAAATGAATGTTTAATTTTTATCTGAAAAATGTGAAATATGTTTCAATGATACTCCCAACAATGAACTTTGTGTCATAACAATTGGAATCATGTTTGTGTTATCATGCTTGCGTAATTGTGCCCATGATTCTGTGTGCATATCAACTGCTTTGACTTTTTGGTATATCAAATGATGACATGTGGAAAAACAAGTTATGCTTGTTTGGAAGCTATCATTATGCGTGAGTAAAATACTCCGCCAAGTACCAGTAGTCATGTTATGTTTAAAGCTAATTGTATGCATAATCATGTGTGAAGTGCTTGCTAGCTTTTTCATTCCATGCACATATTAAGGAGTAAATTTGAAAAAGTGCAAAAATGTTCTTGAAAAATGCAATGAATTTCATGCTAAAACTAAAGAATAATTGACCTTTTGCAGTAACTATGTGATATATCAAATGGTGAAATGTGAAAGGACAAGTTAGGCTTGTCTGGAAACTATCATTATGCGTGAGAAAAATTCTCCGCCAAGTATCAATAGTCTTTTCCTGCATAAAGGTCATCAAGAAAAATGAAAATCTCAAAAACTTTATTTTAAGTCTTTGAAACTTTTCTCCTTCAATAAATTGCCTGTTAATACATGCTTGATCATGTTCATATTCTTTCTGTGCAAACTACTTTGAATGAACATATCTGAATTGCTTAAATGATCATCTCATATCATGCATATCTTATGGGGAAGTGAGTCAAAAGAATCTTTGAGTGAAATGCTGAAGAAATATTCTTTCATATCTGATTTATCATCAACTCTCATTCAATTTGTAGACAAATGTTCTTGTAAATGAATTCCTCACTCTCACATTGCATTGGGATTCTTGGTATATCAAATGGTGATTTGAAGAAAGACAAGTCAGGTTTGTCTGGACACTTTCACTATGCGTGAGTATATGTCTCTGCCAAGTATCAAGATTCATTTATGCAATTGTTTAGGTGGAATATTTGTTGAGGGGGAGTCATTGTCATATCTCTTGACCTTACTTGTCTATTTTGAACCACAAAATCATCAGAATTTTTGAGTCCTTGTGCTATTTTCTTATGAGAGAATTAAAACATTGAAACTAAACTCATTATGCATTTAGTTTAATTTCAAAGATTCAGTATCATTTCAAGGTTAAGCAATCTTAATGCTGAATGTCTTTAAAATGACTTGCAAAACACTTTTAGGCACATGAGTGGCTTTACTATTTAACATGTGTATGTTTAAGCTTCATTTTTACCACATGTTAAGAATCATTTCTCTAAATTCATAGTCATGACTTGTCTGGTCAAAGCAAACATATTCCTGCAAAACATCAAACTAAAATGATGAAAATGATCAACAATTTGGAAAGATACAAACAGAGCAATGCAATTCTTGAACCACTGAGTAACCGGGCCATTTCACCTAAAAAGTGATTTGTTTCGCGTCAAAAAGTGGAATTCAAATTTTCAACTCTGTATAAGATAATGAAAGTTAAACCACTGAGTAATCAGGAGATCTTGCATTTGATCAATGTGATCTCTTGCACTGAAAAGTGAGATTTAACTAATTTATTTTTGTATTCTTTCCCGGCTAAAATTGAAAGAAAATCAAAAAGACAGGATAGAAAAGCTTAAGATCTTAATAAAGTTTATGTTTACTGAGTTTAGACCTATTATTCTACACTGTGTTAAACTTAAAGCTCCCAACATCTTTGTTAAATACTTCTGCTCACTCATTTAGGTCACTTTACTTCACATTTGCATCATTATTTTAACTGCATTCAGATCATTATATCTTGCACTACCTTGTGTTGAGTGTGTCTTTGTGATTAAACTTTGTTGCACAATAACAAAAACACAATAATTTCTCTCATATGTCAATATCACTTTGTCTCATTTATTTTGATCATTCCTGACCATTCCTTACTCCATTTCATTTCTTGGTCTCCAACCATCATTATTTCTCTCTCTTGTATATCTTTTTGATGCTGTCAAAAAGGGGAGAAAGGTCTCTAGTGGGAGAAAGTTCAAAGGGGAGAAAGTTCTTTAAAGGAGAAAGGTCTCTAGGGGGAGAAAGGTCAAAGGGTGTATATGGTCAAAGGGGGAGTTATTGTAGTCAAGGGAGTCAAGATATTGGGAGATTGTGCATATATTTTGTCATCATCAGAAAGGGGGAGATTGTTGGGTTGAGTGTGTTTTAGAATTTCTTAAAATTGTATTTTAATGATGACCAATGAACATCACTCATACTTTGATTTTGATGATGACATATTGTGATTTTAATGATGACATACTTTGATTTTGATGATGACATGTTGTGATTTCAATGCTTAATGGGTGGAACATGTTAATGTTCAAACAACATGTTTTTGATGTTTAATATCTCATATTTTAATGATAATATCTTGTACTAATGGCTTATGTGTTAAATTTTCAAGAATATCTAGATTTTGTCATGGTAGTGTCGACACAGTCCTAGGCAGTGTCGACACTAGGTTAGAATCCCTGAAGCAATTTCATGAAGACAGGGTTCACTGTGTCGACACAGTCCCAGGCAGTGTCGAAACTAGTCCCAGTCTCCAGAAGACCCAGTTGCCTGACTGGGACAGTGTGTCGACACAGTCCCAGGCAGTGTCGGCACAGTCCCAGGCAGTGTCGACACTAGCCCCAGGCAGTGTCGACACTAGTCTCAGTTCCTAGAAGAACAGTTTTACAGAAATGGGACAATCTGTCGACACACTCCGTGGTGGTGTCGACACACTCCGGCTGAAACTCAAAAACGTGAATTTCTCTGGACACGTGGCTGCTTGGGAATCAAGGGATTTGACCTAGGTTTCCGTGCCCATGCACTCCAAGGCACTTTATGGACATATAGGGCTATAAATACCCATGCTCCTTGTACCCCAAAGGAAGAGAGCCCACTCACTTCCTGAAGAACCTTTTTGGCGGCTGAAAGGGGGTTTCCAGATCTTGCTCCATCTCCAGAAGTTGCAGACCATCCTTTTAAGAGGAAGGACGTGAGAATCAAGGAGAATCTCTGGAGAGAAGCTTGTTGTGCTGAGATAGGGAGCAGATCCAACTGAAGAGGAGCAGTAAAAGAAGAACTTCTGGCATTTCAGATGCCATCAAAGCAGAGCATCGTGGATTGAATAAGATCTTCAACGAATTCCTTCAAGCGTCTTCAATCCAAGCTTCTGCAAGTCTTCTTCATCAAGGAACATCCAAGTCACATCTATTTCATTTATTTTCTTGGAGTGTTCATCCAGTTTTTCATTGTGTGATCTGTGTATGTGTTCTGCACAGACCACTTAATTCTGTTTGTTCAATTTTCATCATTGTATTAAGATAGATCAGGCTAGATGATCTATTCTCTAATTGAGCTTGTTCTAGCAGAACTTGGATCTTTCGTGGTCCAATGGTTTGGAGCCGTAGTGTTCCAGTGTTGAGCCGTTGTGCTCAAGTGCTTGTGAGTCGTCGTACTCATAAGTGGTTTGTGGAGTAGGTCGTCGTACCTATCTCCTGGGTTTTCTTTGAGTTGTTGTACTCAAAGGGTTTGGTGTCGTCGTACTCTGGTTGTTTCTTGAGTCATCGTGCTCAAGGGTGTTTGGAGTAGTCGTGCTCCAGTGTGAGTTGTACTCAAGGTTTTGAGTAGTGTGGCCTCATTGTGTGAGGAGTGGATGTAGAAGTCACTGGAGGTGATTTTCGAACCACCTAAAAATCCTCTGTGCAATGGTTTGAATTGTGGTTTGACTTTGTATTACGCTAGATGCATACATAGAGATTTCGTTCACACTACTAATCGATTTGCTCACATACACTAATCACACTTCAGATCAGTAAATTGTTTGGGTGAATTGATCTCTGATTCAAAGTAATTTTAAATTGCTTAAGCTTCCACAGTAATTGGTGTTAGATCTATTCAACCCTCCCCCCTTCTAGATCTGATCCATCCACCCATCCGATCCTACAAAGGATTCCTTCCTTTAAACTAGACAAAACAGCTCTTACCTAACATGTCTGGATGTCAACAGAAATCATGGACATTTGCACATAAGAGATATGGGCTATCTGTCAGAAGACTTTGGTAGTCTAACATTCTCTTCCATGCATTAAATGTCTGCAAGAGTCTAGTTTTCACATGAGGAATCCATTAAGACTCAAGCAAGCATTCGTTAGACACATGAAGATGTCTGTGAGACAGAAGAAGAAGGAAAGCAGATGAAGAAGAAGATGAACAATGGCTAGAAGAGTTCCAATGGATCTCCTTAACGGATCAATCTTTCTACTTTATAAAGGCTGAAGTGTTTGAAGCAGAAGAACGAGAACCTTCTTAAAAGTCTTTCTAAAAAAGTGTACATTCACTAAGAAGCCTCAATGCCATACAGACTCAAAGCAAGAGAGAAAGAGCTCGAGCCCAAGAAGAAGTTTGCACTCAAGCAACCATCTGAAGCCTTCAAGCATTCAAGCTTCTTTTCTCTCTTCACTCTCTCTGTGAATAATTGTAAATCTGGGGGAGAGTCTGTGAGCTGAGAGTTTGTGTTCCTTAGTGTTCATCTTGTATAGCTTTCAGTCTATTCTTTCTTTTCTAAGAAAGACTTGTGTCCAGCTGTAGGACTTTATACAATGTTCCTCTTCCTATGTGAAGAGAAGGCCAGTGGGGTGCTGGTGGATTCTGTCCAGTTAAGGGACTGTACTCAGTGTTCCCCTTAGGTTAAGGGAAGAACCTAGCTAGGGTTGGTGTCAAGAACATAGCTGGGGGTTTAAGTCTAGCAGAACCGCACTGGGGTTTGTTCCAGGAGGGTGGCTTCTTGACCTGTAACAGAAGTGAGTTTCCTTCCTACTCGGAAAGGAAGAGAACCAACGGGGAGCTGGGGGTTGTATATCCTTAGGGGGATAGTACCTGGTTAGTGAAATCCCAAGATTTCATTGGGGATTGGAGGAGGTCCTCCATTCGAGAGGTTTCGAACCAAGATAAATTTCTACTGTTCATGTATGTGATTGTTTTTGCTTCCACATTGCTACTCTTTAGCACACACATTTACTTTTACTAACCAAAGTTTCAAGTGTTTGATTTTAGTTTCAGATTTCTGTGAGTACCTATTCAGCCCCCCCCCCCTCTAGGTACATCATTGCTACCTTAACTAAGTGGGCCAACAAGTGGTATCAGAGCCGTAGTCTCTGAATATTCAAAGAAGATCTATCAATCTTAGAGGAAAGATCAAATGACAGCCCAAGGATTTGCTGAAGGCCAATCTATCAACAGACCACCCTTGTTTGATGGAGAAGATTACAACTATTATGAAAATAAGGATGGAGTTTTTCCTCCACGGTTATGATTATCAACTATGGACTATCATTGAAGAAGGATGTCTGATAGTTCTCAACCCAAGAAAGGAGTGGACAGACAACGACAAAATATTGTTCTCGCAGAACAGTAAAGCCAAGAACCTCATTTGTTATGCTCTGACAAGAAGTGAATTCAATAGGATTTCAGCATGCAAATTAGCAAAGGAAATGTGGGACAAGCTGAAGCTCACATATGAGGGAACCGATAAAGTGAGGGAAACTGGGATTGACATCCTGGTCACTCAATATGAGAAGTTCCAAATGAGGACATGTGAGACCATTACCCAAATGTATAGCAGATTGTGTGACATAACTAATGGTCTTACAGCGCTTGGAAAGGTATACAACATGGGTTATATGGTAAGAAAAATTCTCAGATCTCTACTAATCCAATGGACTCCAAAAGTCACAACCATAAAAGAAGCTAATGACTTAACAACTATGTCATTAGAAAAGCTTATAGGATCATTGATGGCACATGAGATCAACATGGAGCGACTATGTGAAGCTCATCCAAGAAGAAATTTACTAATGCTTTCTACTCCTTCCTCCTTCTTCTTCTAGTTCAGAAAATGCAGGTTTTGAAGATAGTGATGTTGATGATGTCCTATCATTAATTTAGAAGATCCTTAAGAAGAAGAATAATGAATCAAGAAGGATCCACAAGAAATACAAAAAGAAAAAGGAACGAGTCTTTTATGAATGTAGGGAGCTTGGACATCTTAGGCCAGATTGTCCAAGGCTCAAGAAAATTGGTCAACAAGATAAATCCAGAAAGAAGCTAAGAAATGATGAAAATCACAAGAGATCTAAAAGGAAAGCCATGGCAGCTGCTTGGGACAATGAAGAAGTTTCCACTTCAGATACATCAAGCTCAAACTCTGATGAAGATCAGGTAAGTCTAGCCCTCATGGCAAGACTAGATAAGATATATTCTGACCCATCTTTTAATTCTTGCAATGATTCAGAGTCTGAGTCTGAATATTTAGAAAATGTTTAATTAAAAAATATTAAAAGTAACCTTACTTTTTTAGAAAATACAAATTCTGATCTTAAATCTAAAATGGAACAATTAGAAAAATAATTAAAAGAAATCAAAATCAACAATGATCTTTTATGTGATGATTTAAAAAGCAAGAATAATGAAAAATTAAGGTTAGAATAAAAATTGAAAACTCTAACTAAAGAAAATGTTTATCTAAAAGAATCAGTTAGAAAATTAACTAAAGATAAGACATCTCTAGCACTATGTTTAAAAGGTTTTAAAATTGATAATAACAAACAAGTTCTTGGATACAAACCTCTTGAAAAACACACCAAGTATCCAGAAAAATATCCATTGCCAAAATTTCTGAAAGAAACTAAGATACCTCAGAAGAAGGCCACTGTAGTAAATAAATGCTCTCAAAAGAAAAATAAGAACACACAAGCCTATAAAACAAACTATATTCATTGTTGTCTCATTGCAATAAATTAGGCCACACAGTAAATTCCTGCACTACTAGGCACCTAATGTGATTTCCGAAAGGATATTTTAATACACCTAACTATCAAGGACCCAAAAAGATTTAGGTACCTACTTCCAAATAAGTTGTTTACAAAGCCTTGGAGCATCAGGAACAAAGGATGCTCAAGGCATTAGTGACTGCCAGCTCTTCATCCACCTCATATAGGAAGGGGGAGCAGTCACATATTTATTATGTTATTAATATCTCTTTAAATAATACTAACAAAATTCTTGCAAGTACTTTTATATAGATCAATGCAGGGAATCTTCGTGAAGACCTCCCAACATAACAACAAGTAACATCAAATTGGTCGATAGATCAGAAGAAGATTGAAAATTCATTAAGCCTCACACTAAGGAGGAGAGATACACTGAGGGGGAGTCTCACATCAAGGGGGAGCAAGTAAAAAGGGGAGATCTAAATTTATGACAAACATTGTTGAACCCCTCTCCTTCAATCTCACAACATATTGGTAAAAAGTCTTTACAAAAGAGGTGAAATGCATATGGTAAGATCATTTTTAGTTATTGACAAAAAGGGGTAGAGTATTCTTAAACTATGAATTTTCTATTTATTTCTTGTTTTGAATATCTAACGTTTAGAAAATTCACATGAGTTTTGTCATCACCAAAAAAGGGGGAGATTGTTGAACCTCTCCTATAATTTATCTTTGATTTTAGTGATAACAAAACCCATGTTTAACTTAAAATATTAATAATATATTTTATATTATGTTTCTCCCATGAATACAATATATTCTTGCATTATCACTTCAGATTTACACTAAGTTTCAACTTTGTCATGCATGTTTTGATCATGTTTAGTCGAAGCCTACTTCGTCATATATGAAGCTAACTTCGTCATGTCTAAAGTTCACTTCGTCATATCCGAAGCTACACTTCATCATGTATGTTTTTCTTCGTGATCAGTCGAAGTCTAACTTTGCCATATACGAAGCTAACTTCGTCATATCGGAAGTTCTATATGAATTTAACTTTGACCGACTACGTGTTTCCGCTTCGACTGACAACATTATTTTATGTTCATATACAAAGTTACACTTCGTCATATCCAAAGTTTAACTTCGACCGACTACGTTGTATTTTGTCCAATCGAAGCTCTACATCGATTTCCCTTTAGCACTTCAATTACTGATAAGCTTAAACATTGATTGTTCTTATGAATATCGATTGTCTTTAAGTTCTGACTATCGATTGATGACCAAACCGATCCTACTCCGACTCCCAAAAAAGTGAGATACCGATTGATGAAGGAAAGTCATCAGTCAAAGTCTCACTGTGACTCCCATGAAGTCGAACTTAGATATCGATTGACGTATAAAGACCATCAGTCGAAGTCTCACTGCAACTTCTCCACAGTCGAAGTCTCTTATCGATTATCGATTGCTAATTGTTTAAACATTGATTGACTTCTCAAACATCGATTGCTCTTCACTTAAAACATCGATTGTCTTTACAACATCGATTGCCTTCAAGCAAATATCGATTGTCTCTCTATTTCTAATGAATGGTGTTATAAACATAATCTCATATCGATTGTTATTATGCATATTGATTGTCTTTAAGTTACACATCGATTGCCGTTTATTTCATATCAATTGCTATTATTATACATCGATTGCTGAACAAATATCATATTTCATATCGATTGCAGTTATTTCATATCAATTGTTGATAAGTTTCACATCGATTGAAGAACACTTAAATGCTTTGATGTTTACATGATTTCAAATAACTGTGGCACTAAATGAAAACTCAAATAAGTCTTCAAATCCATAAGATATTGATTATGTGTACCTTCTATCTTATCAAGGTAGGTAAGAAAAGGAGTCAGCGGAAAATGAGGACTAAAAGGACTCCTTCCTTTCTACTAGACAAAAAGGCTCTAACCTAACATATCTGGATGTCAGCAGAAATCATAGAAATCTGCACATAAGAGGTATGGGCTATCTGTCAGAAGACTTATGTAGTCTAACATTCTCTTCCATGCTTTAAATGTCTCAAAGAGTCTAGTTTTCACATGAGGAATCCGTTAAGACTCAAGCAAGCATCTGTTAGACATATGAAGATGTCTATTATACAAAAGAAGAAGAAAAGCAGATGAAGAAGAAGATGAACAACGGCTAGAAGAGTTCCAACGGATCTCCTCAATAGATCTATCTTTCTACTTTATAAAGGATGAAGTGTTTGAAGCAGAAAAACAAGAGCCTTCTTGAAAATTCTTCTGAAAGATGATCATCAGTCTATCGCCATATAATTTTATTTAATTATATACAATTTTGGTGATTAACAAAACCCTAATAATTAGTTTCTAACAAGTTTTTATGAAGTTCATCCACAGGAAATAATTCAAGCAAAATCTATAAGTAATCCTTACACACTGTTGTTTAAAAGTTCAGAGCATAGAATTCTTCCAAGTCCACAACGATTTGCTTTATAGCATAACGATTTCATAAGCATCACATAACGATTTCCTTATAGCATAACGATTTCCTTAGAGCATAACGATTTCATAAGTATCGATTTCTTTATAAGCACAATGATTTGTTAAGTGAGAACAATGATTTGGTCTCACAACGATTTCGGTCACATAACGACTTGGTCGCCGTAACGATTCGATAAGTTACATAACGACATGGTCGCCGTAACGATTCGATAAGTTACATAACGACTTGGTTGCCGTAACGATTTGATCATCGTATCGATTTGATAGATATAACGATTTTCTCTCACTTAAAAGAACGATTTGGTCGTTGTAACGATTCATTAAGTTACAACAACGATTTGGTCATCACAACGACTTGATAAGTGAAAGAACGATTTGTTTATGTTTGAACAACGATTTGCTCAATCAACGATTTGCTTATGATCAAACAACGATTCGCTCTCACAACGATTTGTTTATGCTTGAACAACGATTTGCTCAAACAACGATTTACTTATGATCAAACAACAATTCGCTCTCAAAACGATTTGTTTATGTTTGAACAACGATTTGCTTATATGTGTACAATGATTGGTATTCACAATAATTTTCTTCTACTATAAGAACGATTTGCTTGCTCTTGCAATGATTTCATTAGTGGAACAGTGTCTCATGAACACATCGATTTCTCTATCATAAATTTAATGAATATATCTATTCTTCTCATGATATTCAAATATATTTTCAAATATTGTGAAAGTCAAAGTCTTCCCGCGTACATCTATAGTATCCTTGCTGTTGGGAAGGCAAACACGGCTGCACAAACCAGCGACAACTCTCTCACACTACCCACTCGTAGATTCCAGAGAGAGATAGAAGGAGGTAGGAAGAAGAATACAAGAACACCAGATTTTACGTGGTTCGGAGGCAAAAAAAAAGCCTTCCTACATCCACGGCCACAGTAGCTTTCAATGCTTCTTCCCCAAGAAACAGACATACACTATGTCACCTACAAAGAGGACAAAACCCCCCTTTATATACTAGGAAGAAAGGGCGCCACAATCGAGTCACATAAGGGCAAAAGGGTCCTGTCTCTGAACTACCAAAACCTTTCCGAGAAAGAGGAAGTCGAATCCTTCATACGACATTCGACTACATAAGTCGAATCCTTCATACGACATTCGACTACATGAGTCGAATCCTTCATACGACATTCGACTACATAAGTCGAATCCTTCATACGACATTCGACTACATGAGTCGAATCCTTCATACGACATTCGACTACATGAGTCGAATCATTCATACGACATTCGACTACATGAGTCGAATCATTCAATCGACTGCTTCAATTCTGACTTCGGCTGTGGTAGTCGAATGCTGAGTCCGCCTGCAACACTTAGTCAAACCGCGACCTGACCCCTTATGGAGATCTGCTTCAGAGTTCGGGCTCCACATTCTAACACTTGCATTTATTATGACTATTCACATCATCTGCACGTTGCATTCTATTCTTATGCTTCTATAAGAAATGCTTTTCAAATAGCAGAATGGCATTTCTATTTTGATGTATATTCTTTCTAACGATTGACTGACAAGCATGGAGATAGTCTAGTTGTCTATACTTTAGCATTCAATGTGTGCAGGTCTTTGCCAGTACTATGTCATACAACGTTGGACAAAATAGAAGCTGAAGGATATCAAGATGGATCTTCTCCTTGTGTGCATGGGTTTTAAAGCATAAAATGACTGCAAGCACACCTGTTGTACTTGATGAACCATGCAGTTTAACGAGCATCCAACCTAGAGACAATGGACACTTCAACGGATACATTTTTCAAAGAGAATGATATATATAGAAGACTGATGACTCCGTAAAGAAGGACTTTTGAGCTTTCATCTTACAACCTGCAAGCATCAGAAAGAAGAGCCCTGAGCTTCACTCCCTAGTTTACTGTAGCTCTTGCTCTCCATTTTTCATTGTCTTAAGCCTTTGGAGAGCTTGTGTGATCTGAGAGATTTTTCTTAGTGTAAATCTTTCACTCTCTCAGTCACTGCCTCAGATCAAGCATTTGTTGTAAGCTTGGTCTAGGGGTATTTTGCCTTCATTCACTTTATTGTGAAGTTCCTCTTCAGGCTGTGAATAGAAGACCTGTTGGAAACAGGTGGTGTTTATTCCCTTCAGTAAGGAAGGAAGACCTGTGTATCAGGGTGTTCGTATTCCTCTTCGGGGTTAGAAGAGAAGGCCAACTACGGCTGGATGTGTAAGGGTCCTTAAGGGGGACAGTACCCTTGGTAGTGAAAGCTCAAGTTGTTGCGTGGGGACTAGATGTAGGACTCCTTGGTATAGGAGGGCCGAACTAGGATAAAAATCTCATGTTGCATGTGTGATTGCTTTTGTGCGTTTGTTTGTCTTCATTCATCTAACACTAACTATTCTCTTTAGTTTTTTCTGTTAAGCGTTTTTGTTAACAGGTTTTAATCTAAAAATTTTAGAATCCCATTCACCCCCCCTCTGGGCTTGCTAGCTGGGCAACAAGTGGTATCAGAGCCAAGTCTCTTCAAGAAAGAAGATCTCACGATCTCAAGAGAAAAGATAAATGGCAGCTCAAGGATATGCAGACGGCCAGTCCGTCAACAGACCTCCCCTATTCGATGGAGAAGATTACAACTACTGGAAGACCAGGATGGAGTTCTTCCTGCAAGGTCTCGATTATCAAATCTGGTCCATCATAGAAGAAGGAGATCTATTAGTTCTTAACAACTGGCAGAATTGGACAGACGATGATAAGAAGAAGATATCATTAAACTGCAAAGCAAAGAGTATATTGTGTTGTGCGCTGAGCAAGAAAGAATTCAATAGGATCTCAGCGTGCAAATCAGCGATGGAAATGTGGGAGAAACTTAGAATTACTTATGAGGGAACGGACAAAGTCAAGGAAACAAGGATAGATATCTTGGTAGCTCAGTATGAGCGATTTCAAATGCAACCAGGAGAATCGATTACATAAATGTACAGTAGATTCACAAATATTACAAATGGTTTGGCTGGTCATGGAAAGATCTATGATATGAGATATATGGTAAGAAAAATATTGAGATCCCTACCAGCCACTTGGACACCAAGAGTGACAGCAATAGAAGAAGCCAATGATCTTAAGAGAATGTCACTTGAGAAGCTTATCGGGTCACTTATGGCCCATGAAATAAATATGGAAAGGCTTGGAGAATCTTCACGAAGGAAGAAGCATAGTAACGCTCTAAAAGCTACAGAAGGTAGCTCTGAAGAAGAATCAGGAGATGAAAATAGTGGTAAAGCTAGTGAAGATGAAGAAGCTCTTCTATCTAGAAGACTTTAGCAGATTTTGGCTAAAAAGAAATATCAATCTAGAAGAAGATATTTTAAGAAAGGAAAGGATTTCAAGAAATCTGAAGCCAAGGACACCAAGAAATCCGAACCTATATGCTATGAATGCAAGAAGCCAGGGCATATCAAGGCAAAATGTCTGAAGCTGCAGAAGACAAAGTTCAGAAAGAAGGACAACACAAAGAAATTCAGAAAATATAAGAAGAAAGCCATAGCAGCAGCATGGGCCAACGACAGTGATTCAGATAGTGAGTCAAGCTCTAGTGAAGAAGAAGAAAAGGCCAACCTGGCCTTCATGGCAAACACCGACGACAAGGTAACTTCTGACTCATCATTTACTTCATGTAATGAGTCTGATTCTAATAGTTTAGAAGATGCTTTCAATGAATTATATAGTAAATATAAAGATGTATGTAAATTGCTAAAAACCACTAAGAAAAATCATGCATGTTTGGAAATTATTAACTCAGATTTAAAATCTGAAAATGAGCAGTTAGAAAAACAAAATTCAAAACTAAAAAGGAGAAATGAATTACTATGTGAAGATTTGAAAACTAAAAATGAACAGATAACAAAACTAGAAAATCAAGAAACAACTAACAAACTTAAAAGGGAGGTTGGCACATTAACTAAAGAAAATGAATATTTAACAAATACCATTGAAAAGTTTACCAATGGCAAATCAACCTTAATACTAAAAGGAGCTAGAAGATCAGGGAAGAAGAAACATGGATTAGGATATATTCCACCAGAAAATGAAGAGACTATAGTTCATCCTAAAGTATATCCAACTCCAAAATTTGTAGCTGAACAAGACACTGAATATAAATCTAATTTTAAGTACATCCCAACTGAAAAGGTAAATAGAACATCTTGCTATAGTCATTGTAATAAATTAGGACATACTAAAATAACTTGTCCCACTAAACACCTAAAATGGATACTTAAAAGAAAAAAATGAGGAAACTAACCAGCAAGGACCCAAAAGAACTTGGTTAACTAAATCCTAATGTCTCTATTGTAGGGAAACATTAGAGCATCAAAATGGTACCTAGACAGCGGGTGCTCAAGGCACATGTCAGGGAACAGAAAATTATTCTCTACCATTAAAGATGAAGAAGGTAAAGTGACATATGACGATAATGGAAAAGGAACAGTGATTAGTTGCGGATCAGTTGGCAGTCAAGGCAGAACTCTCATAGAAGATGTCCTATGTGTAAAAGGACTAAAGCATAACCTGATTAGCATCAGCCAGCTATGTGACAAGGGGCATCAAATTAAATTTCAAGAGTCTAAATGCAGCATCATGAAAGATGGAATGATTGTGTTTGAAGCCAGTAGAGAAAAGAACCTGTATGTACTACATCTAGAAGAATTAAAGGATCAAGATGTATGCCTCGCTGCAAACAAAGATCGATCAGCTGAACTATGGCATAGAAGACTAGGTCACTGTAGTTTGAATGGAATTAGAAAATTGGTCAAAAGGAATCTAGTAGAAGGTTTGCCCAAAATAAGCTCAAAGATAGAAGGTGTGTATGAACCTTGTGCAAAGGGGAAGCACACAAAGTCATCATTCAAGTCAAAAACAGTTGTAACCACTTCTAAACCTTTGGAACTGTTGCATATGGATCTATTTGGGCCAATGAGAACAATCAATTTAGGAGGAAAGAATTTTGGATTTGTAATTGTAGATTATTATTCAAGATTCACTTGGGTATCGTTTCTGGAGCATAAAGATGACACCTTTGAAAGCTTTGTGAAATTAGTAAGTTAGTGCAGAAGGATAAGAAATTCAGCATTATCAGTATTCGATCAGATCATGGAGGAGAGTTTCAGAATGATAAGTTTTCAGAATTTTATGATCAAGGAATAGAGCATAATTTCTCAGTGCCAAGGACACCACAGCAAAATGGAGTAGCTGAGAGGAAGAATAGAACATTATTGGACATGGCCAGAACAATGTTATCAGAATAAAATCTCCCAAGATATTTCTGGGCCGAAGCAATCAACACAACAAGCTACATCATAAATAGAGGGATGATCAGGCCAATTCTGAAGAAGATAGCTTATGAACTTTTCAAGCAATGGAAGCCCATGATCAGTCACTTCAGGATGTTCGGATGACCTTGCTTCATCCATACTAATGGTAAGAGAGATATTGGTAAGTTAGATTCCAAATCTGATAAATGTATATTCATGGGGTATGCTTCTAAACCAAAAGGGTACAGAGTTTTTAATAAACAAAGTCTATTAATTGAGCAAATTGTCCATGTTATTTTGATGAATCTAACCCTTCCTTGAGAAAGGAAGTAGATAGTGATGATGATGATGCAGATAAATTATCCAAGAAACTAAAGGACAATATTGAGGACAATGAAGATCCACCCTTGGAAGAACTGCAACAAAAGAAATATCTCACAGTGATCTTCCAAAGGAATGGAGATACAAGAAGGATCATCCAAGAGACAACATCATTAGAGATCCATCTGTTGGGGTAAGAACAAGAGGTAATGTTATTCCTTGTGACTATTTAGCATTTGTTTCTCAAATTGAGCTGAAGACAGTCAATGAAGCACTGTCTGATGAATCTTGGATCTTAGCCATGCAAGATGAACTCAATCAGTTCAAGAGAAACCAAGTTTGGTCCCTTGTTCCAAGACCATCAGATCATCCTGTGATTGGAACCAAATAGGTGTTCAGGAACAAATTGGATGCAGCTAGTGTTATCACTAGAAACAAGGCTAGATTGGTTGCTTAAGGCTACTCCCAAGAGGAAGGCATAGATTTCGATGAAACCTATGCACCAGTAGCTAGACTAGAGGCAATTCAGATTTTACTTGCATATGCATCTGCTTTGGATTTGAAGCTTTTTCAAATGGATGTCAAATCTGTATTTTTAAATGGCTATATAAAGAAGGAAGTTTATGTAGAACAACCTCCTGGTTTTTGTAATGTAGATTGTCCAAATCATGTTTTCAAATTGCATAAAGCTTTATATGGCTTAAAGCAAGCACCTAGAGCATGGTATGAAAGGCTTAGTGCATTTTTATTAAACCATAGTTTTATCAGAGGATAGGTAGATAACACTGTATTTATTAAATCAAAAGTCAAGAATATATTGCTTGTGCAAATCTATGTAGATGACATAATATTCGGATCTACTAATGAATCTCTATGCAAGTACTTTGAAAAGCTTATGCAGGGAGAATTTGAAATGAGAATGATGGGGGAGCTAAATGATTTCCCTGGACTTCAAATCAAACAAGGCAAAGAAGGTACACACATCTGCCAAGCCAAGTACACCAAGGAGTTACTAAAGAAATTTTGATTTGAAAACGCAAAGCCACTGTCAACACCAATGAGCACATCTACAAGACTAGACAGTGATAAAAATGGTAAGAATGTAGATCAAAAGCTCTACAGAAGTATGATAGGTTCATTACTTTATTTGACAGCTAGTAGACGTGATATATTATTTAGTGTATGCATGTGTGCAAGGTATCAGGCTGATCCTAAGGAATCTGACTTAATATCTGTCAAAAGGATCTTTAGATATTTAGCTAAAACTCATGATCTAGGTTTATGGTATCCAAAATCATGCGAAATTAATTTAGTAGGATATTCTGATGTTGATTATGCTAGATGCAAGGTAGATAGAAAAAGCACAAGTGGAAGTTGTCAATTTCTTGCAGGATGCTTGATTTCATGGTCCTCAAAGAAACAAAATTCAGTAGCACTATCAACAACTGAAGCTGAGTACGTGGCTGCTGGAAGCTGTTACACTCAACTACCATGGATAAAACAACAGCTTGAGGATTATGGACTGCACATCAAGACAATTCCTTTGCTGTGCAACAACACCAGCGCAATGAATCTCACTAAAAATCCAGTTCAGCACTCCAGGACAAAGCATATAGAGGTTAGATATCATTTTATTAGAGATCATATAGCTAATGGAAATATAAGTATTTTGTTTATAGATACATTAAATCAGTCAGCAGATATCTTTACAAAGGCCTTACCTGAAGAGAGATTTATGTCTCTTAGAAGGGAATTAGGCATGTGTAATTTGTAATAGACTTTTCTGCATATAACTGAAATAATAAATGTTTCAGAATAATGCCTATTATCTCCCCTAAAATTAAGAAAATCCACTTATTTCTTATCTCATAAATTGCTTTGACGGTTTGCTATTTTAAAAAGCTTTTATCTCTTGCGAAATCATATCCTTTTGTCGTTTTCCACAATTACTACAGCGTCCCTTCAAAACAACTTTACCTTTCTCTTTTAATCCGGTAATCTATGCCATAACGATTTACCTCCCTCTCTCATCTCGTTCGACTCGCCTGGAACAATAAACCCTATCATCTCCAGCATCGACTCTGTGAAGTTTTCAAAGAATCCCTCTCTTCCCGTGAAAATTTCTTGAGGGCTTCTGCTCCAACCTTCCTCTCGATCCTCCATAACCTCCCCTCATTCAATTCCATGGCGGTTTCTGGGGTTTCCGGCACCGTTGGGGGTTACAGTGCTGCTTTCCTTACGGCTGAGCAGCAGGAGCGGTTCACTGTAGTGAAGACGAAGCTGTGCGGCAACAAAGCAGTGGATGTAGCAGACTTGGAGAAGAATGGCATGCATAGCATAGCAGCAGTGATGCAGAGGATGAAGTGGTCGTAGATGACAACCTTTTCTGAGGCAAGTTATCCAGACTTGGTGAAAGCATTTTATGTTTGTTTGAGACCAGAGGCAGATGGGTCCTTGACCTCCGCAGTCAAGGGAACCCAAATTCATATCACTTATGATCTTCTGGAATCCCTCTTTAGAGTCTCTATCACCGGTCACAGCGGGGTAGATAGTGTGGATATTCAGGCCAAGGGCTTGGGGATTATCAGATCAGAATATAAGTTGAAGGATGGAAAATTAGATATCAACCATTTGAGCACCTTTAATCGGATTATGCACTTCATAGTGTGTCAGATTCTTGTACCCAGGAGCGCTACCTTCTCCTCTTGTATCAAGGCAGATTCGGATATGATGTTCTGGGCCATCCAGAACCAAGATATTAACATGGCAGAAGTTATGATCGAAAGGATGAAGTTTGCATCAACTATGATTTGGGACAAGAAGAATATGAAAGATGCACGGAATTATCCAATATGGTAATCTAAAAGGGGGGGTTGAATAGATTACTGCAAATTAGAAACATTGTTGCCTTCTTTTCGATGGAAACACAGACTTATCGAAATCTCAAAGAAATTTAATTTGAATTCGAATTGCAAAGTGTGTGCTTGTTGTGAATAAGAACATGAACAACCTATCCAGCGTGTGTAGAATCAACGTGCCTACTAATCATCTATCGTGTAAACGTGCAAACCACAGGACACGAAGATTTAAGGTGGTTCGGAGTACACAACTTGTGTATCCTATGTCCACCATCCACACACACACGTAGAAAGACTACTTATTAGCAAGTTCGATCACTACAACACACACACACACCACGTTGTCTGATGCAAACACACGATTAGAACAACACCACACATGTAGATCAAGCACAAGAGACGCTTGACCCACTGCCACACACACAGAGTATGAAAAAGTAGAAGCAGAGAAGAGTTCAGAGTTGTAGAATCAAATCCTGAGATGGAACTCTTCAAGATGGTCATCCAGATGAACTTCAAGCTCCGTCTTGACAAGTATTAGTTGATGGATAAGCTTTGAAGAATGGACAAATCAGCTTCAACTCCATTCGAAAGATGGTTCTTTCTTTCCCTGGACGGAGGGTTGAAGTAGAGCAGCAGGGAGAAGCTCTCTCTCTTGGTTTTTGATTAGGGTTTGGTATGATTGCCTCTTGCTGCGAAAATACCTCTTTATGTTCTATATATATGGGTGTCCAAGTTAGGTGAGACGTGGTAAAAGGAAACACCCAAATACGGAACATAACTAATTCTTAGATTTGAAGATTCTCTACGTCTGTCGACAGCACCACTTTTCATCTGTCGACAAATCCTGACAATTTCTCAATTTCCAGAACTCTGAACTTCCGGGAGAAGACTTTCCTGTGTGTAGCTGTCGACAGGCGATTTGCATCTGTCGACAGACACACTTCAACAGTGCTTACAGCTTTCAGAACTGGTTCAATCTGTCGACAGCTATTCCTTTACTTGAAGATGCGATAGAGAGCCAGGGAGCGACCATAACGCGACCCACAAGCTTGTCGCGACACGGATGACTGTCGCGTCGGACACCCCCGACGTGACACTAACACGTCGCCCAGCCTGTACGCGTTAGTGGCCAGTCATCCCACGACATCGGACGGAAGCCGGGAAACTGGGTCTTACAGTGGGGCTTTGTAAAAGGAAAAGATTCTGTAAGGTTTGGAAGAGAGAAATGTAAAAATGGGTCGCGAGGGGACGAAAAGGAGGGTGTGAAAAAGGTGCCACGTGGGGCACATGAGGGTGATGTGCCTCGAGGAGCACTAGAGTGAGATGTGCCACATGGGGCACAGGGAGGAGAGTAGTGGGAACATAACAATGTGCCACGAGGGGTACGGTGCAAAGAACATGGATTACAAAAAGAGGCGTGATGCCCACTATAGGATAATAGATCATAAAAAAGGTCAAAATAAAATACCTCCTATTGGGAGGGAATGTGGAGAACCCACGGGAAGGAGCTAAGCAGCAAAAAGGAAGATGTGAATCTATGACATGAGGGAGGCGGAGGTCCCCTGGTTTTTAGCCTTGCCCGGCATTTGAGTATTCGCTTGGGAGTTGGCTTTCAGGCCCTCATATACTTTCCCATATAATGTGCCTAGCGGGATGGTCTAACTCTTCTCACATGGATGGAATGGCTCTCATTGATTGGGGGAGTGTTGACTTCTCTCGGTGTTTCAAGCAATAATGGCAACTCCCTTAGAATGTAATAGAGGGAAAGAGTAGGGAGTTCAACTGGTAGAATTGGAAGCAACAATGGAGTGACCGTGCCCAATGATCGTAAAATATTTCATAGGGAAAGAAGTACGTGCCCTTGGGTAATTGAATTCACCAATGATTTGGTGGTGTAATGTATGAAAATAATTTTTGTGGTTGACCCCTTCACTAGAGTGGGAAGGTCCACAACAAATGTGTGAGGGGTCATGAGAGTGCAAGGAGAAATTCCCTATGAGTATATTGAGCCAAACATAGTTGGCAACTGGGATAATTGACATAACTTTAGAAGGGGGCCTCCTTGACGGCCAAGAATGGAGGAGAGAAATTCCTCTCAGTGAAAATGCCTGGTATGCTGATGATGGCCGACATGCATGGAATATACTATTGGATCTTGACAGCATGCCCGATCCCGGGTCTTCCTTCTTCTGCTGACTTTGTTTGTTGATCGTCGATTGTTTGCACTCGCTCTGTTAGATGGGGGTGGATATGGTGGGTGGAGTGGAAGGCCATGTGTAAGGCCCTCGAATTTTGTTGCATTATTGTATTGCATGTAAATAATTCGTGTTGTGTATCTAAGTATGTAAATATCTACGTAAGTACTAGTTGGTATACTTATGTATGCATGTGTATAATTAGTGTAAATAAAGTATGAATGGTATGATGGTAGTGTGTACTTGATAGCGTATACATATGGCATATATATAGGTATAAGATGTGCATGGTTTCTGCATGATTTAGAGTTCTGGCCGAAGGCCAGATTGGCGTCAATATCAATGGACGCTTGAGTTGAGTAGGCGTCAACCCCATGGACGCCAATACTAATTCCAGCGTCCAGCGATGTGGATGCCAACTTCTCTGACCTGCATGCGTTGCAGAGCCAGAATTCCGGGAGCAAGCTACCCCAACCATTGGGGAGCTGTCCCCAACGGTCTGAAAGGCAATCTTGTCACCCTTGCGTGATGAGAGAACCCCCTCTCCTATATACAAAGCCCTCTCTGCAACTCACACCCTTCTCTTGTCCCTTTGCAAGAGAGGAAGGAGAGAAAAAAAAAGAGAGAAACCCTATTTTCGGACTGTGAGAAACCCCCACTTTTGCAACCCCAAATCTGAGGTTCTGAAGCTTGATTCGGCCACCATCTGCATCAAGGAGCTTGCTGGATCATCGAGGAAGGCATCCCCGACCTCGAACTGCTCTGGAGCTTGCTCAGGAAACCGGAGTGAAGCTTTTCTAGGAGCTTCTTGGGACAGCCCAAGGAGAGCTTCACCGAGCCCTAGATCCGTCTGGTGTATTTTCTAGAGGCAAGTACCCTACCCATAACGTCCTTGTATGTGTCTAGGTTGGTTTTATAAATTTTATGAATTTTTCCTCGTGTCCTGGATCCCCCCTTTCACCTTTTCATTTGAGTTCGGTCTGTGTTTCTGCATAGATAGGAACTTGGCATCAATGCCTTGACGCCAAGATCCAGGTGTGCGTCCAGCGATCTTGCCATCCACTCCTGGAACGGCCAGAGACCGCCGCCAAGTTCATCTAAGCAGAACAGCAAGCTGTTCTGCCCTTCTATATGATTAATTTCGATATGTTTCACGATGAGGATATAATGTAATCTCTTATATGCTATGTATACTAGTGAATGTGGTGTGTGGATGAATTTTGTGCAAGGTGGTAAATGATAAAGTTTATTTATTTCATGGAAATATATGTATGATGAGTTGCTAATCTTGTCAACCCTTGTTTGTATGATTTAGGATGAGTCAGAATGTCCTACATTTTATGGGTCATGCATGTATTAGTCAGTCTCTATTCTGAAATTCTGAGATTTTTCCCATGCTTGTGTGAACTAGTGGAATTATTGTTTGGGAAATAGAAATCATGCGTAGGTCATGATAAATCTTTGGTAAATCATGTATTGCCCAAAAAAAATTTCAGGAATAAATTATGTAGCTCCATGTCTGTTAGGGTTCAGGCAGTGAATCGTTAAAAATTGTGATTGGTATTTAACTCCAAGTTAAATCGAATTGCGGATAGCATGTGGAATTAATGTTAGATTTTCTGTAATTTTGTTTTAGCTTAGAAAAATTTGAAAATTTTCATGTGGGATCCTAAACCCGAAATTAGCCTGTGGTTAAAATTTCAGGTCATTTGGACCAGTATATGATGCAATATGAATTTTCCATGTAAAAATGTGAAACTAATGCATGCCTTTGTATAATGATTTGATTTTGTATATGACAACCTGATTAGTGAAATTTCCTGAGTGCTAAATTTTTGTAATTGTAGTGCCATGTTAGGAAAAACAGAGAAGTGTGCATGTGAGTGAGAAAGTGAATGAAATGAGAGTGACATGTGTAAACCTATGTGTTGAAATCGGTAAAAATGTGTAATGTGTAACTTGTGCCAAATGTGACACTGCTTCCGCAGAGGGCAGTGGAACTGTATCAGGGAAAAGTCCCCCTGAGAAGGTTCAATGTGAAGTGACCCTAAGGGCATTAGGGGGAAATCCTGGAGGTGGACAAGTACCACTGGTTAGGGTGGAGACATGTTCTCCCGGTCTGCGCAGTCCAAGAGTCGCCATTGTGTTGCCTAGATGGCGTCTATGTGATGTGATGTGATGTGCTGTGTCCTTCTTTGGTGGTTTGGACTATGTGTCACGGCACTAAATGTGAATCTGTAAATGTGTATGTGTTCATGTGAAAAATGTGAATGAGAACAATGTGTAAAAGTGCATGTGTAAAGTGTGGAATATGCGAATTGGGAATTGTGTGAAATTGTGAAACCAAAATGTGAGGATGTGAGTTTGTAATCCATGTTATGACAATCTGAAATCATTCTTAAATAGTAGCTTTACTATGTTATGATCATGTTTATGTATGCAAAATGCCTAGAATCCATGCTAGGGATAATTGTTAAGTACATATAAACTATTCCCCATACTTGGTTGTTCACATGTTATGATTTAATCATTGTGGTAGCTCTCATGTGTTAGATTATGGTTGCTAAGGTATGTAAAACCAGCAAGCTTAAAGCATGTAAAATGGTTACGTATATGCGTAGGAATGTGTAGATTCCATGTCAAGTATGTTTCCTTTCATGCATGCTCGGAAATTCATGTTAATGGCTTCCATGTCTTAGTTGGTTGAAGGTAGATGTTCATGTGAGGAACGAATAGAAAGCATGTGATAGGTTGCAAAATTTAATGTCAAGCATGCTACATGTGCCTTGTGAATGTGTATGTAGAACCTACTATGATATGTGCATGTATGGTATGTGTAGAAGTACTTGCGGAGTCTTTTAGACTCACTACTTGCTTCGGCGTACAGGTGTAGTTGGTGACGAGACACTTGTGGAGGAGACGTTGGAGACCGACTCCGAACGTGGAGATTAGAGTGTTGGAGTACTTGTGACATTTTGAGATTTTCATAGTATGTAATTGCAACATTGTATTAGAATTACTATGGAAAGGGAATGTATAAGTGTGGACATTTATGTATTAAATTTTCAGCAATTTAATTATGTTGACTTTTAGTTCTTTAATGTTATCGATTTATGTATGTTGAATGTGGATGATGAATGAAATGAAGACAGTGGTTCTTTACTTCCGCTACTCTGTTCTTATATTCACGTGTATCTCAGCTGAATGTTATTGTTGGGTAAATGTCCCACTGTGATGACGCTCACTATATCGACGTGGGTTGGTATAACCGTACCGGTATAATGAGGGTCGTCACATCATGTGTTGCCTAGATAACAAGCCCAGAGGGGGGGGGGTGAATGGATTGCTAAAAAATATTTTAGAGTAATTCTTGTAAATAAAAATGCTTGACAGAGAACACTAAGTTCGATAGTTAGAGTTAGTGTTAAATAAAGACAAAGAGAGCAAACACATAGACAACAGGAAATTTTTGATGATCAGTCCATCTCCATATAATTTTATTTATTATATGTAATTTTTTGTGATTAACAAAATCTCAATAAATATTTCCTAACAAATTCTTTGTAAGTTTATCCACAGGAAATAATTCAAGTAAAATCTATAAGTTACTCTCACACACTGTCATTCAAAGTTCAGAACATGCATTTCTTCTAAGTACACATCGACTTCCTTTATGAAACTACAATTTCCATCGCTACAACGATTTCATAAGTGAAACAACGATTTTCATCGCTACAACGATTTCATAAGTGAAACAACGATTTCCATCGCTACAACGATTCACTTTAACTTAAACAACAATTTGCTCGAAAACAACGATTTGATCGCAAATAACGATTCGCTTTCACTCAAACAACAATTTGATCGAAACAACGATTCACTTTAACTTAAACAACGATTTGGTCTCTGTAACGATTCGCTTGTACTTAAACAACGATTTGATCGAAAATAACGATTCGCGCGAAAACAACGATTCACTTTAACTTAAACAAAGATTTGATCGAAAACAACGATTCGCTTGTACTTAAACAAAGATTTGATCGAAAACAACGATTCGCTTGTACTTAAACAACAATTTGATCGAAAATAACGATTTGCTTGTACTTAAACAACGATTTGATTGAAAATAACGATTTGCTTCAGTTAAACAACGATTTGATCACAAACAACAATTTTCTCGCAAACAACGATTTTTCTTCACTTGAACAACAATTTCGGTCTCACAACGATTTCATTATTGAAACAATGATTTCATGATTTAATGATCGATTTCAGTAAAACAATGATTTCATCTACTCATCGATTTGTGTTAAGTAATAACTTTGTACAGATCATCGATTTCATTATATTAATACATGGACTATATTCACATCGACTTGGTTTCAACATGGATTACATTCTCACATGATTATATCATCAATTTGATATCAATGTCATTTCCATATAGAATGCTCTTTATTTAGCTCTTGTAAAGTCTTACTTTATCTTCTTATTTTCATTCCTTAGAATACTTAAATATGCATATGCTTACGACTCTGTGGATTTCAAAAACCTTTCCACGCATCATGCTGTATCCTAAGATCTTGATCATTTATTTTGATAATACAATATTCCACATGAAATATTTTTGCTTACTTCATGTATCCCATAGAGTCTTGATTTGTGTGATGTCAGAATAACCTTTCTTGTTTAGCATACCTTCATACTGCACGACTACCAATGTTGACTGACAACGTAGACAAAAAGAAGTTGTCTAGGTATCAACGTTTATTGCATACAGGGCTTTTGTAGTAAAGCACGTCAAAGATGGATCTGTCAACTTATCAAAAGGATAAAAGATTCAGAAAATATTTTCCTGAAGGCGTACAGATCAATCCAAGCATTTATGCTGCAGGCTCACCTACTCCATGCTTCGGACCAGTCTCTCTAACGTGCATGAAGTGTGAGACAACGGACATTTCAACGGCTACTACAACGGTCAAAATATATCGCACAAGATAAATAGAAGACTGGTGACTCCATGGAAGCTAGTTAGATCATTTGAATTCTTGAATCTTCAAAAAGCTTGAAGCTCCAGTCACCTGAAAAACTGCAAGAGCCAGCTCGTCCATTTCAATCTTCCAAAGCTCTTAGCTCTCAGAGATCTCACTCCATTCTTTTTGAGACCTAGCGTAGGACTGAGAGAGAGAGTTCACTCAAGATTATTGGTGTCTCTTAGACTTCGCCTCAGATCAAGCATTGTCTATAAGCTTGGTCTTGGGGCCTATAATCACGGGGAATGTGCAACCCCCCAAGACACACTAACATGTATTAACTATAGAAGCATGGAAACATGGATGTGATCGCCACCTAGATAGTTGCCTAATAATGAAAATGGGATGGGCTAACTAAGCTAGGAAAAGGAAAGAGGATAGAAGGACTCACTGAGATCGCGACGGGTGACCCCGCCGTGATGGGCTTGATGTCGCGACGCCCGGGTAGGGCGCATCTCTTTGTCGCGTCGCCCTCCTCCGCCGCGTCCTCTGCAGTGTGGGAGAAATGTGAGAGGACCTTCTTCATGTTCCTTAGCCGGCCAGAGAACAAGAGCTGCTCGTCAGCTTCGCTTGGATGCCTGCCAAAACAACGAAAACAAGAAAGAAAACCTTGTTAGAATAAACTTAAGCGTAGAATCTATCCTCAAATAAAAAGTAAAATGAAAGCATGGTGGGAACGGACCTGGGGGGTGGTTTTTAAACCCCTTAGGTGATGAAAAATGTGGGTGAAAAAGTGGAATAAATCCTACCTACTAAAAGGAAATAACATGCATGAAAGAAGAAAGGGAGAGGGAGAGGAAGAAAGATCCCCAAAGGGGTGACTCCCTAGTGCTATATGACATCCTCAGTTGATGTAGATGCTCCAAGAGTCGCCTCCTCCACTTCCAAGCCTCATGGATGAAGAAAGAGACATCGCTTGGTAAAGAGAAAAGGTGGAAATGAGAGGGAAAGAGAGGGTTGCGGGCTAAGTCCAGCTCAAAGGAAATTCCAGTAGCCCTTTGAGATGAAAATCGGGGCTCCCCTCATCCTGAAGGAGAGGCCTTGCTTTTATAGAGAAATGAGAGAGAATAATCCCAATTTTATGATAAATCACCCAAATAAAGGATAAATGCTATTAAATCTCTTGAGTGAGAGTCCAAAGGATGCCCAAGGAGTCCCACAATCCCAAGATGCCCTCAGGAGGTTGGGGGGTTGCTTAGGGATAAATGCAAAGGCCATAAGAGGATAAATAGGACGTGGTTGCGGAGGCCAGCGCATGCGGCTGTTGTCGTGACGGGTCGTAGGGGCGCGACAGGGACTAACGCGACGACCAAAAGGGGCACGACAGCAAGGCCACGTGCATGGATATGAATGGGCTGTCACGATGGCCATAGGGAGCGCGACAAGATTAACACGGCGCCGCGACCCGTCGCGTTTAGGAAAATCGATTATTCTTGAATTATTGGCCAATCAAATGGGAGAATAATGGACATTTAAGGTTCAAGGACTCTTTTAAAAGATAATGGACGGGATATCATGAAAATTGGACTGTTAATGGGCTCAAAGCAAGGCTAATGGCGGGCTCAAGGTGAATGACCAACTTGGGGCTTATTAAGATAACAAGAAATGTGGTTTCACTTGTAGGCCAGGAGCGACGCAAGTGGGGCGACTGGTGCGAGCGATGCCTCAGTCCGCCAGTATTTAGCAGGTTCCTCCAGTTGGGGGAGGAACGAGAATGAGGAGAGGCGCCTCGGTGGTAAGACGAGCACTAGGAGTGGTTGGGGTGGTGGTGAGATGCCACCGCCACCAGATAGGCATGAGGGATCCGGGGAGAGTGGCGGTGGTCAGTGAGGAGTTTGTGAGCTACCTCCCCCTTATCTTTGTACATAATGCTTATCTCTTAGTAGATCTTTTATTTATGTCAATATTTATAAAAATGAATGAATTTGCAATTGACATGAGTGTGAGATGTGATCCGAATAAGAGAGAGGGAAAGAGAGTACCTTGAGTACATTGTTGCACGCGTTCCAAAATTCCTTGTCCCTGCACACTTAGGAAAACAAGTTAGATCTACTATTTGGCTTAGCCGCTTGCGCTAGGTAAAAATGACTTTTAACTTCGTAATTGTCAAGGCCTGAGCCTTATTTAAATAGGTGAAAAGTAAATCGAAATAATGCATGCCAAAAGAAAGCGATATCTACACACATTGTTTTGAATTTTTGGGATTTTCCATTTTTTTGGATATTGAGAATTTCAATTTTTTTTGGATTTTTGGATTTTTTTATTTTTTTATTTTGCGGTTTTTTTATTTTTTTTATTTTGGAGTTTTCTATTTTTTGAGATTTTGGAGTTTTCTATTTTTTTTTTTTGGATTTTGGAGTTTTCTATTTTTTTCTTGGATTTTTGGGGTTTTCTAGTTTTTTTGGATTTTTGGAGTTCTCTGACAACGACATCTTTTGCATTTGAATGATTGGCTAAGGATCTCATTCCTATCTTATGTTTGTCAAATATCCCCTAAGCACAGTGTGCATTTGCTTTTGGCTCCCCAAAGGCCACTTGCCTCTAGTTACTAATGTTCTAACGTAAACCAGGTGCGGGGTTCTCTAGTCATTAGCGGGGATAGGAAGACTTAAAGGAGACAAGACTTGGACTTGGTGCTTGGGAGACTAGCTTGTATGACTTGCAAGGGTGTACCTCACATGGAATTCGTCTGTTGTCCAGAGACTTTGTGGTCATTATTTTGTCCGGGGCATGCGTACGACCGGGCTCAAGGGCGTCCCGCGGGGAACTGTACTGCCACTCTTTGACATGCCCCTATTTTCAATTTTTCGCTTACTTCTCATTTTTATCAATTTTCTCTTTCTCTCTTTTTTTTTTTTTTTAACAAACCGTCTCTCTTTGAGACTTCATACATATGAGCTACACCTCCCCTAGTCCACAAGTTAGCATCCTTTTACCCCTAGACCTTGTCCGAGCAAGAAGAGAATTGACCTTCGCACCCCACACTAGGGCTAGGCAGGAACACCACTAACTAAGGAAAATTAGCCCTGGGTTGCCGTGTGGTGTGTGTGACTGAGCATAAGGGTCATTTGACAACAAAAGAAAAGGAGTGAGACACATAGCTGCTAACATTTTTTTTGCAAAACGATGTCGCTATTGAAAACCTTTTATTAGGGATAGAATCTTTTAAGATACAGCCCATTGCACGGGTGAGAGAGCTCCTCACCATCGGCATTGATAAGCCTATACACGTTCCTAGGGTACACTTCCTTAACAACGTACGGCCTTTCCCAGTTTGCTTGCAATTTTGACCTAGGACCTCCAGGTTTTATGAAAATTCACTTCAAAACTATGTCTCCTTCTTGGAATTTGCGTTCAATCACTTTCTTTTAAAAAGATCTTGAGAATCTATTTTGATATGAAAGTACATGATCGGTCGCGGCTAGACGCCGTTCGTCTAGGAGTTCCAGCTGTGCAAGTAACGCCTCTCGACGTTCGTCGGGATTAAGTTCTTTGTCCAGATGAACTCTTAGTGAGGGAATGAGGATCTCATGTGGGCATACAGCCTCCATCCCATATGTAAGTGAAAAGGGAGTTTGCCTAGTGGGCGTGTGGATGGAGGTACTATAGGCCCATAGAGCCTCAATTAATTTTTCAGGCCAGTCAGCGAACTTATGAGACTCACAAGTTTTCTTTAAAATTTTCAAAAGTGTTTTGTTTGTGGCTTCGGCTTGGTCGTTGCCCTGTGGATAATACATAGACGAATGATGCAAGGAAATATTGAATTTCTTACATAGGTCTTGAAGCTCTTGTGAGATGAACTGGGGTCCATTGTCGGTGACGAAGCCACTTGGCACTCCGAACCACGAGATGATGTTCTTCATGATGAATCTGCACATGGTCGAGCCTTTGATTTCGGCAAATGCCTCTACTTCGGCCCACTTGGTGAAGTACTCAGTAGCAGTGAGAATGAAAGATTTCTATTTTACTTGAGCGTTAGGATCACCAAGGGGTCCAATGATATCAAAGGCCCACATGGAGAATGGCCAAGGGGAAGATAGCGGATGCAAAGAAGAGGATGGAGCATGGATCTTATTGGTATGGAGCTGGCACTTGACACACCTACGTACATATATGGCACAATCTTCTTCTAAGGTTGGCCAGTAATAGCCCTGCCTAAGGATCTTCTTAGCCAACATTTGGCTATTGACATGCCCTCCACATTCGTTGGAGTGAGCTCCTTCCACCACCTTCCACGCTTCTTCATCTTGCAAACATCTGAGGAGCATCCCATTTAGAGCGCGCCTATACAACACTTCTCCAACAATGGTATATCTTAACGCAGCTCTATGGATGGCTCTCCTATCCTCAACTTCGGCTTCTTCTGGAAAAGTACCGTCTTTGCATTACTGCTCAATTTCGCGGTACCATGGCCTTTCTTCCTCCATAATTTCTCCTAGCTCTACCAACAACACTTCCTTCGCTTCTCTTCTCTCTGCCTTCAAGACTAAAGAGATCTTGAGGTTATTGAACCACGGGTCCTGAGTGGAGGGAGCTTCTAATCTTTGAATAGTGATTGTCTCAGCGTTGCGGCTGAGAGGGAAAGAGAGAGATGAGGCCAGGGATCCCAGGGCATCGGCCAGGATATTCTGAGAGCAAGGAGTGTGAATGTAGATGAGTTTGCAGAATTACTTGGCTAGGAGTGTGACCGGATCTTGATAAGGCTTGAGCTTGGGGTCACGAGTGTGATAGGTAGAAAGGACCTGTCGGAGAACAAGTTGAGAGTCTCCTATGATCTTGAGATGGCGCGCGCCTAAGAGATAGGCAAGCTTTAGACTAGCTAGGAGAGCCTCATACTCGGAGACATTATTGGTGGCAGGGAACTGGAGTTGATATGCAAGTGGAATGGTGATCCCTTCTGGGGTGAGCAAGACAGCACCTATGCCCCGTCCCCCAGAGTTGAGAGCCCCATCAACGTGGAGCGTCCAGAAGGGATCGCGAGAGATGAGTGACAGGTTTTCATCGGGGAAATCCTCTTGAACCATGTCACTGTGGGGAAGAGGGAGGTGAGCAAGGTGCTCAGCAATGGCATACCCTTTTATAGCCTTCTAGACTACAAAGGTGATATCGAATTGAGACAAGAAGCTCTGCCAACGTGCCAATCTGTTGGCGAGGACTGGCTTCTCCAGGAGATACCTAATAGGATCCATTCTAGAAATCAAACTCACCCTATGGGCTAGAAAGTAGTGCTTCAATTTATGCACTACCCACACTAACGCTGCACATGTTTTCTCCATTGTGGTGAGTTTGAGCTCGGAAGGATTGAAGATCCTAGATAAGTAATAGACTGCCCTTTCTTTGCCATAATCGTCATGTTTCGCAAGGACAACTCCTAGGGAGTCCTCAATAGTCGACAGATATAGGATTAAGAGTTTTCCAGGGGCAGGTGCCTGCAGCACGGGCGGATTCATGAGATAACTCTTGAGTTCATCAAAGGCCTCCTGGCACTTAGCGTTCCATTTGAATTTGGCTCCTCCTTTTAACAGTTCACAGAAAGGACGACATCTTTTGGAGTGCTGAGATATGAATCTCCTTATGAACTGAAGTCGACCGGTCAAATCTCAAAGCTCAGATATGTTCTTAGGAGGAGGCATCTCGTTTATGGCCTTGGCCTTGTGTGGGTCTATTTGAATCCCTCGTTTACTGACTATAAAACCTAGAAATTTTTTTGAAGAAACCCCAAACACACACTTCTTTGGATTCATCTTCAATTGATATTCTTGTGCACGGCGGAACACTTTGGCAAGCACGGAGGAGTGTTCTCTTCCAGTCCGCGACTTCACCACAATATCATCCACGTAAACTTCAATATCAATGTGAATCATATCATGGAAGATAGCTAGCATTGCCCTTTGATAAGTGGCGTCGGCATTCTTCAATCCAAATGGCATGACCACATAGTAATAAGTTCCCCAGGGCGTGGTGAATGAGGTTTTCTCTTGGTCCTCCCGGGCTTGACGTATTTGATTATATCCTGAGTAACCATCCATGAATGATAGAGTTTCATACCGAGCGGTGTTATCAATCAACACATCCAAGTGAGGTAACGGGAAATCGTCCATTGGACATGCCTTATTCAAGTCTCGAAAATCTATGCAGATCCGCACTCTTCCGTCCTTTTTCATTACCGGGACTATGTTCGCCACCCATAATGGATAGAGGACTACACGGATGAACTTAGCTTTGTGTAGTTTGTCAATCTCCTCTTTCATCTTCAAATCAATGTGGGGGAGGAAACGCCTTAACTTCTGTTTAACGGCAACTGCCCCTGGCTTCAAGATTAACCTATGTTCCACCAATTGGAGGTCGATGCCAGGCATGTCATCGTATGACCAGGCAAAAGAATCCTTGAACTCCCTTAGCATTTCTACGAGCGTCTCTTCTTCCTCAGGGGGGAGACTGGAAGCTATAGTTAGGAGCCTGGGATCTTCGTCAGTTCAAACATTTACCTCTTTGGTGGGTTCGTCCACTACTAATGTGGGTTCATCGAATCTTCTCATGCCACTTGCATACATCTTGGCAGCGTCCTCTATCTCACCATCTTCTTCATCCGCTAGTTCTTCCTTAGTTAGGATTTCATATACTCCAAATCCTTCGTCTAGCCCTTCCTCTTCGTGCTGAGCTTCTATGTTCAGAACTACTGCTTCCTGGACGAACTCTTCAACAGCTAGAAGAGCACCACACCTTTGCACTAGATCTAATAGATACCTATGGAGTATTCCACTACCCCTTCTCTTCCTAGACGGAGAAGGGGACTTGCTAAATCCTACCCCTGAGTCTAAACTAGGGTTGATATTTACAGGAGGCTCTGGAGAAGTGTCCAGAGGTTTATTGGGATGGAAATCAACAGGTGCGGCTGGGCCGCGGGAATCCTCCGATGGGTCTGGAGGCGGAGGTAGGCCACCCGAGCTCAGGGTGCCTAGAGTAGAGTTGGGGTGCAGGGGAACAGAAGGCCCCTCACCCAGATCACCCAAAATGACCATGGTGGTCGGTGAGCGAGGATCGCAGTTTGAGTAGAAGGAGGAGAAAGGCGGGGATCGCCACCAAGGAAGCAAAGGAGTGCACGGGTGATGGGGATTGCCATCGAAAGCAAGGGAACAATGGGACAAGGATCGTCGTCCGAGTGCTGAGAACGGGGTGACGGGGATCGCCGATTGCAGCGGAAAGCCAGAAGCGGTGAATGACGGGGATCGCAGTCAAGAGCTGGGATTGTGGAGCTGGGAATGAAAAGGTTGATTCTTGGAAAGTGGGAAGAACGGGGATCGCCTTCCGATGAAGGAGGAAGGGAAAAGACGGGGATCGCCGTCTGAAGAAAAGGGGAGAAAGACGGGGGTCACCGTCTGATTGTTGGGGAGAAAGAGGGGGAGAAAGCATTTTTTTTTGTTTTTTTTTTTTGACACCTTAAATCAAGGAAAGAAATGAACTATCCTACATGTGGAGGCGTCGGGAGAAGGACAAAACCGAGCCATTAAAGAAAATAGTGAAAAGGGACAAAGAAACTGTTAACGCTTTGAGAGAGTCAGGGGAGAATTGGAGGATAAGAGGAGAAGAAGGGATGAAGGCGAAATTATGAACAAGGATGGAAGACACAAAATGACTAGAAGGTCGAGAATACCCTAGCCAAAACTCCTTTGTTGGGTTGATGGGTTTTATGATTTCAAAATCCTCACCAGGTCCAAGCAACTGTCGGTTGGTGGTGGCTGTTGATACTGACTGTTCCATTGCCAGAGAATGTGTGGTGCTATCTTCTCTGAACAAGTGACGGACTACCAAGACAAGGTCTTCAAGGTCTTCTACCTCTGCTACCGGGGACTGCACGGTCTTGTCCTCCTTGAACAAAAAACTGATAGCTAAGAGCAAGTCTTCCAGATCTAGCTCTTCTGCCCCTGTTTCTTCAAACTTCCTCTTTTTGCTGGGCCGCTGGGCCTCCAGAGCTTGATATGGGGACAATAGTGCTTCTATCATGACAGTATTGTAGCCTGGCTGCACGGGCCCTCTGACAAAATGATCATATAGAGTCTAGGTGAGAGGCTCTTAGTCTGAGTTCGATGTCGATGAAATCCCTCTTGGTATCCAAGCCCCCGTTTTGTGAATTTCTTGGGATCATTGATAATCTGGGTCCTCCCCTGAAGGTGAGCACCAAGACCCTTTCCCGGTTGATACCCAATTCTAACCATAATGTTCCAACCCTTAGTGTTCATCAATGTGCCCTTCTTAATAGCAGCCACTGATGGGGATACAATTTGGTGGTTGCTGGAAAATGTATAAGCCCAATGATAATTCACATCGAGCACTGAGATGATGGGCCTGTTCGATGGCCAGACCGATGGCATGATTTTCTCAATAGCCTCCACTGTATGTGAAGTTGCTGCACTTTTAACTTTAACTATTCACCCTTGGAATGGAAATTTCAAGCATTGATGGGCTGTAGAGGGGACTGCCCCTAACGCCTCAATCCATGGGTGACCAAGAATGGCTTTGAAGGTCGGATCAATGTCAAGCACATAAAAATCCACTGTCATGACAAGTGGGCCTAGCTCCGCCTGTAGAGAGATAACATCGTGGCAAGCTCGCCTGGAGTTGTCATATGCTGCTATGGTTGTAGGAGTGGGCTGTAAACGACGTTCCGAAATATTGCAAGACCACAAAGTGCTTAGCGGGCACACATTTATAGAGGCTCCAGTATCGACCAATGCGGCATCAACAGCCATTTTGTTTATGGTCAGGGTGACACATAAAGGCATTCTCCTGGCCTCTGGGGGAGCTAACTCACTATCTGAAAAAGTAATTGTTGGCCCTTTGTTGACAATGGAGAGGACAGATGGCAGATTATCAGGGTTCATATCTTCATTTACCATGACCCTTTGCAGAAACGCCCTTAAGGTATCTTGATGTGTCTGCGACCTTTTAATTAGCTCAAGGATGGATATCTTGGCTGGAGTTCGATCCAAATGCTTCAGTATGTCATATTGGGTCCCCAGGACCGGATCTATCTCCTCAATGTCTTATTGCTGCTGCTGGTTGTTGGAAGTTTAGGTTGGCTGACCCGGCATAGACACGGATGCATTTGGGTACATCTGGTGGAACATCCGCCTGCTCCGTAGGGTGAGGTTCTGGTGAAGGGGAGGTGAAGTGGTGTCAATGATAAAGGGGGTGGATAATAAGGGTGCTGGAGTAGGAGAGAATGGGATGTTGAGAGGTGACGGAATAACGGGCAGTATGACGGGGTTGTTGTAGAGTGGCGAGGTGAGGGTGGCAACGGTGGGCGTGATCGGTGTGGATGTGGTGGTAGTAAACATGGTGGAAGTAGGTGTGGCGTGGGGATAACCAAAAGCTGGCCTACTTCATGCTCATCGTCGTATGCCCACGCGGCTGCTGGTGGTGGATGGTGGATGACGGGGTTAACTTGAGCGGGTGGAGGAGGTGGTGGAGCAGCCTGAGGGTTCGGAGTGGGCTGGTGTTGCGGCATAGGGTTACGAATTATGCCGAGGTCATTGGCTGGCTGTTGTGGTTGGTGTGGATGTTGTTGTTGCTGGTACTGTTTCTGGAATTGCTATTGCTGAAATGGTTGATGTTGCTATTGGAATTGTGGTTGTTATGGTTGTTGTGGCTGCTGTCGCCTTTGCCACTGCTGCTACTGTCTTTGACCCTGTTGGTCCCTCAGTGTCTGAATTAACGTCCTCATTTTGGCCCAATCAATTTCATTCTGCTCATGAAGGTCATATATAATGTCCCGAAATTGGAAGCAATCTGACACATTGTGGCCCGGATGGCGATGGTACACACAATACTTTGTTTGATCTGCTGCCATGTTCCAGTTTGGCTTCTTGGGAGGGAGCCTAAGGGCATTTAGAGACATGAGGGCCGCAAATATATCAGCTAAACTTTCAAGAAGAGGAGGGTATTGCGCCCTCTTGGGCCCATTGGGCTTTCGAGGAGCGTAGCCATTTTGGGGCGGAGGGACCTAGTTGTATTGACGCTGATCTTGCTGGGGATTCTAGTTTTGAGGAGGTGGCTGCCTATTGTTCCATGGTTGTTGGGGCTACTGATTAAGGGGTGACTTACCTACTGGGCCTTGGGGCTGTTCACTGCATCTACCTGCTTATTGGTTTCGATTCCCTCAGTGACAGGTCCCTGGGGTTTCTTGGGATAGCGGGACTTAGGGGCCTCAAACATGGAATGGATAGGCGAGTCTTTAAGTTGAGTTTGGATGAAACGGGCTCGACTATAAAATTGGTGAATGGTGGTGATGTCGTTCATAGCTAAGATGGCACGGTTGGTGGGTGTGGCATTGGAAATCAACAATTTGACCTTTTCTTCCTCCGACATGGGACATCGGACCTTAGCAGCCAAGGCACGCCACCTGTCGGCGTAGACAGCAAACTCCTCATCAGGCTTCATTTTCTCGGCCACTAAATCAACAAAAGAATACTTGGGTCCGACCCGATCCTGAAACTGCTGTAAGAACCTTTCTTGAACAATGCAAAAATCTTCGGCCTCCTCAGGGGGCAAAGAGTAGAACCACTCGAGGGCCGCTCCATCCAATGATTTGCGAAACAAGTACGCCATGAGATGGCAGTCGTACTTGTGCGGGGATGATTCATATAAAAATCTTTCAAATGCACAAAGGGGACACCATTCCCAGAGTACCATCGATAGACAGGGAGTTCTGACTGGGGTGGGACACGGAGATGTTGAAAAGATGGAAGGGGAATGTCCACGGTCTTCCACAGGTCCAATTATCTCCTTAGGTCATGGAGCTTCTACTTCATTGATGTCCATTCCGCTAGGAAATCGGAAGGGATGTGGAGTGGTGAGCAGGAATGAGGGAGTGAGATCGCTCCACGGAGTAGGACCTCTCACGGGGAAGGAGAGCCGGATCGGCTTGATAAAATGAGGTTATCGGAGGGGACTTAGGCCGAACCTCCCACGCCGGAAGGTAGCTAGGCTCGGAAAAGTGAATATCCCATGGACAGAGGGGTGTAAGATCTGCCACAACGGAGGGTACATGTGGCGCTGAAATAACAGGAGCGGAGGAAGCTTCTTGTTGGGCAGAACTATGAGAGGGAGGAGATAGCGGTCGCTTGCCTTTGGAAGCGGCCAGGAATTCACAGACTTGATCTGGACTCAGATGGGGGAGAAGCTGACTGAATTGGGTATGCGGGTCATCTGCCCCAGAAGGAGAAGGGGGGCGGGACCGACCGTCAACAAGAGTTGGGGGCTGAATGTGCCTGGAGAGGATGGCCGCAGAGGGTTAGGCCACATCCTCTAGGAGCCCAATGGGCAAAGAATCATCGGAAAGGACCCGGAAATGGTCCATGTCGAATAGGGGATTATGATATAAAATAATGGTTGGAGGGGACTGACTCGATCTACCTAGACAATGATGCATGCACCGCCCCTAAGCAATTAGGGGAGATGACACCAACCAAACAAATTCTAGACTCTGTCACAAACAAGAAGGGACCGTGAGATAAGAAGGGATGCACCAAATAAGCACTCAAGTTATCATGATTGACGTCCAAATTTTAGAGTTTGCACTTAACCTTTAAATGAATTGATTAATGGAATATCACTCGGTCAAGCGGGACACTAATATGTATGAACTCAAGTCCTCCGGTGTAATTAGGGGAGACATACAACTCACGCGTGGGGGGATGGCTCAAACTAAGGGTACAACGGGTATAACTAGCCCGGTTAACCGCAACGTGCGTATGGTCACGGGGACTTACGGAGGCCCTCGGAAGGCGGCCCTGGTCAGCCCACAAGTGCTCGCAGGTGAGAGGACCCACTCAACCAAGGAGGATAACCTAAACAGTATGGATCAGTATTGTATGCACAGGCCTAAGTACCCAAAAATGCATGGAATATGCAACTAATAGCAAAATACGGTGACTAACAGGCCTCAGACTAAGTTGCGGCGGCAAGATACGCTGTGACCCTATCGCGACCGGAAACCCAGCCGTGATATCAGCAGAATGCTGAGGCATTTAATCATACGCAAACAAAGAGCAAACAGGATATCCTAAAGCACAGAACAAGTATGGAATAACCAATGTAACACATCAATGCTCATGGATCACATAGAAACCAGAACAAGGATCAAAAGCACTAACAAGCAATGTGTACCTGAAGACGCGCCCTCCACGCACGGCGCGACAAGATCGTTGCTCCGCGACCCACCGCGACAAGATCCGAAAAACAAACAGTAAAAGAAAAGGGAAATCTAAACCCTAGTAGGATTCTAACAGAGGGAAATGCAAACATACATGGCAGAACAGCATGGAAGAGACATGGATGGATCCTGTCACGCCCCGATATTTAGCAGCGGAATAAATACCGGTGGACGTGAACGATATAAACCGGCGTATCACAGTTGAATAGCACAGAGTCACAATTGAATATAATAACACATTCGAGACTATAATATGGTCACCAAAAATATACTTTATTTCATTCTATTCAACTAGATACAACCTCACATAATAAGAATCGACTGAAAAGGTTTATTAATCAAATAACAACGTTTCTCTAATACATCAACTATTTAAATTTCTTTTCCAAAGCTGACAACTATTCATATGACAGGTGCTCGTCACTCTTGCCCTGTCCCATCTAACTCCACTAGTACTTCATCACTACCTGAAAAAGGGCAGGATGATAGGGGTGAGCGAACTAGCTCAGTAGGATTTACATCTCAATAACGTACGGGCACTACTATACATGATTAACATTTTAAATAGGCAGATATGCATATGAATATGATGACATTGCATGCTTTTCTAACAAGTTGAATAGCCAAGTACAACGGATATCATATCAGATCAAATGTCGAGTTTCATATACTGTGGACAGATATTTCAATAATAGAATCATATCAGAAGAGATTGGCCATATTCAAACAGATCTCATGTGTTCACATGAACAGACGTATCATATCATGTCAAGTCAAACTTATCATGTCAAACAGGAGGCACATTTTCACAATCTTGCTTGTTTGTTTGTGCTATGCCAAGCACCAAGAGTCCATACTTCCGCGGTTAATAAGTACGTTGGGCGCTCCTCCCCAGGACCAGACAGGGCCCCTATTGCACAGGCATTGGATTAAGTTTGGACCGGAGTCCCACGTGGTGCCGAATAACAAATTCATATTATGGCCACATAATTTCAATAACAAGCTCGTAGTAAAAGAACATGATCATTCATAGAGTCAAGGAATGACAAACATCTCAAAAGAACAAGGTAGGATAACGACGTATCTTATGTTTCATAGGTCATTAATGTCTTGACATGAGGATGTTTCTAAAGACAGATCGTATATAGAACACGTGCTTTCCTAACATGTATGCATCTGACACATAATTAATTGAACACCGGGAAACATGTAATCCATGAAACTCATATGCAAATCGTAACATTAACACCACTAACATGTCCATACTAACATGTATTCATCCCCACATTCATATCATATTCTTATCTCATCAATTGACAATAAGCAAGATCACAAGATAATCCAATGGACTTAAGATCAATCACAATTACACATTAGAATCGTATTCATATCATTACTATTTTTCAATGGGTTGATTTATTTTAGGTCCATGCATACTATATAACATCATGCACATGCTAGTAGACATCATGAGTTGATTAGACCCAAAAATATGCAAATTTCTTATAAGGTAGTGTCGACACTAGATCAAGTGGTGTCGACACAATGCCTCTAACACAAGACAAAATAGTGCAAAATTGGTCAAGTAATGTCGACACAAGATCAGGTAGTGTCGACACAGTACTTCAAATACATAGCAAAAAGGTCAGGTAGTGTTGACACAAGACCAGGTACTGTCGACACTAGAGACAGCTACCAGAACACCTTCTAGCCAATCTGGGACAGTGTGTCGACACTAGCCCAAGTAGTGTCGACACAAGAGGCCTTCGCAGAACACCTTCTGGGCTATTTTGGGACAGTGTGTCGACACTAGCCCATGTAGTGTCGACACTAATGCCCTTCCAGAACAAAACCTATAAGTCATGTGGAACCCGAAAACACATCTCATGTAGTGGTTTACTTACCCTACTTATAACTCTCTAATGAATGATATTTAGATAAAATGTTCAACATGAAAGATGACGAAGTCAACTAGTAGGAGAACTTTGATGTTGGGAGTTTGATCTAATTCAGTCTTGAATCCATAGAAAACATATGAAGAATAAAAAGTCAAGTGAAACCCGAAATCGTAGTATCATGCAGAGACTCTCTTATCATGCTCCTAACTCTCTAAAGAAAGCCTTTTAGACAAAACGTCCAACATAGAAGATGATCTTGACTTCCCGTGGAAGAACTTTCATGAAGAATGTTTAGTCAAATTCGGTCTCGCATCATGTGCACAATAAGAAGAACGGGAAAAGCCCTAACTGTACGAGACTTCGGGAAAACTACGAAGACACAACGTATACTACATGAAAACTAGTCAAACCAAGTGCAAATGAACCTAGACTCAAAGAACTACATGCTGGTGTTGGTTTTCTTTAATCTTGGCCCGAGAACACCTACCTTTATGAAGATCTAAAACCAGTCGATGTTCTGGACGCAACAGAGGATGCAGGGGATGAAGCTCCGGGTTCCCAGCCTTTTCTCCTTCTCCTCAGAAGCTCTACCCTGCCTCCAAACGACCCTAACTCGTTGTTAAACATTCCCCAAGAGTTTTAGGACGAGTTCTTATAGATTTAGGTTGTAGTTAAGAGTCCTAATGAGACCAGGAAAAGGGCTGAGAATTCTGTTCCCTGTTTTCCAAGAAATCTGGGACTCTTTCCTGTAAAGGAGGTAGTAATGGTTTAGGAAACCACCAATTGGGGTTGGGTTAGGTTTTGGCTTACCTTGCATGACTAATTACATTAATTTTAACCCTAACTTGCCCTCTCCAATTATGGCATAATTACATACACGAATTGTTTGAAAATTTCCTGTCCTAGTTTGTTTATGTCCTTGGGCCAAATGTGCTCTATTGGCCCAATCTTGTTAATGGGTCATTAATACATGGTGTTGGAAGTCTCTCTAATATTTTTATTTGCTTTATCCTCCTTTACTTCCAAAGTTTTTTTAATTCACTAAATTTCTGGGGTGTTACATCCTCCCCCACTTAAGAAATTTGGTCCCCAAATTTACACATAGTGGTGTAGTTCGTACCTGAGATTAGTTTTGGGTGGTTTTTCTTCATTCTTTCTTTTGTTTCCCAGGTAGCATTGGTAACTCCCTCTCGACTCCATTGGACCTTCACCATAGGTATGGTACGATTCCTGAGTCGTTGAATCTTCTTTTTTTTTTTTAATTAAAAGGTCCTCAAGGTCAGCGACTAGGAGAGTGCACCCTATTCCCAGGATCTGAGTCGTTGAATCTTCCAATCCAATAGTTTGATCGGCTTCTCTTCATAAGTCAGGTCCTCCCGAATCTCCAAGTCTTCATGGTTGATTACATGGTCGGCATTGAATAAATACTTCCTCAGCATGGATATGTGCAACACATTATGCACGTTCACCAGTTGTGGAGGTAGTGCAAGTCTATACGCCACCTGACCAATCCTTTCCAGAATTTCAAATGGCCCTATAAATCTGGGACTCAACTTTCCTTTGATCCCAAATCTTTGAATTCCCCTAGAAGGTGAGACCTTCAAGAAAAAATGTTCGCCAACCTGAAATTCTAGTTCTCTCCTTCTCTTGTCTGCATAACTCTTCTGTCTGGATTGTGCTATCTTTAGACATTCCCTGACAACCTGAACCATTCTGACAGTCGCCTCAACTAAGTCGGGTCCAACCCATTGGTTCTCCCCAACCTCTTCCCAGCAAAGGGGTGATCTGCAACTCCTGCCATATAAGGCTTCAAAGGGGTGATCTACAACTTGCCTGATAGCTATTGTTATATGCAAACTCCATCAGGTACAACTGATCATCCCATCGCCCTCTAAAATCTAGCACCAGAGCACGAAGCATATCTTCCACAATTTGATTGGTCCTTTCGGTTTGTCCATCGGTCTGAGGATGGAAAGCAGTACTAAATAGTTTAGTACCCATTGCTACTTGCAATCCCTTCCAGAAGTGTGAAGTAAATCTAGGGTCCCGATCTGATAGTATGCTAGATGGAACCCCATGCAATCTAACTACTTCCCTGACATATAATGCAGCCAATACATCCACAGACCAGGTGCTCTTAATCGGCAAGAAATGAGCCGACTTAGTCAATCAATCAACTATTACCCAGATTGCATACATACCACCTCTATTCTTGGGCAATCCCATGATGAAGTCCATACCGATACTATCCCACTTCCATTCTGGGATTTCTAGTGGTAGCAGTCCACCAGCTGTACGGAAATGCTCGGCCTTGACTTTCATGCATGTCAAATAGTATGACACATGATCAGCCACATCCCTCTTCATGTTTGGCCACCAGTACGACCTTTTTAAGTCTTGGTACATCATTGTTGATCTAGGGTGGATCGTGTACTTGGATTGGTGAGCTTCATTTAGTAACCTCTTCTTGAGTTCTCCATGATCAGGGACACATGTCCTACCTCGGAACAGTAATCATCCTTCCGCTGATAGAGTAAAGTCAGGCCTTTGCTCTAGCTTCTCCCTGATCTCAACTAAGAATGGATCCTCTCCCTGTTTCTCCTTGATTTCGGTCAGTAGGTCGGATTGTATCTGGAGATTTGAAATCATTACTTGTTTTTCTTTCTTTCCCACGTCTATGTTCAAACTTGCAAATTGCTCCAGTAACTTCCATTCGCCCAGCATCATACTAGCTAGCATAGCTCCTGGTTGTCTACTTAGAGCATCTGTCACTACATTGGCTTTCCCAGGGTGATATTGAATGGAAAAGTCGAAGTCTTTAAGGTACTCTAACCACCTTCTTTGTCTCATGTTAAGCTCCTTCTGTGAGAACAAGTATTTCAAACTCTTGTGGTTAGAAAAGACTTCAAATTGCTCACCATAGATATAATGCCTCCAAATTTTCAAGGCGAATACTATAGCTGCCAACTCCAGGTCATGAACCGGATAGTTCACTTCGTAGATCTTCAACTGTCTGGAGGCATAAGCTATTACCTTCCCTTGTTGCATTAGGACACATCCCAGTCTTGTTCCAGAAGCATCTGAATAAATTTCAAATCCTCCCTCTTCAGTGGGTAAGGCGAGGACAGGAGCAGTAGTCAGACACTTCTTCAAGTTGTTGAAAGTTTCCTCACATTCATTGGTCCACACAAATGGGTTCTCCTTTCGGGTCAGCTTGGTCAATGGCACTGCAATCTTTGAGAAATCCTTTATAAACCTTCGATAATACCCAGCTAATCTTAGAAAGCTCCTGATCTCAGTGACGCTTGTCGGTCTTTCCCATTTCAGCACAGCCTCCACCTTTGATGGATCAACATCGATACCATCTTTGGTTTCCACATGTCCTAAAAAGGATACCTCCTCAAGCCAGAATTCACATTTACTTAGCTTGGCATATAGTTTGTTCTCCCTTAAAATCTGTAATGAAATCCTCAAATGCTCTTCATGCTCTTCCTTTGTCTTGGAATAGATCAATATATCATCGATGAATACCACCACAAATTTATCAAGATATGGGCAATAAATGCTATTCATCAACTGCATGAAAACTGCAGGGGCATTTGTTAGTCCGAAAGGCATAACAATAAATTCATAATGCCCATACCTGCTTCGGAAGGCAGTCTTGTGAATGTCTTCTCCTTTGATCCTCAATTGATGATAACCGGATCGGAGATCTATTTTAGAGAAGTATCTAGCTCCAGATAATTGATCAAACAACTCATCAATCCTCGGCAGAGGGTATTTGTTCTTGATGGTTAACTGATTTAGTTGTCTATAATCTATGCATAGCCTCATCGACCCATCTTTGTTCTTGACGAAGAGGACAGGTGCACCCCATGGCGATGTGCTTGGTCGGATGAAACCCTTCTCTAATAGTTCCATCAGTTGCTCTTTTAATTCCTTCAGTTCTGAGGGGGACATTCTATATGGTGCCCTTGATACTGGTGCTGCTCCAGGGACCAACTCGATGGTGAAATCGACTTCTCGCTCAGGAGGAATTCATGGCAAGTCTTCGGGGAAAACATCACCGTATTCGCAGACAACATGGATGTCCTCAACTTTTACTTCATTCTTTGCGATGACCACAGCAGCAAGAAAGGCCATACAACCTTTCCTCATCATCCTTTTGGCTTGTAGTGCAGAGATAAGTGACAATCTCCTGCGGTTTCTATCCCCTGTGAACACTAGTTTTGGGTACTGGCTAAAGGTTACCCGACTTCTCCTGCAGTTGATACTAGCCCCATGTTCAGACATCCAGTCTGCTCCCAATATCACATCATACCCCGCCATGTCCATACATATTAAATTTTCTGGTAGGTTTTGGGTTTCAATCAACACCTCACTGGACGACATATTGTTTGTAAGATCGGTGCCAGGACCAATTGGGGTTGACACAACTATTCCGGATTTCATTGGGACGGGTTTCACAGGTAAGGTGTCAAGAAATGTTTGAGATATGAAGGAATGCGTAGCTCCCGTATCAAAGAGAACATATGCAGGTCGGGAAAGAATAGTAAGTGTACCTTCCACGATACCTCCTTCTTCAGTAGTTTCTGGTTCCTGGATAGCTTGCAGTCGGCCTTGCCTCTTTTGTCCATTCGGACGCTTGTCCTAAGGGGCTTGTTCCTTCAATATTGGGCAGTCCGAGATCCTATGGTCACGACTACCACAGCGCAGGCATCTCCCATGCGCTCTCCAACATTGTTCAGACCGATGACTAGCTCTATCACAATGTTTGCACCTTTCTCCCGTTGTCACCACTATCTGCTTACCTATCTCCTTTGGCTTTTTATCCGCTGGTTCATTTACTTCGCCACTGGGCCTTTTCTTCCCAATAGTCGGCTGATACCTTCCAGCAGACGACACTTGCTCTCGTTTCACGGATTTTCCCTTAATTCTTTCAGCAGTCTCCATGGCATCTTCCAACAACTGAGCCTTCCTTACCATGTCAGCATAGGTTTGAATGTCCATTGGCACCAGTTGAGTGATGAACTGGGGCCTCAAGCCATTCAGAAAGCGTTTCGCCTTCATCCTTTCTGTCTCAATTAAGTGCACAGTATATCGGGACAGACGAGAGAATTGGGCCTCATACTCAGCCACACTGAGTCCTCTCTGCTTCAAAGCCACAAATTCGGCTGCTTTCCTTTCTTGGACCCTCTCAGAAAAATACTTGGTGTTGAATCGCTCAATGAACTGAGCCCATGTTAGTTGTTGTCCATTTAGTGTTGCTTCTACCGACTCCCACCATGCTCTGGCATCCTTTTCCAATTGGAAAGTCGCCAGTAGTACTTTGTTCTGGTCTGTGCATTGCATGACCCTGAATATCCTTTCAATCTCCTTAACCCAGTGTTCAGCAACATCTGGGTCAGTACTCCCTTCAAACCTAGGCGGATCCATATTCCAGAAATTCCGATGGAGCTCACCAGCTCCGCGGTTACCTCCACCTTAGGTGGCTTGTAAGATAGCCTGAGTCAAGTTCTGTATAGTTCGTTGCATGTCCCTAGCCTGGGCACGTTCAGCGGCCATTGAGGTAATAAGCACCTTCAAGATAATAATATGAGCCAGTCATCTAATTATATCACATGTGACTTTTACTCCCATGGCTCTACCCAAGCTCACATTAGGTACGACAGGTTTTTGACTCGTGTGATCTAGTTTCATTCTATGTTCCTATTCCCTTGGACCCTAAAATTTAGGGCTCTGATGCCAACTGTCACGCCCCGATATTTAGCAGCGGAATAAATACCAGGGGACGTGAACGATACAAACCGGCATATCACAGTTGAATAGCACAGAGTCACAATTGAATATAATAACACATTCGAGACTATAATATGGTCACCAAAAATATACTTTACTTCATTCCATTCAACTAGATACAACCTCACATAAGATGAATCGACTGAAAAGGTTTATTAATCAAATAACAATGTTTCTCTAATACATCAACTATTTAAATTTCTATTCCTAAGCTGACAACTATTCATATGACAAGTGCTCGTCACTCTTGCCCTGTCCCATCTAACTCCACTGGTTCTTCATCACTACTTGAAAAAGGGCAGGATGATAGGGGTGAGCGAACTAGCTCAGTAGGATTTACATCTCAATAACGTGCGGGCACTAGTATACATGATTAACATTTTAAATAGGCAGATATGCATATGAATATGATGACATTGCATGCTTTTCTAACAAGTTGAATAGCCAAGTAGAACAGATATCATATCAGATCAAATGTTGAGTTTCATATACCGTGGACAGATATTTCAAGAATAGAATCATATCAGAAGAGATTGGACACATTCAAACAGATCTCATGTGTTCACATGAACAGACGTATCATATCATGTCAAGTCAAACTTATCATGTCAAACAGGAGGCACATTTTCACAATCTTGCTTGTTTGTTTGTGCTATGCCAAGCACCAAGAGTCCATACTTCCGCGGTTAATAAGTACGTTGGGGAGCTCCTCCCTAGGACAAGACAGGGCCCCTATTGCACAGGCATTGGATCAAGTTTGGACCGGAGTCCCACGTGGTGCCGAATAAACAAATTCATATTATGGCCACAGAATTTCAATAACAAGCTCGTAGTAAAAGAACATGATCATTCATAGAGTCAAGGAATGACAAATATCTCAAAAGAACAAGGCAGGATAACGGCATATCTTATGTTTCATAGGTCATTAATGTCTTGACATGAGGATGTTTCTAAAGACAGATCGTATATAGAACACGTGCTTTCCTAACATGTATGCATATGACACATAATTAATTGAACACCGGGAAACATGTAATCCATGAAACTCATACGCAAATCATAACATTAACACCACTAACATGTCCATACTAACATGTATTCATCCTCACATTCATATCATATTCTTATCTCATCAATTGACAATAAGCAAGATCACAAGATAATCCAATGGACTTAAGATCAATCACAATTACACATTAGAATCGTATTCATATCATTACTATTTTTCAATGGGTTGATTTATTTTAGGTCCATGCATACTATATAACATCATGCACATGCTAGTAGACATCATGAGTTGATTAGACCCAAAAATATGCAAATTTCTTGTAAGGTAGTGTCGACACTAGATCAAGTGGTGTCGACACAATGCCTCCAACACAAGACAAAATAGTGCAAAACTGGTCAAGTAGTGTCGACACAAGATCAGGTAGTGTCGACACAGTGCTTCAAATACAAGGCAAAAAGGTCAGGTAGTGTTGACACAAGATCAGGTAGTGTCGACACTAGAGACAGCTCCCAGAACACCTTCTGGTCAATCTGGGACAGTCTATCGACACTAGCCCAAGTAGTGTCGACACAAGAGGCCTTCCGAGAACACCTTCTCGGCTGTTTTGAGACAGTGTGTCGACACTAGCCCATGTAGTGTCGACACTAATGCCTTCCAGAAAAAAACCTATAAGTCATGTGGAACCCGAAAACACATCTCATGCAGTGGTTTACTTACTCTGCTTATAACTCTCTAATGAATGACATTTAGACAAAACGTTCAACACCAAAGATGACGAGGTCAACTAGTAGGAGAACTTTTATGTTGAGGGTTTGGTCTAATTCAGTCTCGCATCCTGAGAAAACATATGAAGAACAAAAAGCCAAGTGAAACCCGAAATCACAGTATCATGCAGAGACTCTCTTATCATGGTCCTAACTCTCTAATTAAAGACTTTTGGACAAAACGTCCAACATAGATGATTATCATGACTTCAAGTGGAAGAACTTTCATGAAGAAAGTGTAGTCAAATTCTGTCTCGCATCATGTGCACAATAAGAAGAACGGGAAAAGCCCTAACTGTACGAGACTTCGGGAAAACTATGAAGACACAACGTATACTCCATGAAAACTAGTCAAACCAAGTGCAAATGAACCTAGACTCAAAGAACTACATGCTGGTGTTGGTTTGCTTTAATCTTGGCCCGAGAACACCTACCTTTATGAAGATCTAAAACCAGTCGATGTTCTGGACGCAACAGAGGATGCAGGGGATGAAGCTCTGGGTTCCCAGCCTTTTCTCCTTCTCCTCAGAAGCTCTACCCTGCCTCCAAACGACCCTAACTCGTTGTTAAACCTTCCCCAAGAGTTTGAGGACGAGTTCTTATAGATTTAGGTTGTAGTTAAGAGTCCTAATGAGACTAGGAAAAGGGCTGAGAATTCTGTTCCCTGTTTTCCAAGAAAACTGGGACTCTTTCCTCTGAAGGAGGTAGTAATGGTTTAGGAAACCACCAATTAGGGTTGGGTTCGATTTTGGCTTACCTTGCATGACTAATTACCTTAATTTTAACCCTAACTTGCCCTCTCCAATTATGGCATAATTACATACACGAATTTTTGGAAAATTTCCTGTCCTAGTTTGTTTATGTCCTTGGGCCAAATGTGCTCTATTGGCCCAATCTTGTTAATGGGTCATTAATACATGGTGTTGGAAGTCTCTCTAATATGCTTATTTACTTTATCCTCCTTTACTTCCAAAGTTTTTTTAATTCACTAAATTTCCGGGGTGTTACAGATCTTCAGAAAAGAAATAGGGTGGACAGAAGAGGAGAAACATGTACCTCTTTTCGTGTCGATCACTGTCGATGCGACTAGATCGCGGCGACGTGATACGCCGTGTTCCCAACAGAGGACAAGAACATCAAAACAACACAAAGACATACCTAACAGGGTTCTAGAAAAGCATTTAAACAACAAAACATGGTAGGCAAACAGGCTAAATTCACGAGGCTAGCACTGAAGGTCCCATCGCGATCTCCAAAAGGTGTAATCATGGGGAATGTGCAACCCCCAAGACACACAAACATGTATTAACTATAGAAGCATGGAAACATGGATGTGATCGCCACCTAGATAGTTGCCTAATAATGAAAATGGGACGGCTAACTAAGCTAGGAAAGGGAAAGAGGACAGAAGGACTCACTGAGATCGCAACGGGTGACCCCGCCGCGATGGGCTTGATGTCGCGACGCCCAAGTAGGGCGCGTCTCTTTGTCGCGTCGCCCTCCTCCGCCGCGTCCTCTGCAGTGCAGGAGAAATGTGAGAGGACCTTCTTCCTGTTCCCCGGCCAGCCACAGAACAAGAGCTGCTCGTCAGCTTCGCTTGGATGCCTACCAAAACAACGAAAACAAGAAAGAAAACCCTGTTAGAATAAACTTAAGCGTAGAATCTATCCTCAAATAAAAAGTAAAATGAAAGCATGGTGGGAACGAACCTGGGGGGTGGTTTTTAAACCCCTTAGGTAATGGAAAACGTGGGTGAAAAAGTGGAATGAATCCTACCTACTAAAAGGAAATAACATTTATGAAAGAAGAAAGGGAGAGGGAGAGGATGAAAGAGCCCCAAAGGGGTGACTCCCTGGTGCTATATGACGTCCTCAGTTGATGTAGATGCTCCAAGAGTCGCCTCCTCCACTTCCAAGCCTCATGGATGAAGAAAGAGACATCGCTTGGTGAAGAGAAATGGTGGAAATGTGAGGGAAAGAGAGGGCTGCGGGCTAAGTCCAGCTCAAAGGAAATTTTGGCAGCCCTTTAGGATGAAAATTGGGGCTCCCCTCTTCCTGAAGGAGAGGCCTTGCTTTTATAGAGAAATGAGAGAGACTAATCCCATTTTTATGATAAATCACCCAAATAAAGGATAAATGCCATTAAATCTCGTGGGTGAGAGTCCAAAGGATGCCTAAGGAGTCCCACAATCCCAAGATGCGCTCAAGAGGTTGGGGGGTTCCTTAGGGATAAATGTAAAGGCCATAAGAGGATAAATAGGAGGTGGTTGCGCAGGCCAGCGGATGCGGCTGTTGTCGCGACGAGTCGTAGGGGCGCGACAGGGACTAACACGACGGCCAAAAGGGGCGCGACAGCAAGGCCACTTGCATGGATATGCATGGGTTGTCGCGACGGCCATAGGGGGCGCGACAAGATTAACGCGGCGCCACGACCCGTCGTGTTAAGGAAAACCAATTATTCTTGAATTATTGGCCAATCAAATGGGAGAATAATGGACATTTAATTCTAAAGGACTCTTTTAAAAGATAATGGACGTGATATCATGAAAAATGGGCTGTTAATGGGCTCAAAGCAAGGCTAATGGTGGGCTCAAGGTTAATGACCAACTTGGGGCTTATTAAGATAACAAGAAATGTGGTTCGACTTGTAGGCCAGAATCGGGTGTCTACAGGGCCCTCTTCTTTCAACAAGATCTTTGTGGGCTTTCCTCTTTGGGTGTGAAGAGAAGACCTGTGGAATCAGGTAGTGTAATTCCTCTTTTGGTAGAGAAGAGAAGGCCAGCTATTGCTGGATGTGTAAGTGTACATAAGGGGGACTGTACCCTTGTTTAGTAGAAACCCAAGTTGTTACTTGGGGACTAGACGTAGGACTCCTTGGTATAGGAGATCCAAACCAGGATAAAATTTCCTGTGTTTTTGTGTGATTGCTTACTTGTCTTTATTCCGCACTAATTGTCCAACTTAGCATTTTCTGTCAAGCATTTTTATTTACAGGTATTAGTCTAAAAGAATTTTTAGCAATCCATTCACCCCCCCCCCCTCTGGGCTTGCTATCTTGGCAACATGTGGTATCAGAGCCTAGTCTCTTCAAGAAGAAGATCTCACGATCTTAAAAGTAAAGATAAATGGCAGCTCAAGGATATGCAGAAGGTCAGTCCGTCAACAGACCTCCTCCATTTGACGGTGAAGATTACAACTACTGGAAGACTCGAATGGAGTTCTTCCATCAAGGTCTCGATTTCCAACTATGGTCAATCATTGAAGAAGGAGACCTCTTGGTAACCAATGAAAGAGAAAAATTGACAGATGAAGACAAGAAGAAGATATCCCTAAACAGTAAAGCAAAGAGCATACTGTGTTGTGCTCTTAGTAAGAAAGAGTTCAACAGAATTTCCGCCTACAAATCAACTATGAAAATGTGGGAAAAGCTAAGGCTCACATAAGAAGGAACTGATAAGGTAAAAGAAACAAGAATAGACATACTGGTAGCTCAATACAAGAGATTTCAAATGCAATCTAGAGAGTCCATCACTCAAATGTACAGCAGATTCACAGATATAACCAATGGATTGGCTGGGCTTGGAAAAACATATGATATCGGAGATATGGTGAGAAAGATATTAAGATCCCTGCCAGCCTCGTGGACTCCAAAAGTGACAACCATTGAATAAGCCAACGACCTTAGGAGAATGTCACTTGAGAAACTCATTGGGTCTTTAATGGCTCATGAGATAAATTTGGAAAGACTTGGAGAATCCTCTAGCAAGAAGAAGCACAACAACGCTCTCAAAGCTACAGAAGACACATCTGATGGCAAATCAGACAGTGATAAAAGCAATGAAGTAGTGAAGATGAGGAAGCATTTCTTTCCTGAAGACTGCAGCGCATTCTAGCTAAGAAGAAATACTAGCCAAGAAGAAGATACTTCAAGAAAGGCAAAGATTTCAAAAGATCAGAAGGAAAAGAAGTCAAGAAGTCTGAGCCTATATGCTACGAGTGCAAGAAGCCTGGATACATCAATGCCGATTGTCCAAAATTGAAGAAACTTGAGTTCAAGAAGAAGGATAACTCTAAGAAGTTTAAAAGATACAAAAAGAAAGCCATGGCCGCTGCATGGAACAATGAAAGTGACTCAGACAGTGAGTCAAGCTCCAGCGAAGAAGAAAAAGAGAAGGCCAACCTAGCCTTCATGGCAAATATTGATGAAAAGATAACTTTTGACTCATCCTTTACTTCTTGTAATGAATCAGATTCAGATAGTTTAGAAGATGCTTTTAACGAACTATACAGTAAATATAAGGATGTTTGTAAGCTATTAAAAACCACCAAGAAAAATTATGCACGTTTGGAAATTACCAACTCGGATTTAAAATCTGAAACTGAACAGTTAGAGAAACAAATTTCTGAACTTAGAAGAAGAAGAATGTGAACTGCTATGTGAAGATGTTAAAATTAAGAATGAAAAGATATTAAACTTAGAAGATCAGAAAACAATAAGTAAACTTAAAAGTGAAATTAACACACTAACAAAAGATAATGAATATCTGATGGCTACAGTTGAAAAATTTACTAATGGTAAATACTCTCTAATACTAAAAGGAGCAAGAAGATCAGGTAAGAAAAAATATGGATTAGGATACACTCCACCAGACAACGAAGAAACTGTAATCAATCCTAAATTTTATCCAACTCCAAAATTCATAGCTGAACAAAATCCTAATTATAAAATAAATAAAAATAAACATCAAAAGCCAAATAGAATAATAAATAATATTCCTTGCTGCACACACTGTAACAAACTAGGACACACTAAAATAATATGCACCACTAAACACCTAAATTGGATTCCCAAAGGAAAATGTGAAGAAAGTAACCAACCAGGACCCAAAAGAACTTAGGTACCTAAATCTTATTGATTTATTGCAGGGAAACCTGAGAGCATCAAAATGGTACCTTGACAGTGGGTGCTCAAGTCATATGACAGGTAAAAAGAAATTGTTCTCTCACATCAAAGATGAAGAAGGCACAGTTACCTATGGTGATAATGGAAAACTGTTAGTAATTGGATGTGGATCTATTGGAAGTCAAGATAGAATCCTCATAGAAGATGTTCTGTGTGTCAAAGGACTCAAGCATAATTTAATAAGCATTAGTCAACTATGTGACAAAGGTCATCAAATCAAGTTTCAAGAATCTAATTGTTTGATTATCAAAGGTGATACAATTGTCTTCGAAGCCAGCAGAGAAAAGAACCTATATGTACTACATCTAGAAGAAATCAAAGATCAAGATGTGTGTCTAGCAGCAAGGAAAGATCAGAATGCAGAATTATGGCATAGAAGGTTAGGTCACTGCAGTTTAAATGGAATAAGAAAGCTCATTAAACATGATCTAGTGGAAGGTCTGCCAAAGATAAACTCAAGATTAGAAGGCATCTGTGAGCCATGCGCAAAAGGAAAGCATGCAAAATCCTCCTTCAAATCAAAGACAGTTGGCACCACTTCCAAACCGCTATAGTTATTGCATATGGATTTGTTTGGACCAATGAGAACCACTAGCATGGGAGGAAAGAATTTTGGATTTGTAATAGTTGATGATTTTTCAAGATTCACATGGGTATTATTTTTGGAGCACAAAGATGACACATTTGAAAGTTTCGTAAAGTTCAGTAAAGTAGTTCAAAACGACAAGAAGTTTAGAATCATAAGTATTCATTCAGATCATGGAGGAGAATTCCAATATGATATATTTGCAAACTTTTGTGATGATCAAGGAATAGATCACAACTTCTCAGCTCCAAGGACACCTCAACAAAATGGAGTAGTTGAGAGGAAGAATAGAACATTGTTGGATATGGCTAGGACCATGCTATAAGAATACAACCTTCTAAGATATTTCTGGGCAGAAGCCATTAACTTAGCATGTTACATCATAAATAAAGTTATGATCAGGCCAATTCTAAAGAAGACGACATATGAGCTTTACAAGCAAAGAAAGCCCAAGATTAACCACTTCAAACATTTGGACGTCCATGTTTCATTCACAACAATGGTAAGAAAGACTTAGGTAAACTGGATTCCAAATCTCATGAAGGAATCTTCATGGGGTACACTTCTAAACCCAAAGGCTACAAGGTTTTTAATAAGAGCATGTTATTAATTAAACAAACCGTTCATGTTATCTTTGATGAATCTAACCCTTCCTTGAGAAAGGAAGTAGACAGTGACGATGAAAATGCAGAAAATTTATCCAAGAAACTGAAAGTTACATCTATCAAGGATAATGAAGATCTACCCTTGGAAGAACTACAACAAAAAGAAATTATACATGATGATCTTCCAAAGGAATGGAGATACTGGAAGGATCACCCAAAGGATAACATCACTGAAGATCCAACAATTGGGGTAAGAACAAGAGGTAATGTTATTCCTTGTGATTACTTAGCTTTTGTATCTCAAATAGAGCCAAAGACAGTCAATGAAGTACTGTCTGATGAATCCTAGATTTTAGCCGTGCAAGATGAACTTAATCAGTTCAGGAGAAATCATGTTTGGTCCCTTGTTCCGAGACCATCAGATCATCCTGTGATTGGCCCCAAATGGGTGTTCAGGAACAAATTGGATGAAGCTGGTGTTATCACTAGAAACAAGGCTAGACTAGTTGCTCAAGGCTATTCCTAGAAGGAAGACATAGATTTCGATGAAACCTATGCACCAGTGGCTAGACTAGAAGCCATTAGAATGTTAATTACTTATGCATGTGCATTAGATTTAAAGCTTTTTCAAATGCATGTTAAGTCTACATTTTTAAATGGTTATATAAAGAAGGAAGTTTATGTAGAACAGACTCCTGGTTTTGATGATCTAGATTTTCCAAATCATGTTTTCAAATTGCATAAGGCATTATACGGTTTAAAACAAGCATTTAGATCATGGTATGAAAGGCTTAGTGCATTCTTATTAAACCATGGATTTATTAGAGGACAGGTCGACAACACATTATTTATTAAATCAAAAGTCAAAGATATATTACTTGTGCAAATTTATGTAGATGATATTATATTTGGATCTACTGATGAATCTTTGTGCAAGTATTTTGAGAAGCTCATGCAGGGAGAATTTGAAATGAGCATGATGGGAGAGCTCAACTACTTCCTGTAAGATGTGTGGAATTATCCAATATGGTATTCTAGAAGGGGGGGTTGAATAGATTAGAACAAACTCTAACCACAGTTGCCTTCTTTTGTGTGAAAAGACAAACTTATCGAAATCTTAAATGGATTTAACTTGAATTCGAATTACTATGTGTGTGCTTGTTGTAAATAAAACATGAACAACCTATCTAGCGTGTGTAGAACCAACGTGCCTACCAATCATCTACCGTAAAAACGTGCAAACCATAGGACACGAAGATTTAAGGTGGTTCGGAGTACATAACTTGTGTATCCTACGTCCACCGTCAACACACACATGCAAAAGGACTGCTTATCAGCGAGTTCAAACCACTACAACTCACACACACCATGTTGTCTGATGCAAACACATGATCAGAACAACATGACCCACGTGAATCGAGCACAAAAGACACTTGACCCACCAACACACACACCAAGTATGGAAAACAGAGATAGAGAAGAGTTCAGAGTTGTAGAATCAAATCCTGAGATGGAACTCTTCAAGATGGTCATCTAGATGAACTTCAAACTTCGTCTTGACAGGTATCAGTTGATGGAGAAGCTTGAATCACAGACGAACCGGCTTCAACTTCATTTAGAATATGGTTCTTCTTTGTTCTGGACGAAGTGCTGAAGCAGAGCAGCAGAGAGACTTTTCTCTTGAGATTGTTTTCTAGGGTTTTGTATAGTGGCTGCTTCTGTATGAAAAATACCTTCAAAACATTCCTTATATATGGGTGTTTTAGTATGGAGAGTCGTGGTAGAAGGAAACACCCATATAGGAAACATATCAAAATCTCGGAACTGAGATCTTCTCTTCGTCTGTCGACAACAAACTATGCATCTGTCGACAGGTGCTGATAGGTTTACAAAAATTCAGAACACTGGCCTTGCGGGAAACGATTTCCTGTGTGTATCTGTCGACAGACGATTTGGATCTATCGATAGGTACACTTGTCCTGAAACCTGTCTGATCTCCCTGTGTGTAGCTGTCGACATGTACTTGTGGGTCTGTCGACATGCACTTGTTGAATGTGACTTTCTTGAGTTTTTTTGCTCTGGAATTTGGTACATTGTCTTGCCTACACTCACACCTACATTTAAGAGCATTGTTAGTGAGATATAAAGAACATTTAGACAATCACTTGAGATGTTCTTTCTTGATTATCATTTGCTTGATCATGTTTCAAATATGCTCATAACATTAATTTGGATTGTTCATCATCAAAAACAAACATAACACATGTAAACCCAACATTCTCCCCCTTTTTGATGATGACAGAATTTTCAAGTTATGCATAAGAGATGTTTCTCCCCCTTTTGGAAACATCCAAAAAGACAATTCATGTACACATGAGTAGAAAATAAGCAAAGAACTGTGAGTTCCATTGATTGAGCATTCATTACACACAATTACAAGAGTGACTCATGACATGATAACATGATTGTGATAGCAAACCAAGATAACAGTGACAAGACCCTGACCAAAGCAAAATAAAGACAAGATAACTGACGCCTAGACTCTCTAGACATCGTCATTCCCAAGTGGTGTAGAGGCCTGACAGAGTCCATGAAGCTCTGTGGAAAGCCTGGTAAGCCTTATCTGAAGCTGGACTTAGGTGTCAGCCAGTGCATCCAAGCTGGTATCAACATGATCCAATCGAGCACTTAGATGTTCGAAACCAGTGGTCATCTGGAGCTGCATTTGTGCCATTTGAGCAGAGATGAAATCTCGAAGAGAGGGCTCAGCAGACGCTTGGTCATCAGCAGCAACATCATCTTCATCTCCCTGAGTATCCAGTGGCTCAGACTGGGAGTCTTCATCAGCATCATCTTCAGTAGATTCATCGTCATTAGCTGCCTGCTCTTTACCCTTGAGTATTCTTGTAACAACCCCATCAAGCAGCCTATAGCCCATCTTATGGGCAGCAGTGAGATCAAAGGCACTGCGAGATTTGAGGGCGACAAGCTCACTATCAGGAATATGGATCCCAATGAAGAGGAGAAGGGAAGTGATCGGGCAAGCATATGGCGTTGATCTCCTGGGATTGTAGAAGCATTGTCGGATCAGGTGAAGCATGAGTTCTGGAAAGTTGATTTGTTCGCAATTGAGGAAGAAGAAAAAGAGAGATTTATGAACCTCAGTGATGAGTTCCCGACTGCCATGCTTTGGAGCAATCAGGGTGGTGAAGATGTGATGGATCATTCTATTCAGTGGCGGAAAGGAATTGTCATTCAGTTTGGCAATTTTCTTAGTTGCATCATAAGGTTGGAGGGTGATGAGATGATAGTATTCAGATGCAAAAGAGTGGCTGAGAAGCACATCACCTAGAGTTAGGAATTTGAAGTGCAGTGCTGATGAGGTTGGGGGTAAGCTTGAAAGGAGTACCTTTGACAGAGGTGTAGAGATCCCTATCCCTAGACAGACCAAGATTATTGAAAAACTCTGTGACGGTAATAGGAGAGTAGTGCAGATGAGAATAGAGAAATATCGTCCAGCCCTGGGTGTCAAAGAGGGGTAGGAGATTGGGGAACATGTCTCCCAAAGAAGGAAAATCAACATAACGAGGCTGAACGAATTTGCTGAAAGTTCCCGGAACCATGGTGAGTTACAAACCTCGGGGAACGACAAGCTCGGGCAGCCAATCATCACGATGCTTGGTTCGGCGCTCGGCAGGAGCCCCTGAACCCTCACCGGCTTGGGGAAATAAGGGACGGCGATGGGAAGCAAGTTTCTTGCCCTTGGGAGCCATGAGAAAGAGAGGAGATCAGAGTGGACAAGAACTCGGAAAGAAGAAGAAGAGCACGAGGAGGAAGAAAGAACCAGGAGGGGCAGAATCTGGGTCTGGCGCCCTGGAGAAGAAGGGTTTGGTGGAGAAGGAAGGAGGAGGGAGTTTTGGAAGTGGGAAAGGGAGGAAAGAGTCGTGGGTTCCCTTTTAAAGAGAGGGAAGAAGTTCAAAGGATAGGGACCCACAAAATCCAACCCTAAAGAGATGCCCGTTGGGCTTCCAAAACAGAGCCTGCCTCCGGCTGTCGATAGATGCTGAGGTATCTGTCGACAGGCGCAAACAGAAACTGTGCCAGATTGGAATTTTGACATGAATTTTGTAGGGAAATGAGCGTCCAAGATGTAGATAACATGTAAAAGAGGTATGGACACATTTTAAACTGTCATGCCCACTAATATTAAGACAAGTCAAAATCATCAATGGTTTAAAAATAATACTCTAGGAGTCTCAAGTTGGAACAATAAGAGCACATCGTACCAAAACTTATGAAAATAAGATAACCCCTTTGAATAAAAACCATTGAAGAAAAACATAATTCCAAGTGGGTGATGGTCAAATGGTTTATGAAAAAGATGTCGACATGAGTAGATAACCACAAACATCAAGGAACCCGGGATTAATCAAACATTGGAGGCTTCACACTATTTCAATTTTGATTTATTTAGAGGAAAATGCAATGGGAAAAGTGGCAAGTAAGATCACTAACACCTTTTGACGTGAGGATAGACATGTGAAGTGCCCGTACCCCCAATTACTCTGCGGGAGAGATCATCATACCATTCTACAGAGATAATGAGTAAGTTTTTTGACGCGAGGGCAGACATTTGTGATGCTCATGTCCCCGGTTACTCAACAATACACATCATTGCTCTACCTTTATCCCATTATTAACTTTTGATTGTAAGAAATAGGTAGCTTTTCTCCTTTTTATTTTGTTTGTTTGTGTGTTTGAAAATCAAGGTCAAAGAAAGTGTATGGTAACAATCAATGCAAGACATAAAGTTCAATGACCATAGGACTTATCTCATCGCTTGAGAAAATGATTAGCCACAAGGGTGTTATTCAAGTGAGTTAGGTTAGACCCATTAGATTTGTCCAATGTACTCTGAATGATACAACCTAGACTCATACAAGAATAGTATGTCAAAATCATTGGGATTGAGACAATATCTTTAATAAAATGTGGACATGAAAGATTAACAACATACGTAAATACCCAAGTTGCACCGTACATCAAAGGGATGGACCTGCTCATAAAGACAGTTGAGAAAGAATAAGGAATTGCTTGTGAAATATTTATTTGTCGATAGCTGATGTGAACCTGTCGACAGATATACACAGTTGAAGACTTCTGGGTTTATAAAGATCATGGCTGTCGACAAATGGGTATCAGCTGTCGACAGATGCACACAGACAGAAGATAGTGAGTTCGGGGAGATCTAAAACTGTGCCTGTCTGTCGACAGAAGGATTTGAGCCTGTCTACAGAGGCACACAGGGTTAAAGATCTGGGTTCTGTGGAGGCATGGCTGTCGATAGATGGAATTGTGGCTGTCGACAGGAACTTCTACAAATCAAATTGAAAGATGTGAAAAAGGAAGAGTATCCCTAAAAAATTCATTCATCTAACCTAAACTTGCTCCCCCATAGTGTGAGCATGTGTAGACTCAACATTCAAGCAATTTCACACAAGTTCATAAATAAAACATTCCAACACAGACATCCATTTGTTTGCAAAAATTAGTGGGTAAAATGAAAAGAAACCATATACCTTATTTGAATTGAATGACCTTTATGTGCAACTTGACTATGGATACATGGCGGAGAATGTTTTCTCACGCATAATAATAGTTTCCAAACAAGCATAACTTGTTCTTTCACAGTTTACCATTTGATATACCTCATAGTCAGTGCACACAAAGAACATATACTTCAAAGTTTGGTATGGGCTTCATTGCATTTTGCACAATCCCAATTCTCTTCTCAATGTTGTGAATCTATCCTCAGCCAATGGTTTTATGAAAATGTCAGCTAATTGCTTATCAGTGGGTATGAAACTAAGCTCCAAGGATTTGTTGGCTACTTCATCTCTCAAGAAGTGATGTCTAATGTCAATGTGTTTTGTCCGAGAGTGTTGGACTGGGTTCTTTGAGAGATTGATGGCACTAGTGTTGTCACATAGGATAGGTGTGCATCCAATGTCAATGTTGTAGTCAGATAGTTGACTTTTTATCCACAGCACTTGAGCCGCACAACTTCCTGCAGCAACATATTCTGCCTCTGCAGTGGAGAGTGCAACCGAGTGTTGCTTCTTAGATGCCCACGAAACCATGCAACCACCAAGAAATTGATAGTACCCACTAGTGCTTTTTCTGTCAATTTTACATCCAGCATAGTCAGCATCAGAATATGATATCAAATCAAAGCTACTTCCTGCTGGATACCAAAAACCCAAATCATACGTACCTGAGAGATATCTGAATATTCTCTTAATTGCAACCAAATGACTTTCCTTTGGACTAGATTGATATCTAGCATAAAGGCAAACACTGAACTATATATCTGGTGTACTTGCAGTAAGATAAAGCAGTGAGCCAATCATACCTCAGAATTGCTTTGCATCTACCGGTTTACCTTTCTCATCATTTTCAAGTTTAATGCTTGTGCTCATTGGAGTTGAGGCAGGTTTGGCTTGTTCAAATTGAAATCTTTTGAGAAGCTCCTTAACATATTTTTCTTAATTAATGAAGAAGTCGTCTTCATGTTGCTTTACCTGCAAACCAAGAAAGAATTGAAGCTCCCCCATTAGACTCATCTCAAATTCACTGTGCATATGTTTTGAAAACTCCTCACACAGTGATGGGTTAGTGGAACCAAATATAATGTCATCCACATAAACTTGAACGAAAATTATATGAATGCGAACTTTCTTAGTAAAGAGTGTTTGGTCCACTTTACCTCTTGAGTAGTTTTTACTCACCAAGAAGTTGCTTAACCTGTCATACCAAGCTCGAGGTGCCTGCTTTAAACCGTAAAGAGCTTTGTGCAACTTGTAAATATGGTTAGGCATTTCAGAATTTTCAAAACCAGGTGGTTGAGAAACATAGACTTCCTCTTTAATGTAGCCATTCAAGAAAGCAAATTTTAACATCCATTTGAAAATGTTTGAACTTATTTGAGCATGTATATGCCAACAAAATTCTAACTGCTTCAAGTCCAGTTATAGGGGCAAAGGATTCTTCAAAGTCTACACCAAGTTCTTGACTGTATCCTTTTGCTACCAGTCTAGCCTTATTTCTCACCACTTTACCCTCTTCATTTAGTTTATTCCTAAACACCCATCTAGTGCCTATGACAGAAATCTCAGGGGTTCCAGGAACTAAACTCCATACATTATTTCTTTGAAACTGACTAAGTTCCTCATGCATAGCATCAATCCATGAATTTTCTTTGAAAGCTTCTTCAACATTTTTAGGTTCCACTTGAGATACAAAAGCTACATGATCTTGTTCAAGTAATTGTCTAACCTTAGATCTAGTTTGAACTGAATCATTTACATCTCCTATCACATTATCAAGTGGGTGATCTTTGGAGTACCTCACATTTGTGATTGTTGACGGGCCGGGTTGATCTTGGACTTGAGGAAGGTGATCTTGTGGAGGGTTGGTTTGAGGAGTTTCACCTTGAGGCTCTTCCTCTTGTGGATCTTCTTCAGATTCATCATCTCGTTTGTTGAACAGTATTTCATCATCTTCATCATTGTACCTGCGAAGATATCCACTATTAGTCTTGGAAACTACTTTAGAATTTTCTTTTGCTTTTGTTTGTAGTTCCCCAAGAGTTGTTCCTTCATTTCCATCATCATTCCTGTGTAAATTAGAAATGTCAGTCTTTATATGATACTCATCAAAAACAACATGTGGAGTTTCTTCCACAGTTTTATTCTTATTGTTAAACACCCTATATGCTCTAGAGTGTTCTGAGTATCCCAGAAATATACCTTGATCACTTTTGGCTTTAAACTTGTCTAAATCAACTTTATCATTGTTATGTATAAACAATTTTGAGCCAAAGACCCTGAAATATCCAATACTGCATTTCTTACCTTTTAACAGTTCATAGGGGGTTTTCTTCATCACAGGTCTTACCATAGCTCTGTTGAGAATATAGCATGAAGTATTCACCGCTTCTGCCCAAAAACTCATTGAGAGTTGGCTTTCAACCAGAAGAGTGCGAGCCATTTCCACCAATGATCTGTTCTTTCTCTCCACTACTCCATTCTGTTCCGGAGTCCTTAGAGAGGAGAACATGTGGTCTATCCCTTGGTGCCTGCAAAAATTAGAAAAAGAGTTATTATCAAACTCTCCCCCGTGATCAGTGCGGATTGAGCATATCTTATAATCATTTCCATGCTCAATCTTATTGAAGAAATCTTTAAAGACTGTAAGTGCTTCATTTTTGTGTGCCAAGAATTTGACCCAAGTGAACCTAGAAAAGTCATCCACAATGACAAAACCAAACCGTTTGCCATTGAGACTTTGAGTTCTAGTAGGTCCAAAAAGATCCATGTGCAAACAGTTCATAAGGTTTAGAGGTGCTTACCGGTGCTTTTGATTTGAAAGATTTTCGGGTTTGTTTTCTCTATGCACATACATCACAAAAACTTTCATTCTTATTGAAAGAAATTTCAGAAGTCCACTTACCAATTTCCACTTCATGATCTTGTCTAAGACATTGTAGCTTGCATGGCCAAGCCTACAATGCCACAAAGTAAGCTCATCCTTTTTATTTGCAACAAGACACAAATTTTCATTTTCTGGATCATCCAAATCAACTAGATAAATGTTGTTCACCCTTTTTCCAGAAAACTTAAGACTTTCTGTTTCCTTATCAACAATTTGACATGAATTTGATTCAAAAACAACTTTATGACCTTTATCACACAGTTGGCTTATGCTAAGCAAGTTGTGATTAAGACCATCAACTAACAATACATTGTCTATTAAGTTAGAGGCATGCTTAACAACCTTACCTGTGCCAATGATCTGACCTTTATTGTTACCTCCAAAGACAACTTGACCTCCGTCTTTTTCCATCAGCAAACAAAATTTGTCTTTGTCGCCCGTCATGTGCCTCGAGCAGCCACTATCTAAGCACCATTTGTTTTGATTTTGGGCTGCTAGGCATTCCTGCATAGATGGATCAGACAAGAGGTTTTGGTATCCAAATTACTTTAGGGCCCAGTGTATCATTCATGCCAAAAAGTAAATGCTTTGGAATCCATATTTGTTTGCATTTCTGTTTATTCCAGCATTGATTTTGTTTATGACAAAATTTCTTACATACATTGCAAGATGGAGAATTTTTCAGAGCAGTTGGTTTGTTATTTTGTTGACCATTCATTTGAGTTTTCCTTTTTGGTTGCCTGGTTGACTGACCCTTGGCAACCTTCTTCTAGACCTGTCGACAGCTTCCATTGAGCCTATCGACAGACTACTTTTTCTTTTGAACACCTGAATGATTTTGTTTGGGTTGTTGTTGCTTACCCTTGGCTTGATTTTTCTTGTTCTTGGAAGGGACTTGCTTGCTTGTGCTTGGACTAGGATTAACAAAGGAAGTTATCAATGCTTGTCCTATTTTCTTTTGTTTTACAGGTTGATACCCAATTCCATGCTTTGGAACAAAAGTATTTGATCCCAAAATTACATCAAGATTTTGCTTTCCCTTTACAAATCTTGTAAGATCTTCAGATTTTTCTTTTAGATATTTTTCAGCTTGTTCCAACTTGTTCTTAGTTTCTTGATGTTCATTTTGAAGACATTCAAGAGAGTTGATTAGGCTTTCCTTTTCCTTTTGAATTTCTTGCAAGTTTATTTTCAGACAGTCCATTTCCTCACTATGAGCTTCTTCATTAATTTTCATCATTTCAATCTCTTTATTTAAGGCTGCAATTTGTTCATTATTGTTTGTGCTATGAACAAGAGAGTTGATTTTCTTTTTCAGTGCTTTGTTTTCAGACTTGAATTCACAAAAATTTTCAAATAAGACAGTGTATGCTTCTTCCCATTCATCAACAGTATAGCTTTCAAAGGAAGAATTTACGTCATTGTAGTCGTCACTTCTTGCCATTAAACATTGAATCTCTTCATCTCCAGAGGCTTCTTGTGCGTCCTCATCGTCGTCTTCATCACTCCAAGTTGCCAACATTGTCTTGGCTTTCTTGAAGGTGAACTTTTCCTTCTTGATTTTTTTATTAAGCTCCGGGCATTCTCCTCTCATATGCCCTTGTTTCTTGCACTCATAACATACAATGTCAGATTTTTTATTAGACTCAAATTTATTTGAAAAGTCTTTCTTCTGAAAGGATTTGGAGTTACCTGAGCCTTTCCTTTTGAACTTAAGAAATTTTTTGAACTGTCTAGTGAGCATTGCCATTTCATCGTTCTCAATCTCACTAGACATTCCATCTTCATCATTTTCCTATTGAACATCCTTTTTGGAACTTGAAGAATTTTTATTGGATGCTTTTAAAGCAATTGACTTTCTTGGGTTCTCTTCAGTTTCTTTTCTTTTCACATTTATTTCATATGTCATCAGGGAACCAATTAATTCATCCAACTTCATCTTTGAAAGATCTTTTGAATCCTCAATGACAGTGGCCTTAGTATTCCATGAGGATGGAAGAGAACGAAGTATCTTCCTAACTAAGTCACTATCTGAGTATTCTTTTTTAAGACCTTTCAATCCGTTGATTATTAACATGAATCTAGCAAACATATCTGAAATGGTTTCATCATTTTTCATTTTAAACATTTCATATTCAGATATTAGCATGCTTGCTTTGGTTTCCCTTACCTCAGACGTACTTTCGTAGATGAGTTCAAGCTTGTCCCACATCTCTTTTGCTGAAGTGCATGTGGAGACTCTTGAATACTCCTTGGGGTGCATAGCACAATGCATCATGTTCAGTGAGCTCCGGTTGAGAGTTCCCTTAGTAATTTGGTCCTTTGTCCACGTATCTTCATCCTCGGGCAGCACATACGCTCCTTTGCGGACGATTTTCCAATGCTCGTAATTTTGAGCTCTCATAAACACCTGTATACGATTTTTCCAATAAGGATAATCAGTGCCATCAAAGAAGGGTGGCCTGGTCCCTGAATGTCCCTCAGCCATATACCCCTTGTTAGATTCCATGAGATCGAGAATCTCCTAATCGTAAGATCAAACAATTAAGACAGTAAATCAGAGAAACCTCACTCTGATACTAATTGTATGATGTGCGGAATTATCCAATATGGTAATCTAGAAGGGGGGTTGAATAGATTACAACAAACTCTAACCATAGTTGCCTTCTTTTGTGTGAAAACACAAACTTATCGAAATCTTAAACAGATTTAACTTGAATTCGAATTACTATGTGTGTGCTTGTTGTAAATAAAACATGAACAACCTATCTAGCATGTGTAGAACCAACGTGCCTACCAATCATCTACCGTAAAAATGTGCAAACCATAGGACACGAAGATTTAAGGTGGTTCGGAGTACACAACTTGTGTATCCTACATCCACCGTCCACACACACACGCAGAAGGACTGCTTATCAGCGCGTTCAAACCACTACAATTCACACACACCACGTTGTCTGATGCAAACACACGATCAGAACAACATAACCTACGTGAATCAAGCACAAAAGACACTTGACCCACCAACACACACACCAAGTATGGAAAATAGAGACAAAGAAGAGTTCAGAGTTGTAGAATCAAATCATGAGATGGAACTCTTCAAGATGGTCATCCAGATGAACTTCAAACTTTGTCTTGACAGGTATCAGTTGATGGGGAAGCTTGAATCACAGACGAACCGGCTTCAACTTCATTTAGAAGATGGTTCTTCTTTGTTCTGGACGAAGTGCTAAAGTAGAGCAGTAGAGAGACTTTTCTCTTGAGATATTTTTCTAGCGTTTTGTATGGTGGCTGCTTCTATATGAAAAATACCTTCAAAACATTCCTTATATATGGGTGTTTTAGTATGGAGAGTCGTGGTAGAAGGAAACACCTATATAGGAAACATATCAAAATCTCGAAACTGAGATCTTCTCTTCGTCTGTCGACAGCAAACTATGCATCTGTCGACAGGTGCTGATAGGTTTACAAAAATCCAAAAGACTGGCCTTGCGGGAAATGATTTCTTGTGTGTATCTGTCGACAGATGATTTGGATCTGTCGACAGGTACACTTGTCCTGAAACCTGTCTGATCTCCCTGTGTGTAGCTGTCGACAGGTACTTGTGGGTCTGTCGACAGACACTTGTTGAATGTGACTTTCTTGAGTTTTTTTACTCTAGAATTTGGTACATTGTCTTGCCTACACTCACACCTACATTTAAGAGCATTGTTAGTGAGATATAAAGAACATTTAGACAATCACTTGAGATGTTCTTTCTTGATTATCATTTGCTTGATCATGTTTCAAATATGCTCATAACATTAATTTGGATTGTTCATCATCAAAAACAAACATAACACATGTAAACCCAACACTTCCTTGGATTATAAATAAAGCAAGGTAATGAAGGAACACATATTTATCAATCAAAGTACACCAAGGAATTATTAAAGAAATTTTGATTCGACAATGTCAAACCACTGTCCACTCCAATGAGCACATCCACAAGGTTAGACAGTGATAAGGAAGGTAAGAAGGTTGATCAGAAACTTTATAGAGGCATGATAGGTTCATTACTGTATTTAACTACTAGTAGACCTGATATTTAATTCAGTGCATGCATGTGTGCAAGATACCAGTCTGATCCAAAAGAATCCCATTTAATATCTGTTAAAAGAATAATTATATATTTAGTTAAGACTCATGATCTAGGTCTATGGTATCCAAAATCATGTGAAATTAGTTCAGTTGGATATTCTGATGCTGACTATGCTAGATGCAAAGTAGATAGAAAAAGCATCAGTGGTGGTTGTCAATTTCTTGCAGGATGCTTGATTTCGTGGTCCTCAAAGAAGCAAAATTCAGTAGCACTATCAACAGCTGAAGCTGAATACGTAGCTGCTGGAAGCTGTTGCACTCAACTCTTATGGATCAAACAACAGCTTGAGGATTATGGATTGCACATCAAGACCATCCCATTGCTATGCAACAACACAAGTGCAATAAATCTCACGAAAAATCCAGTACACCACTCCAGGATGAAACACATAGAGGTCAGATATCATTTTATTAGAGATCATGTAGCTAATGGTAACATAAATATTTCATTTATAGATACTCTGAATCAGTTAGCATATATCTTTACAAAGGCCTTACCTGAAGAGAGATTTACGTCTCTTAGAAGGGAATTAGGCATGTGTAATTTATGATAGATGTGTCTGCATGTAATTGAAATAATAGTCTTCAGAATAACACTCACAATCCTTGCCTCCACATCGATTTCCTCTCTCTCTCTTATCTCCTTTGACTTGCCTGCTCGTGAAACCCTTATCAATTCCAGACTCCCCTCTGTGTGGTTTCGAAGGATCTCTGTGTTCCCGTGAAAATATCTTGAGGTCTTTTGTTCCTTTCTTCCCCACGATCCTCCAGAAACTTTCCCTATTCATTTCTATGGCTGCTTCTTGGAGTTTCGGCACCGTAGGTGGTTACAGCATAGCCTTCCACATGACGGAGCAGCAGGAACGGTTTGCAGCAGTCAAGGTCAAGCTATGTTGTAACAAGGCAATGGATATTGCAGATTTAGAGAAGAATGGGATGCACAGTATTGTAGAAGCCATAGAAAGGATAAAGTGGATGAAAATGGTCACAGTTTCTGAACCAAGCTACCTAGACCTAGCCAAGGCATTCTACACCTGCCTGAAGATAGAAGAAGATGGGTCCCTTTCCTCCACTGTTAAAGGTACCCCCATTCTCATCACCTATGATATACTGGAGAGGCTATTTGGTGTGTCTACTGTCAGTCGCAGTGGGGTAGACTCCGTTGATATCCATGCTAAGGGATTAGGAATCATCGGAACAGAGTACAAGTTGAAAGATGGAAAAAATGATATCAACTAGTTGAATGCTTTCAATAGGATTCTTCATTTTATAGTCTGCCCGATTCTAGTGCCAAGGAGCGCCACATTCTCAACCTGCTCAAAAGCAGACTCAGACATGATGTTTTGGGCCATCCAGAATCAGGATATCAACATGGCTCAGGTAATTATTGAAAGGATGAAATTTGCTGCAGAGATGATATGGGACAAGAAGAACAAATTGAATGTATCACTCCCTTATGCCCATTTGCTGAAAAGGATTTTCAAGGACTATGACATTGATTTGAAGGGAGAGGTGATGGAGAAGATGGGCCAGCCCATTTGTTCTAGGAATCTGAAGAAGAGTGGCTTCTCTCTAGTAGGAAGCACTTGGACCAAGACCTCTGTGGCAGAAGGAGAAGCAATTATTGGTGAAGCCCCTAAAATCCCAGTAGTCCAAGAGGAAGAAGCAGCAGTCAGAGTTGAAGAACCTGTTGCAAGTGCAAGAAGGATAGAGGAAATAGCTCCTGAACATATTGAGCCCGTTGGGCATTCATCTGGAATTGAGACCCCCTCAACATTCATTGCATCTGTTATTGAAGAAGTCTTAGAGACTGTTGCTCATATTGAGGGGGAGCATGAAGAGACTCATGAAGAAATCATCCCAAATATTCCTGCTGGAAATGTTATTATAGAAGAAAGTCAGGAAGTATTTTTTCCGGAAGTTGTGGCAACAGGCGACAGTGAGGATGTGCAAATGGAAGATGCTCCATTTCAGGGGGAGCCTGTGATTCAAGAGGAAGCAGATGTTCAGGGGGAGCCTGTAATTCAAGAGGAAGCAGATGTTCAGGGGGAGCCCACAGTAAATGCCCCTACTGATAAATATCAAGAAGGTCTTGTGGAGAGTACTTCTGATAGTGATGGTGATGATGTTGTTGTGGAGCCAGCTCGTGGCTCAGAAAAGAAGGGTAAGGGTGTTGCACCTTCTATTCCATTGCTCACCAAGAAAGCACACCGCAGATCCAGAAGAAGAAGCTTCATGTGAACCTAAAGCCAATTACTGATAGAATGAATGCTCAAAGGGAGATTTTGTGCTCAGTGCAGTCAGACATCACTTCCATATTTCTAAATCAATGCACTGGAGTCAAGGAACTTGGAGTAGTCAAACGTGAGCTCCAAGAGATGAAGAATGAGTTGGGTAGCATGTAGAAAATGATCACAGAAATCTTTCAAAATTTGTGAGGGTACAATTGACATCTCCTGCCCCTCCTGCTCCCCCTCAACCAGTAGCAGAAGAACCTACAGTTGGGCCATCAGGGCCAGTTGTTGAGGAATCAGGGCCATCAGGGCCAATTAATGAAGAAGTTATTCGGCCACCAGGGCCTTCTGAAGAGGAATCAGGGCCTCTAGGGCCATCTATGGTAGAGTCTGGGCCGATAGGGCCATTAGCTAGAGAGTCAGGGCCACTAGAGTCTGAGGTAGAGCAAGTCACAATTCAAGAACCTGTAGAAAAAGTTGTTGTGCCCCCAGAGCCACCTGTCCCTTCCAGTCTTCAGACTCCAGCATCTTCTCCTCCTCCTCCATCCTTCTCTACCCCACCAGCACCTGAACCTTCCAAAAAGCCAGGTCCAAAGCACATCTCCTCACCTACACCTTTTCCTACTACCTCCTCTTCCTCACCTATTTCTTCTCCTATAATTCTTCCTCCTCCCACTTTTGAGGAACCTCCAGCATCATCTTCAGCTGGACCATCATCTGCTAGACCATCTGCACCACCTCCTCCTACTTCTTTCTATTCTCTTCATCCACCCACTCCTCCATCATTCATAACTATCATTCCGAAGGGTGCTTGTATTCAGGACGAGGTCATTCAGGACATTAAAGATGAGTTTGAAGAAGCAATTCTTTGCTCAGTCCTATCTGTTTTCTCTCATGTTCACAGGATAGGCTCTTCTAGTCATTCTCCTAAAAAGAGAAAAGTCTCAAAGGACCTTGCTCTCTCCTCTGAACCTCGCTTTCCCCCTATTTGGTTCTCTCTTTCTGTTGAAAATAGAAGGAGATCCCTATACTGTGTATTCCTACAAAAATGTACATTTGCTACTATTTTTGGCCTCCCTCATCTTAACCTCACTGAACACCTATACATTGTTCTTCCCCTCTCTCATATATCAAAATCAGATAAGTCCATTTTTTTTTCCATTGCTGAGTCCAAGACTGAAGACCAGTGGGCTCGGGGCCATTAGTCTCTCTACAGACAATTTGTGCTTGCAAAATCTGATAGGTTTCCTCCCAGTGTTCACCGTCTTACTCTGTCAGAATGGTTTGTTCTCCACCACCGGAATACCTGGGGTCCCTTTATCCAAAGGGAAATCAAGTTGATCAGGCACTTCCAGATGTTCCAAGACTATCGATTTCTCAATAAATTGCCAGAAATTCAGCTTGGTCAGTTCAGGGGAGCCATTGCACTGCTCAGGACTGAGAACCCTGTCAACACCTCCCTTCAAGTAGATTTTGCTACTCTCAAGCTACCAGAGGTTGTCTTCCTTCCCAAGCTTCATTCCTTGCTCATGGACTCTACTGTGGGAACCATTATCTTTGAAAGATTTACTAGAGTAATGGCCAGAATCACAGTTTGTCAGGGTACTCCTCTTGCCTTCCACAGATTTATATTCCGTGAGTATCACAGAGGTAATATCAAGTCTGAAGTTCTAGCTCCTCTTCTGTCTGAATGTGAAAGGATCTCACCATCTGATTGGGAGAAGGACTATAATCAAGCTGCACAGCAGTTGCTCAATCACAACCTCTCCTTGGCCAAATCAAACAAACCCACTCTGTCTGCTAATGAATTCCTGGATCTCAACTCCATCAATTTGGCTCAGGATCCTTTTGCCATATGGGTTGGGAGGTACAAAGTTTATATACCCTTGAAGAAGGATCTGAAGTAGCAGTAGATTTTCTACCCAATATCCATTGACAAGTTCCTCCAGCATGCCAATTTTGGAGCCATCAATCACTATCGGACATCTCTTGGGAAAGAGGAGTATGCCAATTTCATTGAAGCTCAGAGGCAACTCCACATCCAGAGAATGCTTCCTGATATGGGCCTTCCTACTCTAGGACTTGGGATGCTTTTAAAAACTATTTTGAAGAATAGGAACTCCAGGCTTGGCCCATAATTACTCGCCATGCCTCTCTTTTGTCTCCTATCTTCTACATTTCTGATCCCCATTAAGTAATGAAATTTATTCTCCTTGGCTCCATTTATCTTAGTATCTTCTTTCCTTGAGTCATTATCTTTCTTTTTGCTTAATGACAAAAGGAGGAGAAATTAATCTGAAAGACATATCCTTAAATTAAACTGAAGTTAATTATTTTTTTAGTACTTTCAATGCATGCAATGTTCAATGTTTTATCATCACCAAAAAGGGGGAGATTGATGATCAGTCCATCTCCATATAATTTTATTTATTATATGCAATTTTTGGTGATTAACAAAATCTCAATAAATATTTCCCAACAAATTCTTTTTAAGTTTATCCACAAGAAATAATTCAAGCAAAATCTGTAAGTTACTCTCACACACTGTCATTCAAAGTTCAGAACATGCATTTCTTCTAAGTACACATCGACTTCCTTAATGAAACAATGATTTCATAAGTGAAACAATGATTTCCATCGCTACAACGATTTCATAAGTGAAACAACAATTTCCATCACTACAATGATTTCATAAGTGAAACAATGATTTCCATCGCTACAACGATTTCATAAGTGAAACAACGATTTTATAAGTGAAACAACGATTTCCATCGCTACAACGATTCACTTTAACTTAAACAATGATTTACTCGAAAACAACGATTTGATCGCAAATAACGATTCGCTTTCACTCAAACAACGATTTGATTGAAACAACGATTCACTTTAACTCAAACAACGATTTGGTCTTTGTAACGATTCGCTTGTACTTAAACAACGATTTGATCGAAAACAATGATTCGTTCGAAAACAACGATTTGCTTGAAAGCAATGATTCGCTTGTACTTAAACAACGATTCGCTTATACTTAAACAACGATTTGATCGAAAACAACGATTCGCTTGTACTTAAACAACGATTTGATTGAAAACAACGATTTGCCTTCAGTTAAACAATGATTTGATCACAAACAACGATTTGCTCGCAAACAACGATTTGTCTTTACTTGAACAACGATCTCGGTCTCACAACGATTTCATTATTGAAACAACGATTTCATGATTTAATGATTGATTTCAGTAAAATAACGATTTCATCTGCTCATCGATTTCTGTTAAGTAATAACTTTGTACAGATCATAGATTTCATTATATTAATACATGGACTATATTCACATTGACTTGGTTTCAACATGGATTACATTCTCACATGATTATATCATCAATTTGATATCAATATCATTTCCATACAGAATGCTATTGTATAGTCTTGCTTTATCTTCTTATTTTCATTCCTTAGAATACTTAAATATGCATATGCTTAAGACTCTATGGATTTCAAAAACCTTCCCATGCATCATGTTGTATCCTAAGATCTTGATCATTTATTTTGATAATTCAATATTTCCACACGAAATATTCTTGCTTACTTCATGTATCCCATAGAGTCTTGATTTGTGTGATGTCAGAATAACCTTTCCTATTTACCATACCTTCCTACTGCATGATTACCAATGTTGACTGACAACATAGACAAAAAGAAGTTGTCTAGGTATCAGCATTTATTGCATGTAGGGCTTTTGTAGTAAAGCACATCAAAGATGGATCTGTCAACTTATCAAAAGGATAAAAGATTTAGAAAATCTTTTCCTGAAGGCATACAGATCAATCCAAGCATTAATGGCTACAGGCTCACCTACTCCATGCTTCGAACCAGTCTCTCTAACGTGCATGAAGCTGTGAGACAACGAACATTTCAACGGCTACTACAACGGTCAAAATATATCGCAGAGAATAAATCGAAGACTGGTGACTCCATGGTAGCTAGTTAGATCATTTGAATTCTTGAATCTTTGAAAAGCTTGAAGCTCCAGTCACTTGAAAAATAGCAAGAGCCAACTTGTCCATTTAAATCTTCCAAAGCTCTTAGCTCTCATAGATCTCACTCCATTCTTTTTGAGAGCTAGCGTAGGTCTGAGAGAGAGAGTTCACTCAAGATTATTGGTGTCTCTCAGACTTCGCCTCAGATCAAGCATTGTCTATAAGCTTGGTCTTGGGGCCCTCTTCTTTCAACAAGATCTTTGTGGGATTTCCGCTTCGGGTGTGAAGAGAAGACCTGTCGAATCAGGTGGTGTAATTCCTCTTCAGGTAGAGAAGAGAAGGCTAGCTGTTGCTGGATGTGTAAGTGTCCATAAGGGGGACTGTACCCTTGTTTAGCAGAAACCCAAGTTGTTACTTGAGGATTGGACGTAGGACTCCTTAGTATAGGAGATCCGAACTAGGATAAAATTTCCTCTGTTTTTGTGTAATTACTTACTTGTCTTTATTCCCCACTAACTGTCCAAATTAGCATTTTCTGTCAAGCAATTTTATTTACAGGTATTAGTCTAAAAGAATTTTTAGCAATCCATTCACCCCCCCTCTAGGCTTGCTATTTGGGCAATAATTTTATCCTAGTTCGGATCTCCTATCACAAGGAGTCCTACGTCCAATCCCCAAGCAACACCTTGAGATTTCACTAAGCAAGGGTACAGTCCCCCTTAAGGACTCTTACACATCCAGCAATAGTTGGCCTTCTCTTCTCAACCCGAAGAGGAACTAAAGCACATGATGCACAGGTCTTCCTTCTTGCCAACGGAACAACCACCCACTCAAACAGGTCTTCTCTTCACACCCGAAGAGGAACTCTCACAGAAAAATGAGTAAGAGGTGGATGGCCCCTAGACCAAGCTAATACAAACCGCTTGATCTGAGGCAAAGTCTGAAAGGCAAAGAATATCAACAAAGAACTCTTTCTCAAATCTACTCATGCTCTCAATGGCTAAGCAGTTTGCTATGGAGAGCTAAGAGCTACACAGGGTTAGAATGAACAAGAGAGCTCTTCTTTACTTCTAAGATCTTCCAAATGCAAGCTTGAAAAGTTCACCGAAAAAAGATAATCTTGCATGAAGCCACCAGTCTTCTATTTATCTTCTTTGAAATAATTTGACCGTTGAAGTATCCATTGTCTCACGTCTTCATGCACGTTGGAATGAATGGTCCGAAGTGTAGAGCAAGAAAAACTACAGCCATTAATGATGGGGAAGACATTCACACATAAAGGAAGATTGTCTGAATCTTCTAGCTTCTGTCAAGTTGACAGGTCCATCTTTGTAACGTGCGTTTCTACCGGAAACCCTGCACACAATAAATGCTGACACATAGACAACTTATCTTTATCTAAACGGTCAGTCAACATTAGTAGTCGTGCTTTATGAAGATACATCAAAAGGGAAATGCCATTCTGTCATTACATAAAGCGTGACTTAATGTGACACACATGAGATAAGAAAAGATATATTGCGCAGAGATTTGTTCCATCATAATAAATGTTGAAGACTACATGATACAACATGATACACGGGAAGACTTGAAATCCATAGAGATTTAAAAATGTATTTGAATATCATGTGGAATGAATACTTAAAAAGGAATTTAAATAAGAATATTCAATAACTCTCTAAAACATAATCTTTAATAGAGAGTTGATGTATGATGACAGTTTGTGTACAGAGAGAGTTCATATTGATATGAAATCGATGTTACAATCATAAATCATGTGAGAATGTAATCCATGTTGAAACTAAGTCGATGTGAACATAATCCATGTTTGAATGTAATGAAATCGATGTTATGTACAAAGTCGTTGTTTAACAGAAGTCATTGTTGTACTGAAATTGATGTGCAGATGAAATTGTTGTTGGAAATGAAGTCGTTGTTCAAGTAAAGTCGTTGTTTCACATGAAGTCGTTGTTCTACTGAAATCGTTGTTTAAGTGAAGTCGTCGTAGAGATGAAATTGTTGTTTCATATGAATTCGATGTTTTGCCGAAACCAATGTTTGAGTGAAATCGTTGTAGACATGAAGTCGTTGTTTAAGTGAGGCGAAATCATTGTACCAACCAAATCGTTGTTTAAGTGATGCGAAATCGTTGTACCAACCAAATCGTTGTTTAAGTGAGGCAAAGTTGTTGTAGCACCGAAATCGTTGTTTTACTTATGAAGTCGATGCTAGAATGAAATTGATGTTTTACTGAGGAAGTCGTTGTTTAAATGAAACCGATGTGGAACCGAAATCGATGTCTTCTAATGGAAATCGTTGTGAGCTATTATATGGAAGTCGATGTATACTAAGACAAAATATATGCAATAAGGTTTAAATGACAGTGAGGGTAGATAACTTACAGATTTTGCTTGAATTACTGTCTGTGGATAAACTTCAGAAAATGTTTTTAGAAAATACTTTTCAAGGTTTTCTTAATCACCAAAAATACATATAATTAATAATAAATTATATGGAGATGGACTGATCATCAATCTCCCCCTTTTCGGTGATGACAAAACATAAAGAGTTGCATACATATAAAAGGCTAAAATAAATTTGTGGAAAGTTTTTAAGGTATGTATTTCAGAATATATTTCTCTCCCTTTTTGTCATTAAGCAAAAAGAATTAGATAGACAAAAGATAAAATTCAAGATAGTCAAAGATAAATGGAGCCAAGAAGGGAATTTTATTCATTAGTGGGGGTAGGCATGTAGAAGGCAGGTGACAAACGAGAAGCATGGCGAGTAATGAGCTGCCAAGCTTTAACTTCCTGCTCTTCAAAGAGATCTCTAAAGACACCCCAACTAATATCATAAGATGGCCCCATCTCTGGACTTAGTCTCTTGATGTGGAGTAGCCTCCGCTCTTCTATGAACTTGGTGTACTCCTGATTGCTGAGGATGGACTTGTAGAGACCTGCGGTGCCAAAACTTGCATGTTGAAGGAATTTATCAATGGAAAGAGGATAATGGAGCTTGTGAGCAAGCAAATTCTTCTGCAAGGCTACAAAGATCTTGTACCTCTCAATCTAGGTGGAATAGGGATCTGAAACTAGATTTATGGAGTTGAGGTCCATGAATTTTTCTGGAGAGAGAGTCAACTGATTAGACTTGTTCAGGGAGGAATTCAGATTCTCAAGCTAAAGTGCAGCCTCAGGATAGGCTTTACACCAGTCAGTGTTGATAAATCTCTCAAACTCTGAGAGCAATAGACCGAAGACTGATGACTTGATGAAACCTCTTTGATATTCCCTGAAAAGGAATCTATGTAATGCAAGAGGAGCTCCATACTGAACAAAGATCTTTGCCATGACTCTGGCAAATCTCTGAAAATTATGGGACCCAGCTCAGAGTCCATAAGGAGAAAATGAAGCTTGGGGAGAAAAGCAATCTCAGGCATCTTTAAGGTTGCATAGTCAACCTAAAGAGGGGTATTGAATGGATTCTCTATGCGGAGCTGAGATATGCCTGCCCTAAATTGGCCAAGCTGAACTTCTGGCAGGCGGTTAGCAAAACAGTAGTCTTTGTACATCTAGAATTGCCTGATCAATTTGATCTCCATCTGAATCAAGGGGCCCCAAGAGGTTCTGTGCTGGTAGACAAACCACTCAAACATGGTGAGGAGATGGTCTGAGGGTGGAAATATGTTGGACCTGGCAACCTCAAATTTTTTGTAGAGTGTTTTGTTGGCCCTGGACCACTCATCCTCACTCTTGGACTCAGTAGTAGATAGTATTTTTGCTTGTTCAGACTTAGGAAGAGCAGAAGTAGGAAGAATGATATTTAGATGTTCAGAAAGGTTAATGAAAGGAAGACCAAAAGTGGCTGCAAAAGTGTACTTTTGGAGATATTTAGCATATAGGGTTTTTCTTCTGTTGACAACAGAAAGAGAATACCACAGAGGAGGAAAGAGAGTTTTATTGGAAGGGAAAACAAGAGCTGAAGAGGTCTTTCTTTTCTTAGAGGTAGAACTAGAGGAAGGTTGGGAATCAGTCCTGTGAATGTAGGCAGAGACAGCAAGAACTGTGTGGAGGATGGCTTCTTCAAACTCATCCTTGATGTCTTGTACAGTATGGTGAACTATACTAGCACCCTCAGGAATGATAGTGATGAAAGAGGGTGGAGTAGGTGGATGAAAAGATGCAAAAGATGAAGTAGGAGGAGGTTGAGTAGATGGACTAGCTGATGAGGGACCAGCAGAAGAGGAGGAGGCAGGAGGTGCCTCTGAAGTTGTAGGAGGAATGGAGGAGGAAGGAATAGGAGAGGAAGAGGAGGCAGGAGGGAAAGGAGTAGGAGAAGAGATATGTTTTGGAAGGGGTTTCTTGGAGGGTTCAGGTGCAGATGGGGCAATGAAGGATGTATGTGGAGAAGAAGAGGCCAGAGTCTAAAGACAGGGAGAGGGTCAGAAGGCCATGGGGCCACAGCAGCTTCCTCTACTGAAACTTGAGGCCTGGTTGGCCCTACCACTGATGCCACTTACTCTGATGGCCCTGATGGCCCAGCTCCAACTTCTTTAACTACAAATGGCCCTGATGGCCCTAACTCTTCCAAGGATGGCTCTGGTGGCCCTGATTCTGCAATAGATGTCTCTAATGGCCCATCAACTTCCACAGATGGCCCTGGTGGCCCTGATTTCTCAAAAGATGGCCCTGCAACTTTCTCCATTGGTTCAGGAGGCCCTCATGGCCCTGGATTCACCTCTGGTGCAGACTGAGTTGGATCATGAGGGGCTTGAGTTGATAAATGCATCCTCACAAAATCTGATAAATCTGTCATCAACTGCTTCAAGCTGCCTAGCTCACTTCTCATCTCCTGGAGCTCAGATTTGACTGCTCCAATTTCTTTGGCTTCAGTGCTCTGACTAAGGAATATAGATGTTACATCTGATTGCAAAGAGTACAAGATTTCCCCATGAGCATTCAATCTAGTAATTACAAGCTCCAAATGAACATGAAACTTTTTTCTTCATGGATCTGTGGTGTGCCTTCCTGGTGAGCAAGGGAATTCCTGGGGCAACACCTTTTTCTCTACCTTCTGAGCCAACAGCAGGCTCAACATCTTCATCTGAAGTGCTCTCAACCAAACCTTCCTTAAACTGATCTACAGAGGCACTAGCAACAGGCTCCCCCTGAATCTCTGGCTCCCCTTGAGCTGGAGCATCTACCATCTGAACATCTTCAGTGTGGCCTGGTGCCACAACCTCTGCAACTATGTTTTCATGGCTCTCCATCATTGCAATTTCCACTTCAGGAATATTGGGGGTTTCTTTAATGTGAATATCTTCATGCTCCCCCTCAATATAAGCAGCACCTTCAGCAATAGATTCTTCAATAATAACAGGTGCAGGGACGGTAGGAGGGATTACTTCTTGAGTAGTTTGCCTAACAGGCTCAATGTACTCTGGTGCAATATCCTCAATCCTCCTTTCAGATACAGGAGGCTCATCTTCTCTGACAGCAGCCTCTACTTCTTGAATTTGTGGATCTTCAGGAGCTTCTCCAATAATGGCTTCACCTTCTGCCACTAAGGTCTTGGTCCACACATTTCCAACAAGTGAAAATCCACTCTTCTTCAAATTTCTAGACCGAATGGCGGACCCATCTTCTCCATTAATTCTCCCTTCAAGTCAATGTTAAGGTGACTGAAAATCCATGTAAGTAAGTGGGCTTAGGGAAGGGACACTGCCAATTTGTTCTTCTTGTCCCAAATAGCTTCTGTAGCAGACTTCATCCTCTCTATTATAACCTGAGCCATGTTGATGTCTTGTTTCTGAACGGCCCAGAACATCATGTCTGCATCTCCCTTAGTGCATGATGAAAAAGTGGCACTTCTAGGCACAAAGATCTGACAAACTATAAAGTGCAGAATTCTGTTGAAAGCATTGAACTGGTTAATGTCGATTTTCTCATCCATCAATTTATATTCTGTTCCAATAATCTCTAGCCCCTTGGCATGAATATCCACTGACTCCACCAAATTGTGTCTGACTCCGACTGTAGAGACTCCAAATAATCTCTCCAACAGATCATGAGTGAAGTGAATGGATGTACCTTTGATTGTGAAGGTGAGAGATCCATCTTCCTCTGTCTTCAAACAGGTATAGAAAGCCTTCGCCAAGTGTGGAAAGCTAGGTTCTGAAATTGTGCAAATGCCTGTCCACTTCAACCTCTGAAGAGCTTCAACCACACTGTGCATACCATGCTTTTCCATATCATTTAGGTCCACTGCCTTGTTCCCAGAGAGCTTGGTCTTGACTGCTGAGTATCTCTCCTGTTGATCGGCCGTAAGGAAGGTGTCGTTGTAGCCACCTACGTTGCCAGAGCTCCCAGAAGCGGCCATGGAATCGAGCAAGGTAAGGTTCTAGAGGATCGTGGGAGAAGGAGGAACAGAACCCCTCAAGAAATTTGAGCGGGAAGTAAGGTTTTCTTCGAAAGCACAGAGAGGGATGTCGGAGTCAATGAGGGTTTCACAGGCTTTCGAATTGAAAGAGATAAGAGAGAGGGAAAGCGAATCCGTGAGGGAAGGATTACGGACGTAACGGAGGGACATAAAGGCGCTTTTTGAAACGGCGGAGCAATAAATGCGGATAATGAAAAAATAGGAGTGGATAACACAAATAGTAATGGATTTACTTAAATCTAGTGGGGAAGGATAAGTCTTATCCTGAAATCTATTTTATTATTTTAGTTACGTACAGATATATCTGTTACAAATTGCACATGACTAGTTCCCTTCTAAGAGACGTAAATCTCTCTTCAGGTAAGACTTTTTTAAAGATATCTGCTAACTGATTTTGAGTATCTACAAATGAAATATTGATAATACCATTAGCTACATGATCTCTAATCAAATGATATCTGACCTCTATATGTTTCGTCCTGGAGTGTTGTACTATATTTTTAGTCAGATTTATTGCACTTGTGTTGTCACACAGAAACGGGATGGTCTTGACGTGCAATCCATAGTCCTCAAGTTGTTGTTTGATTAATAAGAGTTGAGTGCAACAGCTCCCAGCAGCTACATATTCAGCTTCAGCTGTTGATAGTGCTACTGAATTTTACTTCTTTGAAGACCAGGAGATCAAGCATCCTGCAAAAAATTGACAACCACCACTAGTGCTTTTTCTATCTACTTTGTATCCATCATAGTCAGCATCCGAATATCCAATTAAACTAGTTTCAGAAGATTTAGGATACCATAGTCCTAAGTTATGAGTCTTAGCTAAATATCTAAAGATCCTTTTAACAGATATGAAATGAGATTCCTTAGGATCAAACTGATATCTTGCACACATGCATACACTAAATAAAATATCAGGTCTACTAGGTGTTAAATAAAGCAATGACCCAATCATACCTCTATAACGTTTTTGATCAACTTTCTTACCTTCCTTATCACTGTCTAACCTGGTGGATGTGCTCATTGCAGTGGACAGTGGTTTAGCATTATCAAATCTGAATTTCTTCAACAGTTCCTTGGTGTATTTTGCTTGACAAATGTGTGTTCCTTCATTGCTTTGCTTGATTTGTAATCCAAGGAAGTAGTTGAGTTCTCTCATCATGCTCATCTCAAATTCTCCCCGCATGAGCTTCTCAAAATATGTGCACAAAGATTCATCAGTAGATCCAAATATAATATCATCTACATAAATTTACACAAGTAATATATTTTTGACATTTGATTTAATAAACAATATGCTATCTTCCTATCCTCTAATAAAACCATGATTTAGTAAGAATGCACAGTCTTTCATACCATACTCTAGGTTCTTGTTTTAAACCATATAATCCTTTATGCAATTTAAAAACATGATTTGGAAAATCTAAGTCATCAAAACCAGGAGGCTGTTCCACATAGACTTCCTCCTTTATATAGCCATTCAAAAATACTGATTTAACATCCATTTGAAAAGGTTTTAAATCTAATGCAGATGCATAAGCAAGTAATATTTGAATAGCCTCTAGTCTAGCCACTCGTGCATAGGTTTCATCAAAATCTATGCCTTCCTCTTGGGAATAGCCTTGAGCAACCAGTCTAGCCTTATTTCTAATGATAACACCAGCTTTATCCAATTTGTTCCTGAACACCCATTTGGTGCAAATCACAGGATGATCTGATGGTTTCGAAACAAGGGACCAAACCTGATTTCTCCTGAACTGATTAAATTCATCTTGCATGGCTAGAATCCAAGATTCATCAGACAGTGCTTCATTGACTGTGTTCGGCTCTATTTGGGAAACAAATGCTAAATAATCACAGGGAATGGTATTACCTCTAATTCTTATCCCAACTGATGGATCTCCAATGATGTTGTCAATTGGGTGATCCTTTTTGTACCTCCATTCCTTTGGAAGATCATCATCAATGATATCCTTCTGTTGCAGTTCTTCCAAGGGTGGATCTTCATCTTCTTTGATGGTTGTTTCTTTCAGCTTCTTGGTAAGATTATCTACATCTTCATCATCACTACTACTATCTTTTCTCAAGGAAGGGTTAGATTCATCAAGTATAACATGCACAGTTTGTTCAATTAATAAACTTCTTTTATTAAAAACTCTATAGCCTTTAGGTTTAGAAGTGTACCCCATAAAGATGCCTTCATTGGATTTGGGATCCATCTTACCTATGTCTATCTTACCATTATTGTGAATGAAGCTTGGGCATCCAAATGTTATGAGATGGCTGATCTTGGTCTTCTTTTGTTTGTACAGCTCATATGCAGTCTTCTTCAGAATTGACCTGATCATGACTCTATTTTAGCAACCCTAAATTTTTGGGAAAATAAAAATTTAAATATTTATATTATTTAATTATGAAATATAATAAAAGGAAGATGTAGGAAATCAAATAAGAGGGAATTAAATAAAACCCATTAAAAGAAAAGGAGTAATGGGCTTTGCTATATTGACCCATTACAAATTAGTGGGCTAAAATAGAGGTTTTAAAAAGGGGAATAATAGAGAAAATACCCTAAATTCGGAGTTTAATTATCTCCTAATTAGAAAGGGGTTATTAAAGTAATAAAAGTGGTAATTAGAGTTGGAATAGGATTCCTAAACCTACCTCATATAGACTAGCACAAATTTAGATACTATCCTAACCCAATTAGAGATTGGAAAGCAAGACAGGAAAGGTGGAGTTAGAAAATCTCAGAATTAAGAGGAATTTGAGTAGTAGTAGGAATAGGAACTTGTATTTATATAAATACACCTCTTAAATCCTCATGGCCGGCCCTAGCTCGTGCAAAGGGGTTCTTGGAGGTGGAGAAGAGGCCAAAGAAGAGGAGAAATCGAGGAGGGGAAGATCCATCAAGCTTCTTCCATCGTTCTTGGAGTTCTAAGCCCTAGAATATAAATCGAGTCAAAGGTAGACATTCTCACAAGCTAAAATCCTGATATTTCGTCTATACATTGTTCCATACATCAGGAACAAAACCCTCAAGTTTCATAATTTTCCATCGAGCATATCTTTTGTTCTTGATTTTTCATGTTCTGCAACTTACATGACCCCGAACCCTCTCCTTAACTCTTGATCTCCTTGTATACTCAACCCCATGCTACGAGATTTTTACTGTAGGAACTGATGTAGGTTAGGCATTTTTTTCCCCTAAAAGCCCTAAATTTCATAGAGTATGTTGATCAAATTTAATCGATCTTTCTCTCTGTGTCATGTTCTGAATAACTCGTTCTTGCTCATGTCCAAACCCTATATGAACCATGCTCTCTCTCTCATTGCGATTTACTGGAAGTACCGTTACATGTCTAGTTTAATTTGGAACTGGTTTCATGATTTTTCATCATGTATAGAATTAGTTATGATTTTCTGAACGACCCTGTATCAAAATCTGATATTTCTAGACCGCAATCCAAGATAGAGCAGAACTCTGTCAGACTCAGTCCACGGACCTGAGAACGCGACGGCCCGACAAGTCGCATTCTCAAGCCCGTCGCGACGCTTCCCTTTTCGCTTTCTGAACGCGACAGTACCCTACGTCGCGTTCTGACCGCCAGAGCAGATAGCCCTGTCGCCACCCTTTCCATGCCCTGTCACTACATGCCCTACCCCTGTTGCAATCCTTACTGGCCTATGTCGCCTTCACAGGATTTCGCATGAAAACCCATAAAATTTACGCCTTTTTCACAGTTACACACGCAGTAAAAACACCTGTTTTAAATTGGAGCCATATTGAATGCTTTAAATCACATATTCACGACTTCATTTCCATCTATGATTTCTCTTACACATGCACACACATGAACCATCCATATATGGCTGAAATCTGGCATAAAATATCTCATAATGTATCTGGTAATTTATTGCAATAAAGCATATTAATTGCCCTATTTTAAAGAACTTGTATTCGTTTCTTGCGTTGTTTATATACTGAAATTGACGCTCCACTGTTCTAGAATTCCTCTAGAACGTCGAGCACCTGTTTTTTATACACTTTACTTGGCTTGTGGTGAACTCTCCGTCGGATATTCCTTTCGCCGGACTAGTGAACTCTTGCACAAGGCCTCCTTAAGTCTCCTCTGATCATGGATTCCCACATGGTCGACGAGCCGGTTGTACCCTAACACCCATTACACCTTTAGGGATCTATATGATCCAAACGGCTATTAGAAGTTTGCTCTTACCTTGAATCACGTCGGACCTCTGGACTTGTGCTTAACATGGCCAGTGGTTGGGTCGTGAGTTCCACCTGACTGCCAACACTAAGTGCACGTGTTGTGCAACTGTTACTATCGCCTGATTACTCGATGTATTACGTGCAATGTCCACTAGCTCTCATCTATACTCTACTCGCTCACCTATTTATGTTCACTCTACTAGCTCATCTATTCATCTAGTGCTCTTATGTATTTCTTGGTACTCTATACTAGCCATTGACTGATTGTTTAAAGATAAACAATATAACCAATGCCTGGCAATATATAAAGGGCCCGATCTGGTCCTGGGATGTGCGCCCGAAAGTGCTAGTGCCCATGGGAGTTAAATGATCAGAGTGTTTGGCATTACACTCAAGTGCTATCTATCTCGACTATCTATATGACAATCAAAACACAAAATGTGCTATACTCTCTCGATGTCTAGAATGACAAACAAGTGCTATACTCGTCGTGCTATTATTATTCTTGTGCTAGTTGTGTTGTGGCCTTCCTGCTATTTGTGCTATACTCGATACTTGTGCTATTTTTGGAAACTATACTCGATCTCGTGCTATTGTGCTATCCTATTACTTGTTGTGCTATCTCTTGCTATATTTTGACTCTCTTGTACTTGCTATCTTTTGATACTCTGCCATTAAATGCGTTAATTATTTAAAACCTGCTTGAGCCTGAGATTTAAGTCCTACTCGGCGTTATTGCTCACCCTACGTTATTTGATGTTGTGTTCTCAGGTGAGACCGAGGATGACACATACACTCACGAGGAAGGGAATGACCAAGAGTGAAGCCAGGAGTACCCTTAAGTCATTATGTTATCTTAGAGTTGTAGTTAGTTATTTCCTTCTATTGCAATGTAATTGGGCCCTATAGAATGGCTCTGATATTAGTGGTTGTAACTAGACATTGGAAAAGTTATTAATGAGAAAGATTTTCTTTAGTATTATTCAATGTGCAATGGTTTGATGTCTAGTACTCGCTCTATACCCTTTTCTTGCAACTGCCTCCGCGCTCCGATATTCCGCGCCGGGGCGTGACACTATTTATAATGTAACAGGCTATATTTATGGCTTCTGCCCAAAAATATCTTGGAAGGTTGTACTCAGATAGCATAGTCCTGGCCATATCCAACAAAGTTCTATTTTTCCTCTCAGCTACTCCATTTTGCTATGGTGTTCTTGGTGATGAGAAATTATGTTAAATTCCCAAATCAATCCAAAATTCTACAAATCTATCGTTTTGAAACTCTCCTCCATGATCTGAACGGATACTGATGATGTTGTACTTCTGATCTTTCTGAACAAGTTTACTAAATTTCATAAAACTCTCAAATGTGTCATCTTTATGCTCAAGAAATGATACCCATGTAAATCTTGAATAATCATCATCTATAACAAATCCAAAGTTCTTTCTTCCTAGGCTAGTAGTTCTCATTGGTCCAAACAAGTCCATATGAAGCAGTTCTAATGGTTTGGTGGTAGTGACTACTGACTTGGATTTGAAGAAGGATCTTGCATGCTTTCCTTTTGCACACGGTTCATAAATGTTGTCTAGTCTTGAGTTTATCTTTGGCAGACCTTCCACTAGATCATGTTTGATGAGGATTCTTATTCCATCCAAGCTACAGTGATCTAACCTTCTATGCCATAGTTCAGCATTCTGCTCTTTACTTGCTGCTAGGCAAATGTCTTGTTCTTTTAACTCTTCTAGATGCAGTACATATAAATTCTTTTCTCTGCTGGCTTCAAAGATAATTGCACCATCCTTGATGATCAAACACTTAAATTCCTAAAACTTGATCTGGTGACCCATGTCGCACAGCTGACTGATGCTGATTAGATTGTGCTTGATTCCTTTGACGCATAGAACATCTTCTATCAGGATTCTATTTTGGCTGCCAATGGATCCGCAACCAATTACTGACCCGTTTCCATTATCACCATAGGTTACTGTACCTTCTTCATTTTTGATATGTGAGAACAACTTCTTGCTACCTGTCATATGCCTTGAGCACCAGCTGTCCAGGTACCACTTTGATGCTCTAAGGCTTCCTTACAATAAATCAATGAGATTTAGGTACCCAAGTTCTTTTGGGTCTTGGTTGGTTAGCTTCCTCACAGTTTCTTTTTGGAATCCATTTTAAGTGTTTGGTTGTACAGGTTATTTAAGTGTGACCTAATTTATTACAATGGGTACAACAAGGGTTATTATTTATTATCGTGTTTGGTTTATGGTTCTTATTGTTGTTTGATTTATAGTTAGGATTTTGTTCAGCTATGAATTTGGAGTTGGATAAATTTTAGGATGAATGACAGTTTCTTCATTATCTGGTGGAGTATATCCTAAGCCATACTTTTTCCTACCTGATGTTCTTGTGCCTTTTAATATGAAGGAAGATTTTCAATTTGTGAATTTTTCAATTGTGGCTGTTAAATATTCATTATCTTTTGTTAGTGTGTTAATTTCACTTTTACGTTTGCTTGTGGTTTCCTAATTTTCTAAGTTTGATATCTTTTCATTTTTAGTCTTTATATCTTCGCATAGCAGTTCATTTCTTCTTTTCAATTCAGAAATTTATTTTTCTAATTATTCTGTTTAAGATTTTAGATCTGAGTTTGTTATTTCAAGACATGCATAATTTTTCTTAGCTGTTTTTAAAAGTTTACAAACATCTTTATATTTACTGTATAATTCATTAAAAGCATCTTCTAAACTATTTGAATCTGATTCATTGCAAGATGTAAAGGATGAGTCAAAAGTTACCTTATCATCAATATTTGCCATGAAGGTCAGGTTGGACTTTTCTTCTTCTTCTTCGCTAGAGCTTGACTCACTATCTGAGTCACTTTCGTTGTTCCATGCAGTAGCCATGGCTTTCTTCACTTTTTGAATTTCTTCATGTTGTCCTTCTTAAACTTTGTCTTCTTTAGTTTTGGACACTCAGCCTTGATGTGTCCAGACTTCTTGCACTCGTAGCATATTGGTTCAGATCTCTTGACTTCTTTGCCTTCATATCTTTTGAAGTCTCTACCTTTCTTGAAATACCTTCTTCCTTACTGGTATTTCTTCTTAGCTAGTATGCACTGTAGTCTTCTGGAGAGGAACGCTTCTTCATCTTCACTGCTCTGATTACTTTTATCACTTTCAGTTTCGCCATCAGAAGTGTCTTTTGTGGCCTTGAGAGCATTGTTGTGCTTCTTCTTGCTGGAGGATTCTCCCAGCCTTTCCATATTTATCTCATGAGCCATTAACGACCCGATGAGTTTTTCAAGTGACATTCTCCTAAGATCGTTAGCTTCTTCTATTGCTATTACCTTTGGAGTCCAAGAAGTTGGTAGGGATCTTAGTATTTTTCTTACCATGTCTCCAATTTCATAAGTCTTTCCAAGCCCAGCTAGACCATTGGTGATGTCTGTGAATCGACTGTACATTTGAGAGATGGACTCTCCAGACTACATTTGAAATCTTTCATATTGAGCTACCAAAATATCTATTCTTGTTTCCTTTACCTTGTCAGTCCCTTCATATGTGAGCCTCAGTTTTTCCCACATCTCGATAGTTGACTTATAAGCTGATATCCTATTGAATTCTTTCTTACTCAGTGAACAACATATTATACTTTTAGCTTTACTATTTTAAGATAGTTTCTTCTTGTCTTCGTATGTCCATTTGTCGTTACTATTGGTTACCAAGAGGTCTCCTTCTTCAACAATTGACCAAAGCTGAAAATCGAGACCTTGAAGGAAGAATTACATCCGTGTCTTCCAGTAGATGCAATCTTCACCGTGGAATAGAAGAGGTCTGTTAACGAACTGACCTTCTGCATGATCTTGAGCTGCCATTTATCTTTTCTCTTCAGATCGTGAGATCTACTTACTCGAAAAGACTTGGCTCTGATACCACTTGTTGCCCAGATAGCAAGCCTAGAGGGGGGTTGAATGGATTGCTAAAAAAACTTTTAGAGTAATTCCTGTAAATAAAAACGCTTGATAGAGAACACAAAGTTCGATAGTTAGAGTTAGTGTTAAATAAAGACAAAGAGAGCAAACACATAGACAACATGAAATTTTATCCTGGTTCGGATTTCCTATCATAAGGAGTCCTACGTCCAGTCACCAAGCAACACCTTGGGATTTCACTAAGCAAGGGTACAGTCCCCCTTAAGGACTCTTACACATCTAGCAATAGCTGGCCTTCTCTTCTCAACCTGAAGAGGAACTAAAACACCTGATGCACAGGTCTTCCTTCTTGCCGAAGGGAACAACCACCCACTCAAACAGGTCTTCTCTTCACACCCGAAGAGGAACTCTGACAGAAAAATGAGGAAGAGGTGGATGGCCCCTAGACAAAGCTAATACAAACCACTTGATCTAAGGCAAAGTCTGAGAGGCAAAGAATATCAACAAAGAACTCTCTCTCAGATCTGCTCAGGCTCTCAAAGGCTAAGCAGTTTTCAATGGAGAGCTAAGAGCTACACAGGGTTTGAATGAACAAGCGAGCTCTTCTTTTCTTCTAAGATCTTCCAAATGCGAGCTTGAAAAGTTCACCGGAAAAAGATAATCTTGCATGAAGTCACCAGTCTTCTATTTATCTTCTTTGAAATAATTTGACCGTTGAAGTATCCCACGTCTTCATGCACATTGGAGTGAATGGTCCGAAGTGTGGAGCAAGAAAAACTGCAGCCATTAATGCTGGGGAAGATATTCACACATAAAGGAAGATTGTCTGAATCTTCTAGCTTCTGTCAAGTTGACAGGTCCATCTTTGTAACGTGTGTTTCTCCCGGAAACCCTGCACACAATAAATGCTGACACATAGACAACTTATCTTTGTCTAAACTGTCAATCAAGATTAGTAGTCGTGCTTTATGAAGATACACCAAAAGGGAAATGCCATTCTGTCATTACATAAAGTGTGACTTTAAGTGACACACATGACATAAGCAAAGTTATATCGCGCAGATATTTGGTCCATCATAATAAATGTCGAAGACTACAGGATGCAGCATGATACACGGGAAGATTTGAAATCCACAGAGATTTGAAAATGTATTTGAATATCATGTGGAATGAATACTTAAAAAGGAATTTAAATAAGAATATTCAATAACTGTCTAAAACATAATCTTTAATAGAGAGTTGATGTATGATGACAGTCTGTGTACATAGAGAGTTGATGTTGATATGAAATCGATGATACAATCATAAATCATGTGAGAATGTAATCCATGTTGAAACCATAAAAAAAATTTAAAAAAATAAAAAATCCATGTTGAAACCAAGTCGATGAGAACATAATCCATGTTTGAATGTAATGAAATCGATGTTCTGTACAAAGTCGTTGTTTAACAGAAGTCATTGTACTGAAATCGATGTGCAGATGAAATCGTTCTTGGAAATGAAGTCGTTGTTCAAGTAAAGTCGTTGTTCTACTGAAATCGTTGTTTAAGTGAACTCATTGTAGAGATGAAATTTTTGTTTCATATGAAGTCGATGTTTTACTAAAACCGATGTTTGAGTGAAATCATTGTAGACATGAAGTCGTTGTTTAATTGAGGCAAAATCGTTGTACCAACCAAATCGTTGTTTATGTGAGAAAAAATCGTTGTAGTAACCAAATCGTTGTTTAAGTGAGGCAAAGTTGTTGTAGCACCGAAATTGTTGTTTTACTTATGAAGTCGATGCTGGAATGAAATTGATGTTTTACTGAGGAAGTCGTTGTTTAAATGAAACCGATGTGGAACCGAAATCGATGTCTTCTAATGGAAATCGTTGTGAGCTATTATATGGAAGTCGATGTATACTTAGAAAAAATATATGCAATAAGCTTCAAATGACAGTGAGTGTAGATAACTTATAGATTTTGCCTGAATTACTGCCTGTGGATAAACTTCAAAAATGTTTTAGAAAATACTTTTCAAGGTTTTTTTAATCACCAAAAATACATATAATTAATAATAAATTATATGGACATGGACAGATCATCAATATGGCTAGTGGAGGTATAATAGGTAATGGAGGAAGTATTTGCTCAGGTTCAATTGCCACTGGTGTTGGCGTAATAGGATGTTTAACAGTTGGTTTAATGGAAGATTTGGTTGATGGAGGTTTATTAATGGGGAGTTTGGTGATAATGGGTGGTAGTGTATGAGAGGTAGGTACATGGCGTACGAACATGACCTCGAAAGGTTCATCCTCGTAACACCAGGTAGTTTGGTGGATGTGTTGGTTACTGACAAAATCAACCTGAGCAAGTGGATTTGGTGGAGGTTGTTGTTGTGGTGGGGGTATGGCAGTAGGTGCCAGAGCAGGTGCAATATTTATAATAAGAGCTTCTTCAATTGTAGGGGTGTTGATTGGCCTAGTTGTAGGTTGAACTGTCTGAGGAGGACGGATTAGTGGACGCCTGGGTGGAGGCATGTTGTAATAGGGAGGTGTATATGGAGGAATATGTGGGGTCGATGTTCAATGAGGTGGATAGTGGATGGCGTCCACTGATCCGTCGGTCCTGGACTTTGTTGATCAAATTAACCCACGATTGGGGAGTCAATTAAATGTGTCTGAATGTAACGTCCCTACTCATAGAGTTCTTCCAATGTTGCAATTTTGTTCATGGACAAGATGTGCTTGAATCTCGAAGTAGAGTTGAAAATGATAATCTTGATTTGCTCTGACTCTGAGAGCACATGTTGCACTTTGGTTGCCATTGACCTCCAACGGTCAGCAAATTGAATGAATTCCTCATCAGGCCTTATCTTCTCATATGCTAACTCCGTGATGGAGAGAGATGGGTTGATGCGATCATTGAGCTTATGAAGGAATTTATTATGGAGGATATAAAAGTCCCCTGCCTCTCTTAGCTCTAATGAGTAGAACCATTTAAGTGCAGTTGCATTAAGAGATTTCCTAAAAAGGAATGCCAGTGTAAGGGGATTCCATTGCCAACGCGATGACGCAGAGAGAAATTCTTTGATATGAATGTAGGGATTGCTCATGCCATTGTACAGTCAGTACGTTAGCATCTCCAAACGATGGATGTGAATTTTAGAGAGAGTCGGCATGGCAGCAACGTGGTCACCCGTGGAGTTTGAGAGTTTATTCAATTGTTTCTCCATTTAATTCAATTTATGGAGAAGATCTTGTTGAGTTGATGTGGATTGTCGTTGGGCATGTGAGGGAGTACATGGGGGAGGCCGTGAATTAATGGGCCTTCCCAAGGGTTGGTCTGTACGGACTGGAGAATGGGATCTCAAATGGTCATGGGGCCGAGGTGAAGGATGTACAAGAGGTGATGTTGTGTCCCTAGTTTTGATGATGTCATGAGCCAAGCAGAAGTGTCATAAACACCTAAGAATTCTTCTAACACAAGTTTTTATATGACAGGAAATTTCACAAATTAAAAAGATCTTGTGCGTGTTGACACTTGTTGCCTCATAGGTCGACACACATGTCTCAGTGGGTGAGTTACTAAAGTTCAGTGAACCACTTGAGTCGACACTATCCAAAGGATAGATTGACGCTTGATATTTTTTCAGCAGCACAAAAGTCTGAAGAATTGCAAAAGGTCGACTCTAGTTGAAGATCAGATCGACAGTAGTTAGTTTTCTTGTTAGCGCTAAAGAGAAAGAATAGCATAAGGTCGACTCCAGATGAGAATCAGGTCGACACCAGTTGAGTTTCTTATTAGCACTGAAAGGAATGAAATGCATGAGGTCAACTCCAGATGAAGATCATGTCGACTCTACCAGTCTATGAGGTCGACTCCATATGAAGATCAAGTCGACTCTACCATTCTAAGAGGTCGACACTCAGTTGCTATAAGGTCAACTCTATACTTATGAACAGCCAGTCTCTACAACATTCTAATGGATAAGGTCGACTCATGAAGGCATGGAGTCGACTCTACTGAAGTATCTACACTGATCAAAGTCAAGTCCTATTTGCATCGACACTATGCTTAAGATGTGTTGACACTCCAACCTTCTTATTCCAGTGAGGAAAAGAGATTGCCAGCATGTTTGTTCCAGGCACGTGACCTGAGGCCAAATGATTGGGATTCTAGGCACACTTTACAAGGTTATGGAAGATACCATTTTTGGCGGCAAAGCACCTCCCAACGAATTGGGGATTCTGTTGGGGGTCACTATGAAGATTCTGATATACCGATCTAAAGGGGCGTGGCGTCCTCTTCGAAAGAGAACACACAGAGATAGAGCAGAGAGTCTGAGAGCTGAGAAGAGAAAACGAGTAGAGAGCTTGAGATCTGAGAAGAACAAGCTTTGATATAGCTTGCTCATCAAGAAGAAAAAAGTTGGATCGCTTCTTCATCCTGTGTGAAGACCTGTTGCTGATCAATTGAAGCAGAGCATTGGAATTCCATTCAATTCAGGGACAATTTATAAAGCCCCTCTTAGACCCAGTATAGTTATACCAACTCACATTGGATCTAACAGAGGTATTATAGTGGAATAAATCCAACAATTGACGTTACAGGTTGAGATATACACAAATGACAAATTAATTCCAATAATAAGCAACAGAACATGGAACTAAATGATTGTAATCAACATTATACTCAAATGTAAAGTCTAGTGCATAAGAGAAATAATAATAGTCCCAAATTTATTACATTTCATTGTCCAATTGCATAAAGGAAAATACATATAGTCCTCACATACAAGAGTCACTCTAAACCTCTCAACCAATCTAAGTCTCCATGTCCTCTCGCTCTGAGTCAGTGTGAACTAACTCCTGAGTGTCCTCTGGTTCTCCTGAAATGTTAAGCAAGTATGAGTCTACAAGACTCAGCAAATCACATGAAAGATAGTTCACGATATTATAAATATAATAGGTTTAAAACATGGTAACATATTATCATTCATTTCATTGATATCATATACTCTTCCTACTAACATGGTTCTAGATCAATTGGTAATCATTCATTCATAGCATTCTAATTATTATGAAAATTAACCATGTCATGCAATGCATAAAATCCACATCTTATTTACTAACAATTGAAGTAACATGTTCTTACATATAACATGTTATCATTTTTTATCATGGTTTCTGCTTATTGTCATGTAATCATGTAAACTATTTCAATGAGAACCTTATGCTACATTATGCAATATGTAACAGTTGTCATGTAACAATGGACCATTTAGACATGTAGCAATTCTTTCATATATCAATTTTCATGTAATTCATGTAACATTTAACACATAGACATGTAGCATGAAATCATGTAGACAATGTTCATATAGGCATGTAGCATGTAGGTCATGTAGACATGCAGACATTTTCATTTATTTGCCAAGACATAGCCCGCACTATAATAGAGATCATTAGTCATTTATCATTCACTTATCACCTAGGAAATACAGTGATGAAGTCATGGTATTTGTGCAAAACCGGGGAAAGTCCTTCCCACCTTAACCGGTCGAACTTGTCAACCTCTAGGATTTCAATCCGTTGCCCACGGATTCAATAGATCATTTACATGTAGGTGAACCATTACCATAGGGGCATCTATGGTGTAGTTCCTTGTAGGAATATCTAATATAGCAATGTCTTATTGGCATTTCATTTCAATGCATGCACTAACATGTATGATATCATTTAATTTATATTTCATGCAATTGCAATAACCTATAGCATGCCTTTCCAGTTCTGCAATTCTACCTTTTGCATGACAGACCCCTATCATGATAATAAATGCAACACATTCCATCATGTACATACTTGCATTTTATTTAATTTCTACATACAACTTACTATTCAGAAATTCATAACAGAATGTACAGATGTCTAAAAATTCCGAAATTTAAAAAAAATCAGAATCAAGATATACTATGCGCATGCCAAATTTCATATTTTTCTGATCTCTGTAACCATTGTTCATGAATTAATCCCATCAATTCGATTAATTAACATAGTACAACACCTAGTAAAAGATCATGGAATTTATACAGAACAGAGAAGCACTGGTATGCATTATCTCCCATAGTAATTCAGCCTTCAACCATCCATATTCTAACATACATCATCATTTTATAATTAATTTTGTCAATTTAACATCAATAACATTCATATATATATATATAGATATAAATAGCATGTTTACTATTGCAATAATCGGTCCATATTATAACAGTAAACAAACACCCAAAACATCACATGGTCGAAACTCATACAAGCATAGATCATATATAGATAATGAAAATCAGTTTTCTGGAAAAACATGATACTGATAAACTTGACCGCAAGGTATGTGGCGTTTACTGAAGTAGACGTCCACATACTTTGTCATTAAACCTAAATAGACGGCGGCACATAGCGCCGTTAACACATACTGACAGCGGCACATAGCGCCATTTACATATAATAAAAGTCAGAAAACGAACGATGTTCATATAAAGTAGATGGCAGTCAATGCCGCCGTTTACAAGATATCGACGGCAAGCGATCTGGACGTCTAGTTCTTATGCGCAGAAAACACAGAAAAACCTACATGAAATAACGCCACTTCTACCCCTTTCTGTTGGTTATTTGCATGCTGTAAAAGTATGAAAAATGGTAAATCTATAGTATATCATATCCTAAACTGAACCCCCATGTAACTTGCCTCTTTCCCTCCTACAGGAGTGATGAATCTAAGCTCGAAGATGCCCGCCTCGCCTATGAGGCAGTCCCTTTCCTTCGACTTCAACCGCTCCAATCCACCTCCAATCGTGGCTCCTCCGCTTGGGTGAGTTCCTGATCACGAAGCTGGACACACCGCCTGGGTCCAGAAGCCTCCAACCCGCATGAACCAGCACAAAATCGTCCTTTCTCGGCCCTCTTTCTCTCCTCCAAGAACCAGAGCGAAAAACCCCTTTCCAATCACAGAATCTGGTCTTATAAAGACCTTCCACACAATGGTCAGCCTAAATCCTGACCCTCTGATCCTAAACGCTCGGATCATCGCATTAAAACCCCCTATAAATGGTCGATCTCTCTTTCCCCGAACGAAAATATCAAAAATAGGCAAGTTAGCTTAACGTCAACATAAGAAGCCGTAAGCCTCCACGTAAACATCGATCGATGATGTCGTTTACAGGCTTGCCCAAAAATTTAAAAAATTCATAAAATAATAAACAACACAAGAGTATGTCGTTAATAGAAAATAAACGGCAGGCGATCTTGCCGTTAACAGGACTTAACGCCAAGAGATGTTGATGCCAAACTCCACACAGATCAGCATTCAAAATTCATGCAGAAATAAACATACAATTTTCAAAATAAATTCAAGAAAAATTTTCTAGGGCACTACACAATTGATCCTTAAGCTGCGGTGAGAAGAAGAACCTGATGAATTCAAGCATGGAGAAGACACAATTGGGAGTTCAAGAAGAAATCTAATCAGATCTCAACTCCAGTGAAACATCACAAAGAGTGTTTGCTAAATTTCTGCATGCCTTTAGCGATTTCTCTTGTGTGGTTTTTCTTATTTCTTATGAATACCAAACTGCTTGGTTGTCTGCTCCAGTTGGAGTAGAAGGACTGATCCTACACATTGTATGTGAGAATTGTGAGATTGATATAATCTTGAAGCTGTGAATCAGATGTATTGAAGCTGTGAATTAGCAGGTTGTATGAAGCTGTGAATCAGCAGTTGTGTGAGTGTTTCACACTCTTGGGTTGTTTAGTGAAGCCTCACTGAGTTTAGTGAGGGGTGGATGTAGGTCTCTACACTGGAGCCGAACCACCTTAAAAATCCTGCTTGCATTGTATAGTATGTTGTGCATTTGCTCAATTGCTCTGTCTTATTTGATATAAATAGCTCGTCCATATCTTAAGGTCTGGTTCGGGTTCTTAAATTTTTTAAGAGGTTAATACCCAACACGTGGTATCAAAGCTAGGTTCTCCAATTTTTCGTTTAAAAATCAGGAGAGATCTATGTGGAATGGATTCCAGAGGATATATTGTAGAAGATCATTATGTAAACAGACCCCCTTATTTTGATGGACCTAGCTATGCTTATTGGAAAACTCGTATGTAGGTGTTCTTGCGAGCACAAGATCATCAAATCTGGAGGGTAGTCAGTAATGGATCCTATGAGCTACCAGAAGATGAAGAAAAGTGGACTTCAGAAGAAATCAAGAAGTCAAATGCAAATTGGAGTGCTATGGACATTATGCAGTGTTCACCTCATCCTATAGAATTTTCAAGGGTCTCCTCATGTGCTAGGGCAAAGGAGATATGGAATCGCTTAATGGTCATCTATAAAGGTACGTCTGAAGAGAAAGAAACAAAAGCTAATATGCTAGTCTCTGAGTATGAAGCATTTAAAATGAAACATGATGAAACCATCTCAGAGATGAATGGTAGATTGACCTTGTTAACCAATGGCTTAAAGAATCTAGGAAAGATATATACTGAACAGGAACTTGTTAGAAATATTCTTAGATCTTTAACCCCTGTATGGCATACAAAGGCCACTATAGTGGAAGAGTCAAGAAATTTATCAACTACATCTATGGAAGAACTAATTGGCTCTTTAATGACTTATGAGTTGGTCTTAAAGAGAACAGAAGAAGATGTCAAGAAAAAGAAGCCACTTGCTCGTAAGGCAAGTCCAAGCATCAAGGAAGCAACTGATGAAAGTGAGTCATCCACTTCAGAAAATGACTTAGGTGAGTTTGCTCTTATCACAAGGAAGTTCAGAATATTTCTGAGAAAAGATGGTAAGGGATTTCTGATAGCCCATAAATTTATCATTAAACATGTGGATACCAATCTTAAATTAATCGGCCTACACTAAATATTTTGACAATAATTAAGTGGTGGGAGCCGAGTCGATTCCACAGAGAAGTAGATTTTTAACTTTGAAAATCTTGAGTTTTAGATTAGAAAAGTGTGTTGAGAATTTTAAAACTAACTCCTAAGATTAATTTGATCAACCAATAAATCTATTCTAAGTGGAGAAATAAGAAGAGAGATAGAAAGCTAGGAAGAAACTAAATTGACAAGATTTAAAGTTTAATTCTACTAACAAAAGGGTTTACAAAGAAGTACTTTATACTAAAACAAAATAAACTAACAGTTATAATAAAAAATCAAGAGAGAAAGGAGAGAGAACGAGGGAGAGAGAGAAGATGATGAGAACACACACACACACACACACACAGAGAGAGAGAGAGAGAGAGAGAGAGAGAGAGAGAGAGAGAGAGAGAGAACGAAATAGAGGAGAGAGAGGATGAGAAAGAGAGAGAGAGAGCGAGAGAGAGAAGTGAGAGAGACGAGAAGAGAGAGAGAGGGAGAGAGAGAGAGAGAACAAGAGAGATGAGACAGAGAGGGGCGCGCATGGCTCCTCCTATATGTTCATGCATGCACATAGAGAGGAGAGAGGGGGGCAGCATGGCCGCAGCGAGTGTGCTTGGTTGTGCGAGCATGGCCGATGCGGGCGGCCGCGGCGAACAGCACGGTCGGGTGCTGCTGGTGCAGGCGGAGGCCGCTGCATGGGCGTGCGGGCGGCTGGCATGGGAGTAGCCGGAGATCGCTTGGCGTGCGCGGACGACAGAGGGGCTTGGAGCACGGGCCTAAGAAAGCAAAGAGATAGGGAGAGAGAAGGCAAGCTGGACAGAGAAAGAAGAAGAAGAAGAAGAGGGGGGGTAGCCACGATCGGAGGAAAGATGAGAGAAAGAAGAAGAAAGAGAGGAGGAGGAAAAGAAGGGAAGAAGAATCAAGTCCAAGAGAATGAGAGAGGTTGAGAGAGAGAGAGAGAGAGAGAGAGTCTTTAAAATATAGATAGAAAGAAGAGAGAATTAAGGGGAAGGGTTTTGAAAATAGAGAGGGATTTTGAAATGAGATAGAGTTTTGAAAATTGAAAAGAAAGAGAGAGAGGGAATGGAAAAAAAATTTAAAATTAGAATCTCTCTTCATTATCTCTTAATCCATCTTGGTCCATTAGAATATCCTTGTTGAGTGGCCCATTATCCTGCAAACAAAGCACATACAAGGGTTTAATCACATTATCATTTTTGTAATAAAATAATAATAGATTAATGTAAAACTAAGGACCATTAGATAATAAAATATCATGATTATCATAAATAATTATGCAATTATCAATTTTTGAAAAAGAAATCACAGGTGAATAATTTTTCAAAGCCTAAATAATATTTGAATAAAAGATCTGACAGGGTTGTATGCTATAATTGTAGAAAACCAGGCCATGTTAAATCAAAATGTTCTGAGCCTCTGAAGAAGACTCAAGTCAAATGGATGGAGAACAAGCAAAAGGCTATGGTTGGAACTTGGAGTGAAGAGGAAGATGATGAAGAAGAAGAAAGCTCAGAAGTTGATGAAACAAATATCAAAATTTGTCTGATGGCTAGAGGAGAAGAAGGAGATGAAGAAGAGGTAGTATCTCCATTTAAAGATTTTTCATTCAGTGATTGGGAACATGTCTATTTTGAACTACTTGATCAATATGATGAAATTAAAAAGGAAAACAAATAGCTTAAAATAAAAATGAATCATATTGTTCATGATACCTCAATGGAAGAGAAAGAAAAAGAGCTTGTTCAAGAAATTTCTGTGTTAAAAGAAAATGTAAGTGAATTAAAAGTTAAGGAGATTAAGTATGTCAAACAAATGAAACTGGTTGCTGAAAAATATGATGCTATCAAAAGTGTGAATACTGAAATGAAGAAAGAAATTGAAAATCTTCAGAGAGAAGTAACCAAGAGACAAGCTCTGGAAAGATTTGTGAGTGGTAAAAATAATTTAGCAGCCTTGTTGGGAACAAAAGTGAACTTCAACAAAGAAAGGTTGGGCTTCAATCCCTCAAAGAGGGAGAAAAAAAAGGTTTGAAGACAATAACATTTATTTCTTCAACAAATTCAGAAGCCTCCTATTAAGAAATCAACTCAATGGGAGAAAAACACAAAGAAATGAAAAAAGGAAACATGTTAAAAATTCTGAAATTGGAAAATTCAATAAAAATGGCAAGGTAAGTGCTGGATTCAGATCAACAAAAATGTCTCAATGGAATAAATCTTGGCAACCACATGGCTGGGTAGGTCGACACAATACATATGGCAGGTCGACACCTTCATTCACCATATCACAGAAAATATTCAGATGGACTCAAATAGGTCGACACTATCCCTACAGAGTGTCGACACACTCTCACAGGTTTGCTAGATCTGATCATTTAGGATATCCCAAAAGGTATGGTTATCATAATTATTCATGGTTTCCTCAAAAGAGTACTGGAGGCAAATCTGAAGGTAATTTCATGAAAATGAAAAGAAACAGTGATCCAAAAATTCTTGGAAACAACAAAAAGAATCAGAGACAAAATGAAACCAAGAATACCATTCAACCCACAATAAAAAGGCAAGCATGGTTTCCAAAAAGTCTGCTTTCATATGTTCTTGAATTAGGTGATTTAAAGGGACCCAAATGTACTTGGGTTCTAAAGATCTTTCTTTGAATGTGTTATAGGTATGTCTTACAGCCAAAAATAACAAGTGGTATCTTGACAGTGGCTGTTCAAGACATATGACAGGTGTCAAAGATAAATTTTGCTTATTGTCTGAAAAGAAAGCTGGACATGTGACTTTTGGAGGAAACTACAAAGGTAAAAGTGTTGGTTCAGGTAAAGTGGGTAAAAGTCCTTCAAATTCAATTGATGATGTACTTCTGGTGGAACGGTTGGAATACAACCTTTGAGTATAAGTCAACTCTATGACAAGGGTCACAAGATAATTTTTTATTCCCTTGGTTGTCCAATTTTTGAGCCAAATTCAAACTGTGTAAAATTTTCTGGTAGAAGAATCAATAATGTTTACATAGTTGATTTGGATGAACCTGAAAATAACAATCTTTGTCTTTCTACTAATAAAAATGATCTTGCATGTTTGTGGCATCGTAGACTAGGACATGCTAGCTACAATATGCTACATAAACTAGTTAAATTCAACATGGTAAAAGGTTTGCCAGAAATTTCCTTCAAGTAAAATTTCAAAATCTGTGAATTTGAACTTATTCACATGGATCTGAAAGTCAATCCTCTAAACCTTTTGAACTTATTCACATGGATCTGTTTGGACCCACAAGGACAAACAGTCTCAATGGGAAAAGGTTTGGATATGTACTTGTTGATGACTTTTCAAGATTTACTTGGGTATTCTTTCTTGCTCACAAAAGTGATGCTTTCATGGAATTTTAAGAATTCTATAAGAAAATCCTTCTAGAAGGAAAATTCAAAATAATTTCAATCATGTCTAACCATGGAGGTGAATTTGAGAACACTGATTTTGAAAATCTTTGCAGGGAAGAAGGAATATCTCACAAATTTTCATCACCTAGAGCCCCTGAACAAAATGGAGAGGTAGAGAGGCGCAATTGAACAATGGTTGAAATGGTAAGAACTATGTTGATTGAGAGTGGGTTGTGTAGAAAATTCTGAGCAGAAGCAGTAAACACTTCTTGCTACATCATAAATCGTGCAATGGTAAGGCCTCTAAGCAAAAAGGCTCCTTATGAACTTCTGAAAGGTAAGAAAACTTCCATTGCTCACTCCAAAGTGTTTGGTTCAAAATGTTTTATTTTGAACAACAACAAAAGTGATTTAGATAAATTTGAACCCAAGAGTGAGTTGAGAATTTTTCTTGGCTACTCCAATCATTCTAGAGCATATAGAGTTTACAATGTCAAATATCAAATTGTTGAAGAATCCCCTCACATAACCTTTGATGAACTCCATGATGGTATGTCCAGGTAAATAGATGATGGAGAATTCCTAGAAAAGGAAGATTCAAACGACCAGCAAGGAAAGGAATATGCCACAAGCAAAAATTTAGGTGATGAAGATGGGCAAGAAACAACAACTGTCAATGAGAACAGAGATCAACTGAACATCAGAATGCTAGGGGATCACCCTCAAGATAGTATCATTGGTAATCTGCGTGATCCACCCAGAACAAGATCTCATTTCAAACTTATTTCTAAATCAGATCAAATGACTCTTGTTTCACAAATTGAACCAAAAAATGTTGAAGATGCTCTAAAATATGTTTTTTGGGTAAATGCGATGCAAGAAAAACTGAATCAATTTGAAAGAAATAAAGTTTGGCATTTAGTTCCAAGACCTTCCTCACAAAGTGTCATTGGAACTAAATGGGTTTCAGAAATAAAACTAGTGAAGAAGGCAAGATAATAAGAAATAATGCTAGGCTAGTTGCAAAAGGTTATAATAAGGAATTTGGAATTGACTTCGAAGAATCTTTTGCTCCTGTAGCTAGGCTAGAAGCTATCAAAATTTTTCTCTCATTTGCATGTGCTCACTGTATTAAATTACAGCAAATCGATGTTAAGAGTGCCTTCTTAAATGGGTTCATGAAAGAGGAAGTTTTTGTTGAACAACCTCCTGGATTTGAATGTATAGATTTTCCTAACCATATCTTCAAGCTTGACAAGGCACTCTATGGATTAAAGCAAGCTCCCAGAGCTTGGTATGACAGATTAAGCTCATTCCTTATAGGTAAAGGGTATTCCAGAGGTAAAGTAGATCAAACCCTTTTCACCAAAGTGCAAGAAAGTGATATTTTGGTTGTCCAAATTTATGTTGATGACATTATATTTGGATCAACAAAATCTTCCTTATTTAAGGAATTTGCTAATTTGATGACAAGTGAATTTGAAATGAGCTAAATGGGAGAACTAAATTTTTTCCTTGGATTGCAAGTTGTTCAAACCAAGGAAGGAACATTCATTAATCAGTCAAAGTACATACAATATTTGCTAAAGAACTACAAAAAGAAAAATACTAAAGCCATGGCAACACCAATGAGCACAACATTGAGTTTGAATGCTGATCTAAAAGGTAACTTGGTAGATCCAAATACTTACAAAGGTATGATCGGATCCTTGCTTTATCTTACAACATCTAGACCTGATATATAGTTCTCTATGTGCATGTGTGCTAGATTTCATGTTAGTCCTAGAGAATCCCACATGAGTGCTGCAAAAAAAAAATTCAGATATCTGGCAGGAACTCAAGAATTGGGATTGTGGTATCTTGCATCTAGTGAGTATAAGTTGATATCTTATTCAGATGCAAATTATGCTGGTTTTAAATTAGATAGAAAAAGTACTAGTGGTCATTGCCAATTTTTTGGAGGGTGCTTAGTCTCTTGGGCTTCCAAAAAACAATACTCGAATGCTCTCTCTACTGCAAAAGTAGAATATGTAGCTGCAGGAAGTTGTGGCACTCAAGTGTTATAGATTAAACACCAACTCCAAGACTACCACGTAGATCTTGGATATGTCCCAATAATGTGTGATAACACTAGTGCAATAAATTTGGCTAAAAATCTAATTTAGCACTCTAAGACTAAGCACATAGAAACCAGGCATCATTTTCTAAGAGATGAAGTCAGCAAGAACTCATTTGAATTGCATTTCATTAAAACAACTAAGCAAATTGCTGATATTTTTACAAAACCTTTGTGTAATGAAAGATTTTCATCTCGAAGAAGAGAACTTGGATTGTGCTTGTTTGATTCATGACTGATTGTTTGATAAATTTCTTGCAAATGCTTACTTGGATGATTGCTTGTCATATGACTTGCTTGTTGGTTGATCACTTCACATCAATGTTTGATGCACTTGGTGAGGGGGATGTTAGTTCAAGAATTCAGTGTTTGGAAAGATAAGGTTCAGTGATTCAGAACGATCATAAAAGTTGAAAATATTGGATACCTAGTGACTGCTATCTGAGAAGAATGATTCTTTCAGAAAGTCTATGATTTGGCTTGAATAAGGTCGACTCTAATGGCAAGTGAGTCAACATTATTTTCATTGATCCTGAATTCTCTTCAGTTTTTTCAATGTATGATCACTCTCTTTCTTCTAACATAGATCCATTTTCTTAGGGGAAGTAATTTAACTGTGATGACTTTTATCTTTGGGCAATTTCTCAGGAGGAGTTAAAATTCTAATACTCTAAACTCCATTATCTCTAAGAGTAAAAGAAATGGTTTGTTAATTATAAACTACGAAGTTTAACTTTGAAATTCATTGAAAACACCAAAAAGGATAAATAACAGTTTTTGAAAACATTGTATCAAGTGAAAATTACATCTATTCATTTCTAAAATTCCTATGTATTATGGTTTCTCTAGATAGTTTCTAAAAATCATCTCAGTTGTATTGGTTTTAAATTTTTCTTGAGAGGTAAAAGATGTTCAACAATATTCTTATAAAATCTTTGAAGTTGCAGAACAATGACTAGGCTCTGAGAAACTGTAATTTTTGATAAAATCAGTTGATTTTATTGTATGTCATGATGAGCTAGTTAATTCTGTTCAGGGTTGATAAAATTCTTTTTGTGCTTACTGAGTAACTGGGGATTCTTGTGTCTAACCAACATGTATCCTCACATGTAAAGTTGCACACAACCCTTGAGACAAGATGATTACCTCACTATAATCAGGAGCTCTGGTGTGTAAAAAGCATGAGCTCTTGCATGAAAAAGAAAAGGTAAATCTGATTGTTCATCTTTTTATGAAAAAGCAAAATGTCAGTTAAAAATTGAAATTCAATTCTCTGAAAATCTCAAGTTAGTTTTTACTTCAATACATCTTGTATTACTTTTTATATCTATCCAGGGTCACCTTTTTACATGTGTTGAGTAAGAGTTAATAAGACCGCAATTTCACCTGAAAGAATTTCTTCTCCTATTATTTTTGCCTCTTAGTCCTTCAGTGTCTTTTAATTGGATAAACTAAAGTTTATAACTTTCAAACCATTAATTTCACTAAGAGGAGTACAAAGTGAGGAAAGAGCATAACTAGTTTAAGTTTCCCAAATATACATTTAATCATGGTACATTGCTCCTTTCCTAATTCTATCTGAACAGATCATTGAATCCTTCTTGCTAGAGTCGACACATGTTTGGTTAGTGTCGACACATCTTGTTCATCACTTTCATTGGAACATGTTACATTTCACTGTTCTGCATGCTCACTGTATCGTCTACGGTAGGTCGACGCTTGACGCCCCTCTTTCCCAAATAGTCTCAACTCATGTGCCCGTTCTAACTCTTTTGAATCCGACTGCTTTTCCTCCTCTTCTGTACACAAACCCTCGTTCCGTGCCTACAAAGTTCTCCTCCATCTCTCTAATCTCATCATGGCACCCAAGATGGCTGCAAGTCGTGGAGGCAAGCGAAAGGATGCTGAACCAGATTCTTCCAAACGTCACACTAAAGCCAGGAACGACCAAGGAAAGAGTTCAGCATCACAATAGAAGAAGCCTACAGTTCCATCTTTTTACAGTCGACGATTCTCACTTCCAAGATCAGCTAAGGAGACGTCTTTCTCCAAAGGGAAAAAGAAGACTGAGTACGTTGATTTGAGTAGTTCTGATGAGGATGATAGTGTGCAAGCATCTCATGTCGTGCACTATGAAGATTCTAGAGAAGAAAACCCTAATGTTCAGGGTTCAATCCAGTCTTCTAATTATCAGGGATCTAACGATCAAGAAAGTTCACACTCGAAGGGATCCAGGGATAGTAACCCAGTTGGCACAGATGGTTCTGAAAATGAAAATTCTCAAGGGGATAAGGTTGAAGTTGGAGAGTTGCCTGAGATAGTAGCAAGTAGTGAATCGAAATCACAAATCATTGGTGAACCCTCAGAATCAAAAATTGTGGGAGCAGATACTGATAATGAGACTAGCCAGGCTCATGAGGCAGTTCCACTTACAACAGAAAATAAACAGATACTGCACCCAAGAACTGTGGATGTTCTTGATAAAGGTATGAGTTATGTTTTTCCAAAACTGTTAGAAATGATTGAATTTCAGGGTTGGACAAGCTTTTTAAGTGAACACAAGATTTTTTATCCTATTTTAGTTCAAGAATTTTACAAGAATTTGGTTAGCAAAGAACATACTTTAGAGTCTACAGTTAGAGGGATACCCATAATTCTCACCACAGACTTTGTGAGTGAAGCTTTGAATATCCCTAATGAAGGTCATAATCCACATGAGTATATTTTCTATCTACATGAAGCATATTCCCTCATGACAGGATCAGAGCATGATAAAGAAAACATTGTCCAGACAAGGGTGTCTAGTATAAATGCAAACAAATTCTCACCAATGAATAGAGTGCTTCACCACATTTGCACTATTATTCTGACCCCTCAAGGAGGAGGGAGACATAGAGTCACAAGCCTTCAAAGATTTCTTCTCTACTATTTGATCACTAGAGAGAAAACAAACTTGTCAACCATATTTTGCCAGCTTCTTCATGAATCCACAAGACCTGAACTCATAAGAAGGTTACCTTATGCTACTCATCGATCCAGCAATTTTCAAAAAGAAAATATTCCTCTTGAGAACACAAAAACTAGAACAATCCCAAAGTACAACATGTATTGTTTGGCACATATAGTGAAGTTCATGAAGCTCAAACTAGAAAGAGTCCAGTTGGTTAGAGGACCAGCTTCCTCTCAAGTTCATGAGTCTGATGAAATTGCTGTGGAACAGCCACCTCAAGAATAAAATGAGGACCAGTCCTATGCTGAACAGCAGGGAGATGATATTGATGCTCAAAAAGTTCAGATGGCTGAGGATAATCCTTCACCCACACCATGTTTTGCTCCTAGATCATTCTCTCCAATTCCAAGATTTTATGATCTGGGTGTGGATCCTCCTCACTATTCTCTTGTAACTCACACACAACCAGATACCTTCACTTCTCAGCATGCACCACCTCCAACTTCAACAGCTGAGGTTGTTATTCCTCCACAGCTATTACAGTTCTTTCAAGAACAGTTTGCATCCCTACTTGAATCAGTTGGCTAGCTAAATGCCAAGGTTGAAGAACATTCACTTTGATTTGAAAGCAGGTTGGAAGAAATTGAAAGACAACTTAGTGACAACATTGACAGGCAAGAACAGTCAGCAAGGTTTGCAGCTTTAAGATCCAATAAGCTAATTGAGAAAACTAAAGAAGTATTCAACCATGTAGCTTTTACTCAAGCTCAGATTTTTGACAAGTTGCAGTCAGTTGAAGAAACATTGTTTAAGGGATCAGAAAAGCTAGATGATCTTCTAGTTCTGAAAAGCTCTTACACTCAAATGGCTGGAAATCTGAACACCCTCAGAGAGTATCATACTGCCATGTCTAATCATATCAAATTCATGAGACATGACTTTGACCAAGTTTGGAAGCTCCATGAAGATACAAAAACAACTGAGAGCACCTAAGCCACTTCTTCCACTGCTGCACCACCCATGCCTCATGAGATAGATCAGGTCCCAGTTGTTGTCTTTACAAAGTTAGAAGAAATGCAAAGCTTTCTTAACACAAGACTGAATGCAATTCATATTTATCTTCATGATAATTATGATGATCTATAAGCCAGACTGGTTAGGATTGAGCAGAGACTCATTATGCAGCTACCCACCTCCTTCCCCTCAGTGATTCTTGTGTTTTGATAAGGAGGAGACATTTCATAGACTTTTGATTTTGATTGTATTTCTATTTCAGAAGATGTTTTCTATTTGTAAAACTTTTACATGCAATGCAATCAAAGAAATCATCTATGTTCTTGTGTGGATTGCTCTTGTTTGAATTGCTCTTATCTGGATTGCTTGTGTTTGTGTGATGACTTGTGTACTTGTGAGTTGTTCATATAATATACACTTAATTAAGTCACATTCAAAAACTTCTATGAATCATTTTTGCCATCATCAAAAAGGGAGAGATTGTTGTGTCCCTGGTTTTAATGATGTCATGAGCCAAGCAGAAGTGTCATAAACATCTAAGAATTCTTCTAACACAAGTTTTTATTTGACAGAAAAATTCACAAAGTCAAAAGATCTTATGTGTGTTAACACTTGTTGCCTCATAGGTCGACACACATGTCTCAGTGGGTGAGTTACTGGAGTTCAGTGAACTACTTGAGTCGACACTATCCAAAGAATAGGTTGACACTTGATATTTTTCCAGTAGCATAGAAGTCTGAAGAATTGCAAAAGGTCGACTCTAGTTGAAAATCAGGTCGACACTAGTTGGTTTTCTTGTTCGCGCTGAAGGGAAAGAATAGCATAAGGTCAACTCCATATGAGAATCAGGTCGACACCAATTAAGTTTCTTGTTAGCGCTGAAAGGAAAGAAATGCATGAGGTCGACTCCAGATGAAGATCAGGTCGACTCTACCTGTCTTTGAGGTTGACTCCAGATGAAGATCAGGTCGACTCTACCATTCTAAGAGGTCGACACTCAGCTGCTATAAGGTCAACTCTATACTTATGAACAGCCAGTCTCTACAGCAGTCTAATGGATAAGGTCGACTCATGAAGGCATGGAATCAACTCTACTGAAGTATCTGCACGGATCAAAGTCAAGTTATATTTGCATCGACACTATGCTCAAGATGTGTCGACACTCCAACCTTCTTATTCTAGTGAGGAAAAGAGATTGTCAGCGTGTTTGTTCCAGGCACGTGACCCAAGGCCCAATGATTGGGATTCTAGGCACACTTTACAAGGTTATGGAAGATACCCTTTTTGGTGGCAAAGCACCTCCCAACAAATTGGGGATTCTGTTAGGGCCGACTAAGAAGATTCTAATATGCCGATCAAAAAGGGGCATGGCGTCCTTTTCGAGAGAGAACACACAAAGATAGAGCAACGAGTCTGAGAGTTGAGAAGAGAAAAAGAGCATAGGGCTTGAGAGCTGAGAAGAACAAGCTTTGGTACAGCTTGCTCATCAAGAAGAAAAGATGCTAGATCGCTTCTTCATCCTGTGTGAAGACCTGTTGCTGATCACTTGAAGCAGAGCATCGGAATTCCATTCAATTCAAAGACAATTGATCCTTAAGCTGCAGCCAGAAGAAGAGCCTGATGAATTCAAGCCTAGAGAAGACACAATTGGGAGTTCAAGAAGAAATCTAATCAGATCTCAACTCCAGTGAAACAGCACAAAGAGTGTTTGCTAAATTTCTGCATGCCTTTAGCAATTTCTCTTGTGTGATTTTTCTTATTTCTTTTGAATACCAAACTGCTTGGTTGTCTGCTCCAGTTGGAGTAGAAGGATCGATCCTACACTTTGTGTGTGAGGATTGTGAGATTGATATAATCTTGAAGCTGTGAATCAGATGTATTGAAGCTGTGAATCAGCAGGTTGTATGAAGTTGTGAATCAGCAATTGTGTGAGTGTTTCACACTCTTGGGTTGTTTAGTGAAGCCTCACTGAGTTTAGTGAGGGGTGGATGTAGGTCTCCACACTGGAGCCAAACCACCTTAAAAATCCTGCTTGCATTGTGTGGTGTGTTCTGCATTTGCTCAATTGCTCTATCTTGTTTAATATGAATAGCTCTTCCATATCTTAAGGTCTGGTTCGAGTTCTTAATTTTTTTAATAGGTTAATATCTATTCAACCCCCCCCCCTCTAGATATTCATTCCATACCCAGCAGGAGATGGAAAATTCATCGAAATATACAAAATTGGGTGCCTTTTCTGAGAAGGGGTGGGAGAAGGAGTCACACCCTCAACCAAAGATTGAATGCGATTAAGTTCTTGAGGGGGGAGTTAATCTAGTGCATGCAAGGCATTTTGGACATTAGAGTCATGGTGGGGAGAATGCTCTCTCTGGGTTTTGATTGGAGTTATATGTGAGGGAATATAGCATCCTGAAAATTTTATTCTGAGAAAATTAGAAATAATAATTTAAAATTCTTATAATAGTAAAAACGTACGTGCCATTATCATACGTACAAAAACACATCAAAAAATTTCGTAAAAACTATAGTTCAACTTTAAATAATATTCCAAAATGACCATCGAAGAAATTCATTAAAAAAATCTGATTGGCAAAAGTTAAGGTACTTTGTGACTTATTACCATAATTAAGGAATAAGTTGAAAAACCCATTAACACATATACATAAATGATTCTAATATTAAAATAAAATTATGGGTAGACACCAAACAATGTGTGTTGATAGCCCATCATAGAATTTGGACAAATGGACATCTTATGGCCCATGAATAAATTCAAGTAAGAAAATATGATGAAAATTCATAAGTTTAATTAGGCTTGAATTGGAAAGACCAATTAGGGCTCAAAACTAGTTTAATGGACTCCTAAAACTAGCCAAATTCATGCGCAACTATAATAGAAGGTTTCCTAATAGATTTTCCACTAATATTAGGATGGGAATCCTCAAATGAAGGAAGGGATTAACCGAACTCGAAATTCGATAATTCCTAGTTACATTAGGACTCCAAACAACCCTAAATCTATAAATACTCTCCCTAAGCTCCTTGGGGACGAGTTTACCATATGTTGGGGTCGTGAGGAGGCTATCTAGGGCACCAGAGCAGGAGGAATTCTTCCCCAACCCAAGGCTTCTTCCTCCACTCGTGCTTTGTACAACCTGTGCAGAATACTTCCCTTAGGAGCAATTAATGATAGGTGATCACGGGCTCAAACTAAACATGGCATATACCCTTTGAACGCTCTTCGAGTCTACTTTTAGTTTCCCATATTTTGCCGAATTTTTATCATGTATGTTAAGAGTATTAATTATTTTCCCATTGTCGCACAGTTCTAAGGCTTTTCTTGTTAACCTCATGATGCATGCATCTTTGGGTATTTGGATGAAACCAAAACCATAGGGTTCTTCTCCTCCAAGTTTTCAACAAGTTTCATGTTGAGCATTTCATCAAATAACCTCTAGAACCTTGAGTTTCGAGCCAAAACACGAGATCGCGCAACCTAATCCGTAATCTGCCTGCCTATTTCAATCGTGACCAATGCAGTGGTCGCGATTCAGTGCCTTAAATGGCGACGGCTGAATCCGTCACAAAATTGAGATGTTTTTTATGAAATCCAGTTGACCAAACATGACTTATAGGTTGACTCTAACCCCCATATGCTTCATGTTGCATACTATTTCGATTTTTGATAATTTGTGAACCACGACGACTCAACCCGTCAGGATTTTCAGCCACAACCACTTTACATGACAGAAAACCATATTTTTCTTTATGAACCATGGAGATCCGCAACGACTGAACCCATCATGATTTCCAAAGCCTACCCGATACTTTTAAAGTCAATCTAGATTGTATGTCATGCATGTTATGATTACTAGAAAGTATTGTTCAGTCTGTCAAGTCGCCTAAAAGTTATCAATCCATGTAAAAGCTATAATAACATGAAATTCTATTCTAATGTTCCAAATTAATTGTTTGATTCCATCTATCATGTGATTGCTATATTCTACCTTCATAATCTAGCTTGATATTAACCAGGAAGTATATCAAGTTAAAAGTACAGAATTCATGTTATTGAAATCTAGGTTGTTTCCATGTCATGCTTTCATGTTAATTATTTTTCGCTATGTCTTAAACCGATGGATTGTGCATCTTCAGACATGTTCTACACTACACGATTGCACAATAGGCGGCTTTTTCTTGGGGGATTGGAAACTCTCTACTGGACATACCATTCTGGTAGACTAGAGATCTTTCCAACAAGACCTCCGTAAATCTCCTTACTTCGTGGATTCCCTCATGGAGACGATCGAGTAGGTTGTACCTTTGAAGTTCCCAGAAGATAGAATACACTTTCTTTCTTGTCTACTTCTCATGAGTGTGATTCTCTACACATAAGACCAAGCCATTAATGCAAATATTGAACTAAGTGTAATTTGCATTGTTAAGCTGCCGAAATTCTCTCTTGACCATTGTTATCAAGAAATCATGTTCACATGACTTGTTTTGCTTGAAATCATTATTGACATGACACTATTTATGACACTTCGAACCATTGTAATTGACTTGATAGTCATTAACCTTCTTGACAATCTTGTTCGTGTTACATGCTCTTGAACTCTCTCTTGATATGATAGTCTCGGACTGTTTGTGAACATTGTCCCTTGACATGACCTTACTAATGTTCTCGAACATCCTGACATGACATTCTTGAACTCTTGAAAGTACGCCCTTGGGATGCTTTGAGCTGTTGTGGCTCCTACTATTTTGTACAATTCTATACTGTCTAGCGCTAAAGTGGGTCTTGCAACTCTACTGGACTTGAATGTATATTGTTGAGGGCACGAAGAGTGTTCGAGGGGCTCCAATCTAGTCCTAGGGGCAGAGAGCAACCCTAAAATACCTACAGGGGCTAATGACAGTGTCAACATTTGCATCGGTTCTAACTGTTCTGATTTAGCTAGATATCTGACTGTTGTACTATTACTGTTAGTATGTTAATTTAGACATCCTGCACTGTTACCGTACTACCATTGTTATGACTGTTATTCTCCTTCTAATGCTCTCCTACTACACTGCTACTTTTCAATTACTGTTATTTCTGTTAGCTGTTATTACTTAACTAAAACAAAGTACTTGCACGTCTCGTGAAAAGCACATTATACATTGACAATTTAAATTCTACTGTCTTGACACGATCCTGTCTGCATGATATCTTGCAAGTACTTTGTCATCGATTTTATCATGCTTATGATTTAGCTTGTTACTCGTGCTTGCCTAGTTCTTAAAGTGTCAATCACTTATATCATTGCCCGCACATCGAGATGTAAATTCTACAGGGCTAGTTTGCTCATATCTACTTCCTAACATTTCAGGTAGTGAAGATGAGGAGTATGTTTAATGATGGGACTTGTGCGCTGAGCGTAAAGTACACTTTAGAGAGTCTCTCTTTATTCTAGTTAGTGAGAGATTGGTAATCATTGTAATCTTGCCTTTCTTTGAGAGATAGATGAGAATAGTAGTAGAGAGATATTCTTATTTTGACATTGGAGATTGTAATAATCGTTTATGATGAATAAAAGAGTTTGATTATTGAATTATGGGCCCTATTGATATTAGTCATGTCTCTATGACTTATGAATGCATATTTGTTAGTCACGCTCCCGATTAATTCCACTGCTAAAATCGGGGTTGTGACAGAGTGGTATCAGAGCCTAGGCTTCCCTAAGTCCTAAGACATATTTGAGGTTAAGTTGTGAACCTAAGCTATAGGAATCTTGATCATGAGAATCTAGGATCGATTAGGTTGTGTTCACCATTAAGCTAGGCACTTGGTGAGAGTGGGTAAAATCTTGGGGTTATGCTAGGAGCTTAAATATATGTATAAGCACCCTAAGTTTAAGAAGAAATTCATTAATTGTTATTACTCATGGGAAACTAGAGGAGATGGCTGGCGAACGTGCACAAATGCGTGAATTAAACGGACCGTATGGGGATTAAGTCAAGCCCTTAGTAATGTGGTTCAAGCAGGAGCAAGGAATGAAGCAGGAGACTTATATGGGAACTTTTAACGAATGAATCCCCCTAGTTCTAATGGAACCGAGATCCCGATGAAGCTGAAATTGGGGTGAAGGCTTTGGAATGAATCTTTAGAGTTATGCAATGTTCAGAGCAGGAGAAAATCCTTCTGGCAACCTTCTAGTTGGATTATGATGTTAGAGCTTGGTGGGAAGCTACCAGTTGACATTTACCCAACATAGACATAGAGTGGGATGAATTTTTGGAACTCTTCAACACAAAATATTTCTCCAAGAGGATTCGTGAGAAGAAGGCAAAGGAATTTACAGACTTAAAATAACGGATGGTGTTCGAAGCTGAATATGAAGTGCAATTTGAAAGGCTAGCATTGTATGCACCGCATTTGGTAAGTATGGAAATGATGAAGGCAAGGATATTCTTAGAAGGGTTGAGGCCTATCTACTGGGGAAAGTTGGCTCCACTAGACATTGTAGTATATTTAGACATGGTATTGAGAGCTCAAATCATAGAAGACACCATGGAACATCTTAAAAAGATTCAGAAGAAGAAGGCATTGAAGAGAGAACAGGTTGTGCATCCCAATGGCAATAAAGGAAAACATAATGTAGATGACAAAAGAGTGAAAGGGGAAGTGGAGTGGAAGGAAGTCTGTGAATTATGTGAAAAGGCAGGGCATCAGGTTGAAAATTGTTGGAAGAAATTGGGAAGATGCTTGCGATGTGGAATCGAGTCGTCGATTGTCTAGCAAATAAGAACCAACATTCATGCAAGGATGATTACAAGCCGTGGTGGATAAAGATCTTGCCAATGAAGGTGGACAAGGTACCTTCACTAAACCCATAATCTAATTTCGTATTTGTTTTTCTCGATAGCAAAGTCTTAAGTGGGGGAGATGATGGGAAGAAATATTCAGAATAAATTGGTAGTCATATCATATCACATGAATTTGGGAACCAAATTCTTTTATGTGGGGGAGGGTGTAGCACCCCAAAAATTTTATTTTAAGAAAATTAGAAATAATAATTTAATATTCTTATAATAGTATAAACGTACGTGCCATTATCATACGTACAAAAACACATCAGAAATTTTTGTAAAAATCATAGTTCAACTCTAAATAATATTCCCAAATGACCCACAAAGAAATTCTTAAAAAGAAAAATCAAGTTGTCCAAAATTAAGGTACTTTGTGACTTATTATCGTAATTAAGGAATAAGTCGAAAAACCATTAACACATATACATAAAGGATTCTAATATTAAAATCAAATTATGGGTAGACTCCAAACAATGTGTGTTGATAGCCCATCATAGGATTAGGACCAATGGACAACTTATGGCCCATGAATAAATTCATGTAAGAAAATATGATGAAAATTTGTAGGTTTAATTGGGCTTGAATTGGAAAGACTAATTAGCGCTAAAAACTAGTTTAATGGACTCCTAAAACTACCCAAATTCATGTGCAACTATAATAGGAGGTTTCCTAATAGATTTTACACTAATATTGGGATGGGAATCTTCAAATGAAGGAAGGGATTAACCAAACTCGGAATTTGACATTTCCTAGTTACATTAGGACTCCAAACAACCCTAAATCTATCAATCCTCTCCCTAAGCTCCTTGGGGACGAGTTTACCATAGGTTGGGTGTTGAGGAGGCTAGAAAGAGCACCAGAGGAGGAGGAATTCATCCCCAACCCAAGGCTTCTTCCTCAACTCGTGCTCTGTACAACTTGCACAAAAGACTTCCCTTAGGAGCGATTAATGATAGGTGAACTCGGGCTCAAACCTAACATGGCGTATATCCTTTGCACGCTCTTTGAGTCTACTTTCAGTTTCCACTATTTTACCCAATTTTATCATGTATGTTAAGAGTATTAAGGGTTTTCCCATCATCGCGCAGTTTTAGGGTTTTTCTTGGTAACCTCATGATTCACGCAACCTTAGGTCAAATTGAATGAAACCAAAACTATAGGGTTCTTCTTCTCCAAGTTTCATGTTGAGCACTTCATCAAATAACTCCTAGAACATCGAGTTTCGAGCCAAAACACTAGATCGTGCAACCTAGTATGCGATTTGTCTGCCAGTTTGAATCGCGACTAGTGTAGTGGTCGCGATTTAGTGCCTTAAATGGCGACGGCTGAATCCGTTGTGAATTTGACATGTTTTTGATGATGTTCAATTGACCAAATTATAGGTTGACTCTAACCCCCATATGCTTCGTTTTGCATACTATGTCGATTTTCGGTGATTTGTGAACTGCGACGACTCAACCCGTCCCAATTTTCAGCCAAAACCACTCTACATCACAGAAAATCATATTTTTCGATATGAACCATGAAGATCCGCAATGACTAAACTCGTCTCTATTTATAAAGCCAACCTGAGACTTTTATAGTCAGTCTAGATTGTATTTCTTGCATGTTATGATTAATAGAAAGTATTGTTCAGTCTATCAAGTCGCCTAAAAGTTATCAATCAATGTAAAAGCTATAATAACATGAAATTCTATTCTAATTATCCCTAATGAATTGCTTGATTCCATCTATCATGTGATAGCTATATTCTACCTTCATAATCTAGCTTGATATTAACTTGGAAGTATATCATGTTAAAAGTACAGAAATCATGTTATTGAAATCTAAGTTGTTTCCATGTCATGCATTCATGCCAATTATTTTCTGCTATGTTTTAAACTGATGGATTGTGGATCTTGAGACATGCTCCACACTACACGATTGCACAATAGGCAGCCCTTTCTTGGGGGATTGGAAACTCTCTACTGGACATTTCGTTCTGGTAGGCTAGGGACCTTTCCGACAAGACCTCCGTAAATCTCCTTACTTTGTGGATTCCCTCATGGAGACGAGTAGGTTGTACCATTGAAGTTCCCCAAAGATAGAATGTATTTCCTTTCTTGTCTACTTCACGTGAGTGTGATTCTCTACACATAAGATTAAGCCATTAATGCAAATATTGAACTAAGTGTAAATTGCGCCATTAAGTTGCCCAAATTATCTCTTGACCATTGTTATCATGAAATCATGTTCACATGACTTCTTTTTCTTGAAATCATTATTGACATGACACTATTTATGACACTTCGAACCACTGTTATTGACTTGATAGTCATTAACCTTATTGATAATCTTGTTCGTGTTACATGCTCTTAAACTCGCTCTTCATATGATAGTCTCGGAGTACTAGTGAACATTGTCCCTTAACATGATCTTACTAATGTTCTCGGACATCCTGACATGACAGTCTTGAACTCTTGAAAGTACCCTCTTGGGATCCTTTGAGTTGTTGTGGCACCTACTGTTTTGTATAATTTTGTATTGTCTAGCGTCAAAGTGGGTCTTGTGACTCTACTGGACTTGAATGCATACTACTGAGGCCACAGAGAGTGTCCAAGAGACTCCAATCTAGTTCTGGGGGTAGAGAGCCACCCGGAAATACCTGCAGGGGCTGACGACGGTGTCGACATTTGCACCGGTTTTAACTATTCTGATTTAGCTAGACATTTGACTATTATACTATTACTTTTAGTCTATTAATTTAGACATATTGCACTGTTACTGTACAGCCATTGTTCTGATTGTTACTGAACTACTATTGTCCTGCTAATGCTCTCCTACTGCACTGCTACTATTCAATACTGATATTTCTATTAGCTGTTATTACTTGACTGAAACAAAGTACTTGCTCGTCTTGTGAAAAGCATCTTATACATTGATAGTCTAAATTCTACTGTCTTGACATGTTCCTGTCTAAATGATATCTTTCTAGTACTTTGTCATCAATTTTATCGTACTTATGATTTAGCTTATTACTCGTGCTTGCCTAGTTCTTAAAGCGTTAATCACTTATATCATTGCTCGCACATCGAGATGTAAATCCTACTGAGTTAGTTTGCTCAATCCTACTTCCTAACATTTCAGGTAGTGAAGATGAGGAGTATGTTTAATGATAGGACTTGTGCGCTGAGCGTGAAGTACACTTTAGAGAGTCTCTCTTTATTATAGTTAGCGAGAGATTGGTAATCATTGTAATCTTGCCTTTCTTTGAGAGATAGATGAGACTAGTAGTAGAGAGATGTTCTTATTTTGACATTGGAGATTATAATAATCGTTTATGATGAATAAAAGAGTTTGATTATTGAATTATGGGCTCTATTGATATTAGTCATTTGTCTATGGCTTCTAAATGCATATTTGTTTGTCGCGCTCCCGATTAATTCCGCTACTAAAATCAAGGTCGTGACAGGAAATATCAAGTTGGTTAGCACGTGGTGTGCGCAGTAACCATAAGAAGTTGATGTATGTCCCTCACGGTGGTGAGATGGATGTACATGAGATTGAAAAGGCTAGCCATCTAAACTATCCTCATAGTCCACATTAAGTTAAGCATGATGTGAGTCCATTTCTTTTAGTAAGCAAACAAGCAATCAGTTAATTTTGAACAAAGATATAAAAAAATCGATATGGTTCAAACAAGTTATGATGCTTAACGCTCATTTTTAGAAGTTTCTCTCAATTAATTAAATGGATTTGAGAATAATGACACTCTAGATGAGATCTTAGTTGTTTGGATTTGGCTTCTTCAGGATACAACTAAAATCACAAACTCACCATGTAAAAGGAGATCTAATATGGATCTTCAGAATGGTACAACTAGTTCGGCTCACCGTGAGAGAATCCACGGAGTACGGAGACTTATAGAGGTCTTAGTAAAGGTCACATAGTCCAATGAGATGGAATGCTGAAAAGAGAGGTCGCCCTTACCAAAAAGGTGTGTGGAGCCTAGGAAATGAGGGAAGGAGGTCCTCTGACCAAATGAATATGCCCTATATGTAGCAGTTTAGAATAGAATATGTTATGGATAGTCGGAGGTCGTGTTCTATCTCTATAATGAAAATCGTAGTGTACACAGATGTCATGTATCATTGAGTGAATCGCGTCCAATCACTTGTTCGTGGATCTGAGAGCCCAAGAAGGCTGTCCAAGCCACGAATAGTCCCTGTGGACGAACTGCAGATAGAAACGCGACGGCTTAGGCTGTCAAAGAACAAAAGAGAAATGCGACCGACTAATTGGCCACAGATAGAGCAGTGAATCGCGACGACTATGTCAGTCGCGGATTTAGAAAGCAACCCGAGAATAAAAACAAAGCAGTAAACAAGGATTTATGCACAGGAATTTCAACAAACACATAACATACTTAGAACAGGGTATTGAAGAAAGGAGAAGAGACACAATCTCACATGAATAGCACGGATCAACTCATCATACTGTTTCTTTTATTTTTTTCCTCAAATTTTCTTTGGGATTCGACAAGTTGGCTAACCACGGGGAGAAAAAAAAGGAGGAAAAGAAGGAGGGGCACATGAGGGTGCCAAGAGGAGAGTGCCACGTGGGGTATGATGGAGGGGGTAATCAAATAGAAAAGGCGGACAGATGTCCTACCGTGATCACCAATTTGTGAACCTGCTTTAAATGCCACAAAAAATAATTAAAAAAGTTAAAAAATATGAATGTGAAGATGGTGGGATGTTGATATTAAAAAAGAAGAAAGAAGTGCATGTGTGATCGCCAATTTGTAGATCCTGACTCTAGTCTTAAAAAGACTCAAGTCTCTCCACAAAGAAAATATGAAGAAAATAAAGAGAAAGATGGAGCATAACTCTTTGATTTGATCGTGATCGCCAGACAAATGTGGGTGTCGAAGGAGTATGAAAAGTAAATGAATACAAAGGAGTGATTGCGAAATTTCTTTTGAACCAGGGAGATTTTGTGGGAGAGAGTAGGTTTGCTTCTTCTTCTACGAGTACGGATGGTAGTGGTAGAAGGCTTCTTCTTTATTAATTACCCTTGTTGTGGCTTTTAAAACCCCTAGAAAAATAGGTGGTGGTGTGCATGCATGCAAAAGTAGTGTGTGGGTTGACTGGATGAAAATAGTAAGAAAAAGGGAGATGTGATCTCGTGGGTGCTATGGAGGAGATTGTATAGAATAAACAAGTATGAATAGACAAGAGAAAGGGAGATGCTTCCCCAAGAGATGGCGTAGGGAGCTGCTTGTTGGAGATGCAGAGGCATTGCACTGCTTGATGATGGAGATGAGAGGTGTTGCTTGGATGCTTGAGGCGGCAACCAGGCAGGGCTTCGCCTTGGAATTGCTCTCTCAACTCACTAGAAGTGGTGGTTCTCTAGGGGGCTCTGCCTTGTCTTCATCTCCCTCCCTGACTTTCTCACCCTAGAATGACGAGACATGAGAATGTATATATAGGAACAGGGGCTCAAAGTATAATGTGGATAACAAATGCAATATGCAACGAACACAGTGGTCGTATTTAAAGTTGAATCGTGGGTCTACTCGTCGCATTAATGAATTTTTGAATTTTGTTTAAGGAAACTTGCCAAAAGTCAGATATAGAAAATTGAATCGCGATGGGGTACTAGATATGTTTCAAGAAAAGGCAACAAGTATTTTCAAAAATGAAATAAAGAAATTACTGAGAAAATGGAAGTTCAAAATCGCAACGCACACAATCGATGCATATATGAATGTTCTTTTGGTCATCAATCGATGTGGCATAATCGCAACTAGGTAAGCCGACTCGTTCATGGTCCTCAACAATTGATTTGGACAAATCTATGTTGTTCAACAATTGATGTTAATCTCAGCGGGGAAACCCGGTGTGTTTAAGAATGATCAACAATCGATGGTCCAATCGATGTTTGGCCAGCAATCAATGTGAGTTGCGACGATTTGTCCCAACGTGCTTAAAATCAATCGATGGACCAATCAATGTTTAGTTAGCAATCAATATGAATCGCGACGGTTTGACCTGACGTGCTTAAGATCAATCAATTGTTGGTCACCATTCGGTGCATAATTGCGACTGTTTGACCAGATGAATTTTGTTTCTTCTCCATCAGTTGAAGTGAAATGCGACCACCATATCTGTCATGATTTAACATTTGTTTCTCAAGCCTCTAGCAGACTAGGAAAATAAGAGAGAAGCACCAAAAAAAGGGGGAAGATTGGGGGAGACTCTGAATAATGGAAAAAAAAATACTCTCACAAGGAAAAAACAAAGCCATTTGTGGCATTATAGTGCAACATGAAATATGCCCACAATGGAGTCATTTTTAGCGTGTCTACAATTGCCACGCATTAGCGTCTGCTTTGCAGGGGAGTGAAGAGGAAAGACACGAAGTGGAGTCAAAAAGAATGAAAAGAAATGGAGTGTAGTGTAGTGAAGTGAAGCGGAGAGAACCGAAAAGTAGATGCCAAGGTGAAAAATAGACACGTATAACATTATGGTGACACCATCTGATGTGAGTCTTTCACCAAGTCCAAAGGAAGCCACCTCTGGAGGAGAAAATCAAGAAAACACAAAGTTTGGATGAAAGAAAAGGATGCACAAGGACACGAAGGGAGGTGTGTATGCGGTACACGAAGGAGATGTGCCAAACATAAAGTGTTATTTAATAATTACAAATAATTAAGATTTATTCCATCTATATTCACTAAAAAAATATAATACATTCACAAATACACAAATATAATGTATATATATACTAGAATGATAATGTATTATTGATTATAAATAATATAAATAACTATATCTATATACTAACCTACTATAATATAAATAATACACCTAATAGTTAGCAACAATGATTAAGTTAAGTAAAAATGAAATATTATTTAGGAATTAAAAATAACTAAGATTTGGAATTTACAATTAATTAGTGACAGATCATCGATGAGTTTGCAACTGAAATTTTTTTGCCTAATAATGTACAGGCAATGGATATTTATCCATCGCAAATCTATCACTGATTTATGATGAAATAATTTCATTACAATTCCATCCCTAATTATCAGGGATGGTTTAGCAACAACATCCTATTGAGCAACTATCCCTTAAGAAAATTGTTTAAGACTTTAAACTATTTTAACATGGTGTTTTTGCTATGACAAAACCTTTTAAAGACTTTCTAGAAACAAATCTACTGGAAAATATCACAAAGAATATATCTTGCATAACACTATGTATCAAGACTATCTTGAAATTTTTTAAGTCCACAGAGTATACTATGCACCATACTCTGACTATGGACTCCGACTCCAGAAAAATCGAAGTGTTGAACCATCTTTGAACTGTACTCCAACTCTTTGAAGGTCGAAGTCTAGACTCCAACTCTCCTAAAATCGAATTAAGCTATTGATTATTGAACACTTTAGTAAAGTCGAAGTCCTCATTCCGACTCCTGAGAAGTCGAAGTCTCTATATTATATTCCAACTCTCTGAAAGTCGAAGTTCTCACTCCGACTCCCACAGAAGTCGAAGTATGACCGATTGATGCTTATCACTCCGACTTTCTAAAAGTCGAATTCTGTGATCAATCTCACTGCGACTTCTGTAGAGTTAAAGTTCTTTCTGTATCTCTTGTATTTGACTCTGACTCTCCTGTAAACCTCTATATTCTTGACACTTAATAATTTCTGTATAAAATTATTATTTCATGAAATCCATAAAATCATGATTGTATGTTATTCAATGTGTTTGTTATCCCTATGGGATCTTTTACAGAATATATAATACTTGTTTATCCTGCAGAATAATGTTCTGTCCTATTACCATCATTTAAATATTCTGTTAGGTAGGATATATTATATTCAAAATGACCACAAAAAATTTATCTTTAAAAAAAGATCTGAAATATTTATACAAATTGGTCTCTTACTTTTTGTCATAAGTTCAATTCTTTATTATTCAACAGTTGTCTTGCAGTAAATGCTATCAGTCGCGTGGGGTATCTGACAGAGGTTCACCTACCACTATCAGAACCTCACCTTACTTTATGGATGCAACTGTCTGTCTGTGTGACGGACCTGGATATTTATGTCAATAAGGCTCCATATCCAAGTCCGCCTCCCACAAACGGACCGAAGTCTCACAAGGGATAGCTCGTACATATGTCCAGTAGGAATATAAAAGACAACCACAACAGTATAAGACACAAGAAAGTACATGTGCTCATACCTGTAAATAATTTTGTACAACTCTCCCAACACATTATTACATGTCCAATTAAAGAGTACAACTACCTGGGGTATACCCCGAGGGAGCACAAGCTCACACAACACAACTGACTCTACTGCTGGTGGTACAAGTCTGTCACAACACCTCCGCAAGCCACACAAACGGCAAGCGCTGAAAAGAACTGTAGGGGAGTGATCCTCAACAAGTCACAGGCTCAGTAGGGACCACCCAAAAACAACATACAAAACTAAAGAGACCTCAACCCCAGAGGGTTTCACTGGCAACACCGATAGCCAAACCATATCCTGCTCACAACAAAACATAATGAATAACAACTAAACAATATATCTTAGTAGCTAGCACAAATCCCGGAGGATAAAAGAGACAACAGGACTAGCACAGCACTACTAGTCCGCTCAACAACTGAAATGCATAGGCCATAAGCCTCACAGGCAAATCATTACAACAACTGGTCGCCTAAGCTACAAGCTTCACAGGCAGCCTACCTACGAAGGGTAACAAGACTGGCATCAACAAGCCAATCCACCTCACACCAACACCTCACATCAAAACCACAATCGGATGCTTACCCGAAGATGAGTAAAACACAACGTGTGGAAGGTCACACCACAGACCTACACTGAACACAAGTCTACCTCTATACCAGAAGAGGCTGGTACACGAAGTACCACAACACAAAGCTACCCACGAAGGGTACAGGTACCTACTACCATGAGGTACCACCACAGAATCACAAACACAATTGTGCCAACACCAGGGCACACCACATGGCTAAACCTCTACCAACGAGTCACACACAAGCTACAGCCAGTGGCAAAGCACGAGTCGGAAAGAACGACGCCACAACACGGGAACAGACTACTGGTTCATGACGCCAGTATCCAACCCGGACAACACAACACAAGAACCACCTCTCAGTCTCGTAGCCACGGACTACTCAGTCCAACTACCGCTTCACAAACATAGAAAGCAAATCAACCAACTGTGGAGACCAACTAATACCACACTTTCAGGTCACAGACCCTACAGGTCTATGCCTGGCACCTTTAGAGACTCCGGCCCGAGCTCCCTAAAGTGGGGCACTAGAAACATAGGACTAGATGGGGACCAGTACGTCTACTGGTGTCCGTACCCTCAACCACGAGCGCGCTACAAGCGACCAAACACAAACTCTCACAAGTAGCTGCCCCACTGTCGTCTTTCCCTCAGCCGGACGTACAACTCAAACATAGGAGTGAGGGTGTCTAGGAAGATGACACAGACCTCTGGGGTACACACCGTACCGGGATACGCCTCGTGCACAACAAACACACGTGCCTGGCTCACACAGAACCTGGGGTACCCGACTGAAGAGGTATTCCAGAATAGGCGTTGGACCACTAAACTCAGCTAGCATGTAAACCACGATACATACATATATAATCTTTATTACAAACCACGGTATAAGTGTTTGGAATAGCTTGTCTCCGATCACTATGTGACCTACGAGCTAACCTACACAGACACACTTATAAACCACATTAATCAATAATGACCTGGCCTGTCATTGGTCATCTTATGACCTCCATAGCCATATTAAACACCATATATAATAACCACTTAATGACCACACACTAACCTTTAACCCTACATATGCTTTATCAATTAAACCATCATAAATAACCTATGAAAGACATCAAAGAACAGAGGCTAGGTTGACACTGGAACCTCACTGCCCAACCACCACAAATTAACCACAGAAGTTAAATCACATCGAACACAAGCGTCGTACTACTCGCCATGCATACACAAACCACATGCACAACGTTCAAACCACGTGAACAACACGCTCCTCGAGCGCTACAGGGGCCAATGCACCGCTTACCATTCTCTTACACATTACACAATAATAATCTGGTAAATATGTTATCATGCACAACCATAAAACTCTCGGGACCCTTAACGTGATAGGGTCATTGGTCACCTTCAGAACGTGGCCTTTCAATATGTCGCATTTGGAAGCAGAACGCGACGGGTTGGCCTATCACGTTCAAAACGCGACATCGGGGTCCATCGCCTTCACAGGCAGGAACCCTAATCTGGGATCCCATCACCGGATCTCCCACACAAACCAAGTAAAACAATATGAAAACTCAGTTTTCATGCTTTACTCAATGTCCTAGCATGGTATCTATCGTTTATAAAGCGAGTAACAAACCATGCATTCTTCACATGTAATTCACAACGTAAAACTGGGTGCAAACTCCCTACCTTCACGGAGAACGTGAAGAACGGCGATCACCTGGTGTTTCCCCTGCTTCATGCGACGTCCTCGCGGTGAGAGCACGCCAAAAACTCCTCCAGAACCCCGAATCACCCAAAAACCTACGCAAAAATGCCTCCCTGGGCGAGCAGAGCTTGATGAGCTCTGTTCGGCTGACCTTTCTTAAAAATGCATCACAGTTGGGAACGCGACATACCCTACCGTCGCGACCTGAACGCAACGTAGGAGGCCATCGCCTTCCCACTGTCGACGTCAGCCAGACCGCCCGGCGCGCGACACACGGCGGACATGTAGACGAAGACCACAAACGGCGGTAGCTAGAACACGACACCCAGGGCCGTCGCATTCAAAACGCGACGCCAGCCTCTGTCGCGTTCACAGACAGAGAACCTATGAGCTCTTTGGGCCCAACCTGCCGGCCCACAAAGCCTCACAACCTGCGAAAACACCTGAAACACAAACTAATGGGCCACACACTGGCCACCAAACCTGCTAAACAAGGATCTGTGAAGATTCGAAAAATGCGCTACGTCACAGTCTCCCTTTTATTGCACTAAACATTTATCCATCCAAGGTTCTTATTCTTTACATATTTTTGACTCACCTACCTCAGAAAGTATGGAGGTATCTTTTCTTTTATCTTGTCCTTTGTTGCAGAACATTTATGAAGTATGTTTTCAGCATGGAGTTTCACATAACATTAAATGAAGATTGTCTTTCAAGCTATCAAGCTATTAACATAACCTGTAGTCGTTGGAAAGCCAAAACAGCTGAAGGACTGTTGGATAACAAAAACTCAGCAGCATCTACATCAAAAGGATCAACGGCTACTCCTCAAATGGCTAGATCTCCAACGGATAGTTTCAAATGGAAACTTCTTCTGAAGCATAAATAGAAGCCAAAGTTTTGAGCAAGATAGACAATTAGACAGTGAGACCAATTAGCAACATACTCCAATCTGCATCCACAAGCAAGAGTCTCTAAAAAGCCTTCTACTGAATTGAAAGAAAGAGAGCTTCTCCCTCAGCCTGCAAACTTCAAGCTCTCAAGTTCTTAGAAGTCATTTTCTATATGGTGACATTTGTAATCCTAGATCTTTTCTTCAGTCCACCATATTAGATTCAGAAAGAGTTAGAGCTGAAACTCTTATTTGTAATCCAATAAGTAACCCGCAGGAGGTTTGTTTCCTACAGTTCCCCTCTTGTGAAGGGAAGAGCTTTTTGAAGGTAGTCTTTGTACCCCTGTTAAGGGAAGACTTGTTTGGGAGCAAGTGGGCTTGTAATACCTCTCAGGGTTGAGAGAAGGCCAAGCATTCTTGGCAGTTAGTGAAAACCCAAGTGGTTTTCCTGGGGACTGGATGTAGGACTTCCATGTGGGAAGGGCCGAACCAGGATAAAATTTCTTGTGCATATGTGTGATTGTTTCCGCCAATTTACACTTGTTTCACACACTACACTAAACACTAACAACCTTATTTATTGATTGTATACTTTCAGATAAAATTTTTAAAGTGCAAGAAGTCATATTCACCCCCCTCTAGGACATCATTAGTGCCATCTCGATCCAACAAGTGGTATCAGAGCAAGGTCTTCTCAGGAGAATCAAAAGATTTGAGAAGAGATGGAAGCTGAAGGTCATAACTATGAAGGTCAGTCTGTTACAAGGCCACCATTCTTCGATGGTGAGGACTATCAGTACTAGAAGATGCGGATGGAATGCTTCATGAGAGGCACAGATTTTGATCTGTGGCAGGTAATAGAACAAGGTGATTTTGTTATACTTGGTGAAACTACCTCTGCTCTTTCTATAGCTGATAAGAGAAACATGTCCCTAAACTACAAAGCCAAGAACTATCTATGATGTGCTCTATCTAAAAGAGAATTTAATAAACTATCTGCTTGTAGAATAGCTAAAGAAATGTGGGACAAACTACAAGTTACATATGAAGGAATTGATAGAGTAAAACAAACTAGGATAGATATTCTTTTCTCCTAGTATGAACAGTTTAAAATGCTTCCTAATGAAAATATAACCTAGATGTATAATCATTTTTCAAATATAATAGTAGGACTGAGTTCACTAGGTAAGATTCTTACTAATGAAGAAACTGTAAGAAAAATTTTAAGGTCATTAACTAATGTCTGGACCCCCATGGTTACTACCATTGAAGAAGCACATGATCTAACTCAACTTTCTATTGATAAATTAATTGGCTCCTTAATGGCTCACAAAATCAATATGGAAAGATTTTCTAAAAGTTCATCAAAAAAGAAAATGTCAAATGCTTTGAAAGTTGCAGATTTTTCTTCCTCTGAAGACTCAAAGGAGAAATCAGATGACAGTGATGATGAAGCCATGCTATCAAGGAAACTGCAAAGGATCCTTGCTAAGAAGAAAAAATTTGGTTCAAAGAGATTCTTCAAAAAGGATAAGAAGAAGGAACCAACCTGCTACAAGTGCAATCAACCAGAACATTACAAATCTGAATGTCCCAAGCTCAAGAAGAAGGATCAGGCAGAAAGATCTGAGAAGAAGAAAGGCAAAGAAAAGAAATTCAGAAGGTAAAAGAAAAGGCAATGGCAGCAGCATGGGATAATGAAGAAGCTACCAGTTCAGACTCATCAAGCTCTGAATCTGAAGAAGAAGAAAAAGCAAATCTAGCCCTCATGGCAAGACTGGATCAGGTAAATTCTGAAACCTCTTTTACATCATGTTCTGAATCAGATTCTGATAGTCTTGAAGATGCTTTCAATGAATTATATGAAAAATATAAAACAGTAGTTAAATAAATGAAAGTAGTTAAGCTAAACTTGCTTACTCAAGAAAAATCTAATACTTTCCTGAAAAATGAAGTAGAAAGATTAGGACAAAACCTAAATAAAACTAAAAGATCAAATGAACTACTGTGTGAAATTTAAGGAATAAAAATAGTAAAATCATGCAAATTGAATAAAACCTAAAAGAACTAAAAGATGAAGGAAAGTTAATGATGAACAGTCTATCCCCATGTAATTAAAAGTAATTATATTTTTTATTTTGGTGATTAACAAAACCATATTATTATGATAATTATCAAACCCTTAATTAAAGTCACTAACCTATTTTCTACAAGTCTTAAGCACAGGAATTAATACCAAAGGAAAATAAGCCAAAAACAGGTAAGCTTCTTTACATTGTATCTACAGCATCATATTTGTATAAGTACACATCGGTTTCTTTTATAGATCATATCGATTACAGTAGAACTGTAACGATTTCTTCATAACCGTTTCATAAGTCCTTAACGATTTCTTCATAGATTGAAACTTCTTCAGATCTCAAAAGAAATCATTCCTATAACGACTTCTTAAAGAGAGCGTAACGATTTGCTTACATCGATTCCTTTAGTCATCGTAACGACTTGCTCTCATAACGATTCCTTTAGTCATCGTAACGACTTGCTCTCGTAACGATTCCTTTAGTCATCATAACGACTTGCTCTCGTAACGATTCCTTTAGTCATCGTAACGACTTGCTTTCGTAGCGATTCCTTTAGTCATCGTAATGACTTGCTCTCGTAACGATTCCTTTAGTCATCGTAACGACTTGCTTTCGTAACATTTCCTTTAGTCATCGTAACGACTTGCTTTCGTAACGATTCCTTTAGTCATCGTAACGACTTGCTCTCGTAACGATTCCTTTAGTCATCGTAACGACTTGCTTTCGTAACGATTCCTTTAGTCATCGTAACGACTCACGTTCGTAACGATTCCTTTAGTTCTCATAATGATCTTCTTATTGCATCGATTTCGTTGGTTCTCATAACGATTTGCTTTGCGCATCGACTTCTTAAGTAATCATAATAATTTCCTCAATGATCACAACGATTTTTCATATCTCATAACGATTTTACTGTTTGGTTACATAACGATTACATAAGTCATAAATGCATCGATTTCATTTCAATCAACTAGACATATGACTTATCCTTTCAACAAATTGAATAGTCAAAGTCTTCGTACTTTTTCTTTTGACAGCTGTGCATTTAATGAAGACTGAACGTATCTTTGCATGCATACAAACGATATCATCCATTATCGTGTCTATTCTATATGCATCTTTTAGAACAACAAAATGGCATTACTATTTTGGTGAATATTCACACCAACGTTGACTAACAACAAGAGACATCCTAGTTGTCTACTGTTCTAGCATTTAATGTATGCAGGTCTCTGACAAACATTCGTCATACAATGTTGGACTTTGTAGAAGCCAAAGGACACTTCAGAAGATCCTATCTCTTTGCGTGAACAAATGGATAAAGGACTGATTGACCGGAAGCTTCCAAGTGCCACTCAGTCTAACGTCCACCAGAAGCTAGAGGCAATGGATACTTCAACGTCTATATTTCATGTGACGACCCAACCAGCAAACTGGCCCAACAACCGTGCCAGTTGGTAGACTTCCCAGGAAGGTCACCCATCCTGGACTACTCCCAATTGAGCACGCTTAACTTCAGAGTTCTTTTCCTTCTCGAGCTCTGAAAATGACTAGTCCGGGTTGTTGGTAGTCTACTGATTTAGTCCATTTAACATATTCTTATATGGGGTGTTACAATCTACCCCTCTTATATAAGCGACGTCCTCGTCGCTGCTCACATATAGCACACAATCAAACCCCAGGCAGGCAGGATTCTAGAGGTGGCCCCCACAGGTTCAAGAGGTGGCTCCCACTATGTAACACTTTGCGCCATTATGGCTTCAAGGGGTGGCTCCCATAGCGTAGCACTTTGTCCTGTGTGGCACTTAGTTCCTGCACTTCCGGCTGGGTAAGGCTCTGATACCATTTGTGACGACCCAACCAGCAAAATGGCCCAACAACCGTGCCAGTTGGTAGACTTCCCAGGAAGGTCACCCATCCTGGGACTACTCCCAACTGAGCACGCTTAACTTCAAGTTCTTTTCCATCTCGAGCTCTGAAAATGACTAGTCGGGTTGTTGGTAGTCTACTGATTTAGTCCATTTAACATATTCTTATATGGGGTGTTACATTTCAAATTGAAGCTATATATTGAAGAAAGGATCTCCAGAAGAAAGACACACAAGACAGAGAAATATAGTCATACAAAAACACTCCGATCATTAAGTCTTCTGCGAGTTCTGAAGAAAGAGCCAAGCCTCATTCCATTAGATTAGCTCTTTGCTCTCTGCATTGTTTGTAGATTTTTGAGACAGCTTGTTTGGTTCTGAGAGTGAGCTTTTGTTTGTAGAACTCATTCCTCTCAGTCCCTAGCTTCAGATCTTGGCTTGTCAAAGCTTGATCTAGGGACTAAATCTCCTACTTACTTGTTTCTGTGCTTGTACCCTTCATGTGTGAAGGAAGACCTGGTGGTATCCAGGGTGTGTGTGCCCTTCTGGTGTGAAGGAAGACCTGGTGGGGTATCCAGGGTGTTGTTCCTCTTCGAGCTAAGAAGAGAAGACCAGCTGAGCTGGGTGTTGTAGTGTCCATAGGGGGATTGTACCCTAGTTAGTGAAATCCTGAGTTGTTGCTCAGGGACTGGACGTAGGACTCCTGTGGAAAGGAGGTCCGAACCAGGATACATATGGTGTTGTGTGATTGTCTTCTTGTGTTTGTTGTTTCTCTTTACTAACACTAACAATCTTCAAAGTGTATTTCCTTGTGAACGTTTTTAGTGAACAGGTATTGATTAATAAATTTTAAAGACCCATTCACCCCCCCTCTGGGCTACCTAACTGGGCAACAAGTGGTATCAGAGTGAGTCTCTTCGAAAAAGAAGAAGATCCAACGATCTGAAGAGTAAAGATCCATGGCAGCCCAAGGTCACAATGAAGGTCAGTCTGTCAACCGACCACCATTGTTCGATGGAGAAGACTATGCTTACTAGAAAACAAGAATGGAGTATTTTCTATAAGGTAATGACTACCAGATATGGTCCATAGTTGAAGAAGGCGATCTCCTAGTCACCAACGAAAAGGCTCAGTGGACAGATGATGATAGGAAGAAGATTTCTTCAAACTGTAAGGCTAAAAGCATTCTGTGCTGTGCTCTCAGCAATAAATAATTCAATAAAGTATCAGCCTGCAAATCCGCAATGGAGATGTGGGAAAAATTGAGAATCACTTATGAAGGCACAGACAAGGTTAAAGAAACCAGAATAGATATTTTGGTAACTCAATATGATTGGTTCCAGATGCAGCCAGGAGAGTCCATAACTCAAATGTTCAGTAGATTTACAGACATTACAAATGGATTAGCAGGACTCGGGAAGACCTATGAGATTGGAGATAGGGTCAAAAAAATCCTTAGATCTCTTCCATCTACATGGACTCCCAAGGTAACAGCCATTGAGGAAGCTAATGATCTAAAGAGGATGTCTTTGGAAAACCTCATCGGGTCCCTTATGGCCCACGAGATAAATATGGAGAGACTAGGAGAGTCCTCAAGCAGAAAGAAACATTCAAATGCTCCTAAAGTAGAAGAAGATAGATCAGATGAGTCATCAACCGAAAATGAAAGCTCAAATGATTGCGAAGATGAAGAAGCCATGCTATCAAGAAGACTGCAGCGCATTCTATCCAAGAAGAAGAAGTTCCAATCTGGTAGAAGACACTTTAACAAAAATAAGGACTTCAAGAAACCAGATGGAAAGGATCAGAAAAAGGGTGAGCCCAAATGCTACGAGTGCAAAAAGCCTGGACATATCAAAGCAGAATGTCCAATGCTCAAGAAGCCTGAATTCAGAAAGAGAGAAAGCTCCAAGAACTTCAGGAGGCATAAGAAAAAGGCTATGGCAGCAGCATGAAGCAACAACAACGACTCAGTCAATGAGTTAAGCTCAAACAGTGAAGAAGAAGAAGCCAACTTGGCTTTTATGGCAAACAATGAAGAGAAGGTAACTTCTGATTCATCTTTTGATTCCTGCAATAATTCTGATTCTGATAATCTAGAAGAAGCTTTCAACGATTATACTGTAAATACAGGGAAGTAACAAAACTGTTAGAAGTTAGTAAGAAAAATACTGCATGTTTAGAAACACTAATTCAGATCTAAAACAGAAATGAAGATTAGAAAAACAAATAACTGAACTTAAAATAAGAAATGAACTATTATATGAAGATCTAAAAGATAAAAATAAACAAATAATCAGATTAGAAAAACAGGAGAGTTCAGATGAACTGAGAAAAGAAATTAAATTTTAAATGAAGAAAATGACAAACTGTCAAGCACATTGGAGAAATTTACAAATGGTAAGAACTCCTTAATATTAAAAGGTGCTAGACGTTCAGGAAAGAGAACATGGTTTAGGATATACACCACCAGAAAATGAAAGAAACAATAATTCACCCTAATATATATCCAACTCTGAAGTTTACACCTGAATAAGATACAACATACAAAGTCAATTTCAAATATATTGAAAGAGTAACAAAATGTCATGCTGTAGCCATTGCAATATGTTAGGGAAAAACTGTTGGGTTCATATTCTGGAAACTAAGTGAATTCACTTCTAAGTGATAAATGAAAGTCAAACAATGTTTTAATGATGAATGAGTTGAATTGAGGTTTCATACATGTCAATTAACATGATACAATATTTGTTATCTATGTCTTCATTATACCTAACAATACATTTTTTATCATGTAGGTACAAATGCATATAACCAGCCTTCTCAAATCATGAGAAAATGATCACAATCACAGTGTATACATGTACCTGTCGACAGACCCAAGGCATATGTCGACAGATGCCACAGTTGTGATCAGACAGAACAGTGCTGAGAGCACCTGTCGACAGATGCTCAGAGACCTGTCGACAGATGTCACAGACAGAAATGCCAGAGTTCTGTGTTTTGGCAAAACTGACTCTGCCTGTCGACAGATGGATATCGCCTGTCGACAGATGCCACAGACCAGAGCAACCTGAAGTCTGTCTATTGCAAATCTGTTGCAATCTGTCGACAGACACTCAGCACCTGTCGACAGACGCAGAGGATCTTCAAATACGGAAACCTTCCTTCATATCCAAGATTGTGTTTCAAGTCCTACGACTCTCCACATGAAAAACAACTATATAAGCATCCTTTTGGAGTGAATCTCACATAGAAGCAGCCACAACCAAAACCCTAAGCCAAGTCCAAGAGAAAAGTTTTGCTGCTGCCTGCTTTCAAGTCTGCAGTGCAGAGACCGAAAGATCTGTTGATCCTGCAGTACTGAAGATAGATCGTCGTGGATTCAACCTTCTCCATCAATCCAAAGCAGTCAAGTTGAAGTTTGAACTCCATCCAGCGTTCTCAGAAGAGTTCCACATCAGGATTTACTCCTACACTCTGAACTCTTCCTGTTTCATAATTCTCATCAACCGTGTGTGTGTGTTTTGTGATTCAAGCGTCTCTTGTGCTTGAGATCACGTGTGGTGTTGTTCTGATCGTGGGTGCACATCAGAAACACGTGTGTGTGTGAGTTGTAGTCACCGGACTCGCTCATAAGCATTTACTCTGTGTGTGGTGGTGTGCCGTGGACGTAGGATACACTGTTGTGTACTCCGAACCACGTAAATCTGCGTGTCTCGTGGTTTGATCGTTTCTACGATAGATGTTTGATAGACACGTTGCATATTCACACGCTAGATAGGTTTCTACATCATCTACACATAGTTTAGATCTTGATACTGTCTCAATAATCTGTGCTTTAAGAAAAGAACGTGGTAATAGTTTTTAAGAGACAGTAATCTATTCAACCCCCCTTCTAGATTACCATATTGGGAATTCCGCAACCCTTCAATTGGTATCAGAGCCGTGGTTTCTCTCCGATTTATTGCTTTATCTATTTGATCTTACGATCAGGAGATTCACGGTCAAATGGAATCTACCAAGGGGTATATGGCCGAGGGACACTCTGTGACCAGGCCACCCTTCTTTGATGGCACTGACTATCCATATTGGAAAAACCGCATGCAGGTGTTTCTACGAGCACAAAACTATGAATTGTGGAAGATAGTCAGAACAGGACCATATGGATTGCCTCAAGACGAAGATACATGGACCAAGGACCAGATTGCAAAAGGGACACTCAACTGGAGCGCCCTCAACATGATGCAGTGCGCAGTCCACCCAAAGGAGTACTCGAGAGTCTCCACATGCACCTCAGCTAAGGAGATGTGGGACAAGCTCGAGTTGATATATGAAGGTACGTCTGAGGTGAGAGAATCCAAGGTAAGCATGTTAGTCTCAGAATATGAAGTTTAAGATGAACCGTGATGAGACAATTTCTGACATGTTTGCTAGATTCATGGTACTTATAAATGGATTGAAAGGTCTTAAGAAGGAATACTCAGAAAGTGATTTGGTGAGAAGATACTTCGGTCTCTTCCATCCTCTTGGAACACCAAAGTCACTGTCATCGAGGATTCCAAGAATCTTTCAACAATGAAAGTGGATGAATTGATTGGATCTCTCATGACTTATGAACTAAATGTAAAAAGAAAAGAAACTGAAGAGATCCAAGGAAGTCAATTGCCTTGAAGGCTTCCAACAGAGTATCTTCAGATTCCAAAAAGAGTGCCCAAGGAAGGTTCTGAGTCTGAAACCTCTACTGATAGTGAGAATGACGAAATGGCCATGCTCACTAGACAGTTCAAGAAGTTCCTAAAATTCAAGAGAAGAGGTTCAGGAAACTCCAAACTTTCCAAAAAGGCACCAACAGGTTTGACTCGTCCAATAAAAATCTGATGTTGTGTGCTATGAGTGCAAGAAGCAGGGACACATGAGAGGAGAGTGCCCTGAGCTCAAGAAGAAACTGAAAAAGGACAAGCTCGTCTTCAAGAAAGCCAAAGCAATGCTGGCTACATGGAGCGATGAAGACGATGACGATGAAAGTCAAGCTACCTCAGGAGATGACGAGATTCACTGTCTCATGGCAAGGAGTGATGACTCCTCTGAGGTAAATTCTTCCTTTGAATCATTCTCTACTACTGAATGGGAAGAAGCTTACACTGTCCTTTTTGAAAATTCTGTCAATTGAAATCAGAAAATAAAGCACTCAAGAAGAAAGTTAATTTCCCTTGTTCATGAATCGACAATAATGATGAAATTGAATCTCTGAATAAGGTAATTGACATGATGAAAATAGATGAACAAACACACAGTGAAGAGATGGATAGCATGAAAATTAAGCTTCAAGAAGTTCAAAAAGAGAAAGATGATCTAATGAACTCTCTTGAAACTCTAAACAGTGAGCATGCTAATCTAAAGAAAATTGGAAAAAGCTGACAAGGAGTTAGAAGGCAAATCAAAGGATCTATCTAGTTTTGTAAGAGCAAACAAATTTAGATGCAATCTTAGGATCCAATGTGTTCGTTGCTAGACATGGGATTGGGTTTCAAAATCCCAAGCCAAAGGAAACAGGAAAAAATCTGCTGACTGATTTCACTGATCCTATCCCAAGTTCTAGCAATCAAAATCCCCCAAGGAAAAGGAAAAATCAAACAAAGGGCAAAAACCAGGAACCTAAGGCTACCAAATTTGTTCCAACTAAGCTTAAGGAGTTTGCTACAAACCCCAAACAGGGATGTCCCAAGGCAAAACCAAGTTCCTAAGGCTAAGTTCACTAGGCAACAAAAGGGTAAGATGCCTATGCATGCAACTAAGAATCCAAAATCCACTGTTGTTCATAAGCCATCATCATGTAAGATCTGTAAAAAGATTGGGCACAATGAAAAACAATGCTGGAACAATCCACTAAAACAGAAACTTAAACAAATCTGGATTCCAAAGCATTTACTGTTTGGCATGAATGATAAAACGGCACCCAAAGTAATTTGGGTACCAAAACCTCTTGTCTGATCCACATGTGCAGGAATGCCTAGCAGCTCACAATCAAAACAAATGGTACCTGGATAGTGGCTGCTCGAGGCATATGACGGGCGATAAAGAAAAATTCAGTTTGCTCGTGGAAAAAGACGGAGGTCACGTTGTCTTTGGAGGTAACAACAAAGGCAGATCATCGGCTCAGGTAAGGTTGGTAAGTTTGCCTCCAACTCAATAGATAATGTACTATTAGTTGATGGTCTTCATCACAATTTGCTTAGCATAAGTCAATTGTGTGATAAGGGCCATAAAATTGTTTTGAATCAGATTCATGTCAAATCCTTGATAAGGAAACAGGAAGTCTCAAATTTTCTGGAAAAAGAATGAATAACATCTATATGGTTGATTTAGATGATCCAGAAATAATGATTTATGTCTTGTAGCAAATAAACAGGATGAGCTTACATTGTGGCATCGTAGGCTTGGACATGCGAGTTACAATGTTTTGCACAAGATAATGAGGCTCAAACTTGTAAGTGGACTTCCTGAAATTCCATTCAACAAAAATGAAAATTTCTGTGATGCATGTGCACAGGGAAAACAGACCCGAAAATCCTTCAAATCGAAAGCACCGGTAAGTACTTCCAAAGCTTATGAACTGTTGCACATGGACCTATTTGGACCTACTAGAACATTGAGTCTCACTGGCAAACGGTATGGTTTTGTCATTGTAGATGACTTTTCTAGGTTCACTTGGGTGAAATTTCTGGCTCATAAGAATGATGCACTTAATGTTTTTGAAGAATTCTTCAATAAAATTGAGCATGGAACTGTCCACAAGATATGCTCCATCCGCACTGATCACGGGGGAGAATTTGACAACCACTCCTTCACTGATTTCTACAGGAACCAAGGAATAGAACACTTGTTCTCCTCCCCAAGAACTCCAAAACAAAACGGGGTTGTGGAGAGGAAAAATAGAACCTTGGTGGAGATGGCTCGTACGCTTTTGATCGAAAATCAACTTTCCAGACCCTTTTGAGCAGAAGCAATAAACACGTCATGCTACATTCTCAATCGAGCCATGGTAAGACCGGTATTCAAGAAAACTCCCTATGAGCTTCTGAAAGGTAAGAAACCATCTCTTGGATACTTCAGAGTTTTTGGTTCAAAGGTGTTCATACATAACAATGATAAAATTGATCTGGACAAATTTGAAGCCAAAAGCGACAAAGGTATTTTTCTTGGATACTCAGAACACTCTAGAGCTATAGAGTGTTTAATCTTAAAACCAGAAAAGTGGAAGAAACTCCACATGTTGTATTTGATGAATCTCAAACCAAATCTAACAGTCCTAATCCTTACAGGTTTCAAGATGACACTGAAGATACAACACATGAAGAACTGCAAAGAAAACCAAATACGATTTCTAAGTCAGTTCCAAAAATAAAGAGTGGCTATCTACGCAGGTACAATGATGAAGATGACGGACTTTTGTTCAGAAATGAAGATGAAGTACCTGCCAAGATCCACAACAAGATGCACAAGAGGATGAACCACAACATGAAAGCCCTCCAGCCACCCCTCCTCCAGAACAGACTTCTGAAGTGCAAGATCAACCCGGTCCTTCAACAATCACAAATGTGAGGTACTCTAAAGCTCATCCACTTGAGAATGTCATAGGTAACATAAATGATTCAGTTCAAACTAGGTCTCAAGTTCATCAAATAGTTGAACAGGATCATTTAGCCTTTGTCTCTCAAGTGGAGCCTAAAAATGTTGAAGAAGCCTTAAACGAAAATTCTTGGATTGATGCTATGCATGAAGAGCTAGGTCAATTTCAAAGAAACAATGTCTGGAGTTTAGTTCCTAGAACCCCAGAAATTTCTGTAATTGGATCAAGATGGGTCTTTAGGAATAAACTAAATGAAGAGGGAAAGGTGGTGAGAAACAAGGCTAGACTGGTTGCAAAGGGTTATAATCAGGAATTTGGTGTGGATTTTGAAGAATCTTTTGCACCTGTAGCTAGACTAGAAGCAGTCAGAATCTTGTTAGCTTATGCATGCTCATACAAGTTCAAATTATATCAAATGGATGTTAAAACTGCTTTCTTAAATGGCTACATAAAAGAGGAAGTTTATGTTTCTCAACCACCTGGCTTTGAACTTCATGACAAACCAAACCATGTATACAAATTGCACAAGGTTCTCTATGGTTTGAAACAGGCACCCCGAGCTTGGTACGACAGGCTAAGCCAATTTCTGGTAAGCAAAAACTACTCACGAGGTAAAGTAGACCAAACCCTCTTTACAAAGAAAGTTCGCACACACATCATTGTTGTTCAAGTGTATGTGGACGACATAATCTTTGGCTCTACTAACCCATCACTGTGTGAAGAATTCTCACATCATATGCACAGTGAATTTGAGATGAGTTTAATGGGGGAGCTTCAATTTTTTCTTGGTTTGCAGGTCAAGCAAATGGAAGATGGCTTCTTCATAAACCAAGAAAAATATGTCAAAGAGCTTCTCAAGAGATTTCAGTTTGAAACTGCAAAACCTGCCTCAACACCGATGAGCACAAGCATTAAGCTAGAAAGTGATGAGAAAGGTAAACCGGTAGATGCTAAACATTTCCGAGGTATGATTGGCTCACTCCTCTATCTTACTGCAAGTAGACCTGACATACAATTCAGTGTTTGCCTCTGTGCTAGATATCAATCTAGTCCAAAGGAAAGCCACCAAATTGCAGTTAAGAGAATATTCAGGTATCTCTCAGGCACACATGACATGGGTCTTTGGTATCCAGCAGGGAGTAGCTTTAACTTAATCTCATATTCTGATGCTGACTATGCTGGATGTAAAATTGACAGGAAGAGCACTAGTGGCTATTGTCAGATGCTTGGTGGTTGCATGGTTTCGTGGGCCTCCAAGAAGCAACATTCGGTTGCACTCTCCACTGCAGAGGCAGAATATGTTGCTGCAGGGAGTTGTGCAACACAAGTGTTGTGGATAAAAAGTCAGTTGTGTGACTACGACATTGACCTTGGATGCACACCAATCCTATGTGACAACACTAGTGCAATCAATCTATCCAAAAATCCCATTCAACACTCTAGGACAAAACACATAGAAATTCGTCATCACTTCTTGAGAGATGAGGTAGCAAATAGAAATTTGGAAATTAGCTTCATACCAATAGAACAACAACTAGCTGATATCTTTACAAAACCATTGGCAGAGGATAGGTTCACATCTCTTAGAAGAGAATTAGGCTTATGTAAAATTCAGTGACACATATCCCAAGTCCTTGATGGATGTTCCTTGTAAGCAACAACTATGGGGTATATCAAATGGTGATTTGTGGAAAAACAAGTTCGGCTTGTTTGGAAACCTTCATTATGCGTGAGAAAATTTCTTCGCCAAGTACCCGTAGTTGGAGCCCATGAAGGGACATTCATGTTGGATAAAGGGGTAAGTCTCATTTCATTAGCCAAATTACTCCACATTCAAAAAAAAAAATAAAAAATCATAAATTGGTAAATACCAAAAACAGTCTCAATTCCATGAATGATCTGCTGAATACTTGTGTGCATATCTTGCTTGAATTGGCTTGCATTGATCAAACTTTGTGTCTTTTCATGAGCACACATTATGGGGGAGCTAGTTCAAAAGTTGGGTGCTATTGTGAAGGAAATCATTTCTTATTGCTGTTCATTAACTCCTTCACATGGGATGATCTTTCATATTCCCTTCTTTCTCGATACTGGCTTTCAACAAGGATCTGTCGACAGCTCATTCCCTTCCTGTCGACAGATAGGCATCCACAGACCACAGGTTCTGAACTCTGTGTGCATCTGTCGACAGTCGACCATGCATCTGTCGACAGATTTTCTCCTCCCCGAACAGCCAACACTCTGTCTGTGTGTAGCTGTCGACAGACACACGTGGCTTGTCGACAGAGATCACAGTACTCACAACTAGCTGAACACCCATTTCTCTGTCTGAGTGTACCTGTCGACAGGCTCCACTTAGCTGTCGACAGACACCTTTCTACCTGGAATTCCAAGCCTATTCAATCCAAACCTCCTTGAGCTGGTTTCTTTAAAATGTCTAAGGTGTTTATATGATGTTAATTACATATCTGATCACATCATGTGCATAAGATATTAAAGCAATTTTTCAACAATCTTGTGATTTTTACATAATACTCAAGTTAAGTCTAGGTTCCATCATTCTGAAAACATTTCACCATTTTCAAAAACTTAACACCTAACTCTTCTTCATTATTTACATATAGGCAAACATGATTCTTTTTGTCAAGGTATTATGATCATTGAGCTTAATGTTTACAATTGATAGATAATCAATCACTTTATTAATCTTGGGTTATTAACACAATACTTGGAGAAAAGCTACCTATTTCTAAACAATTACATTCCATTAAACTAAAACTACAAAATTTGGAAAAATGCAGAGCAATGATGAGTCTTGCTAAGTAACCGGGGAGTGGGCATCACAAATGTTTGCCCTCGCGTCAAAAGGCTAATTCGTCAACTCTGTACAACGGTATGATGGACACTTTCACTGAGTAACTGGGGGTACGGGCACGAATAATGTCTACCCTCATGTTCAAAGGCGAGAAGTTATCTTAATTACCACTTTTTCCCATTGCATAAATGAATGGCAAATAAAGACAATAATGCAATAGTGTGAAGCCTCCACTGAGTGATAATTCCCATGAGTAATTGATGTTTTTGAATGTCTTGGCATTTAGATATTTCCCTCCTTGATCATTTGCACCTCCACTGAGGATTGTGTTGTCCTATACTCTAACTAATAAAAGGAAGAGTAAAAGTGTTTCTTTTGGATATCCGTAAGTGTTTTCTTCATGCTTCAACTTCAGGCTAATTCTGTATTATGTGTGAACCATTAAGATAGTTGAAGTGGCTTTACATCTACATGTATATGATAGGTTCTTATATATGTATTCTTCATCTATTCACCTTAGGTAATCAGTTAAAAACCACTGCTCAAGAGGTCCACTTCAAATTCCACACAAAAATCCAACAAGGTCATATTCTGCAATAATCTGTCGACAGATACAAATCTGTCTGTCGACAGACGCCGGCTGTCCTGTTTGGAAGCTCAACGGACACGCCATTTGGGGCAGATTTGGTGGGCCATTGCCTTTTAAACTTCCCCCTCCTCCTTTATATAGGCATCTCCGGCCCTTTCCACATCCCACACCACCCCAGCCATCCCTTCCCTCTCCCACATACATCCTCTCCCCTTTCTGGACGGGAAACCCTACCTCCATCTCTCTTCCTCTTCCCACTGTCTCCAGCACTTCTTCCCTTCCTCCATCCGTGCCTCATCTTTCCATGGCACCCAAGGCGAAGAAGTTGGCCTCACGTCGTCGTCTCGCCTCCTCCTCGCCCGGCGAAGGATCCAGGGCTCACGATGAACGTCGGACCAAACACCGGGATGATCACCTTCCAGAGTTGATCGTACCTCCCCGTCTCAATCTCAAACGGGTTCACGGTACATTCACAAAGTTTGTTCCTTTACGTTATGTGGATTTCCACTCGTTGGCCGATCTCTTTCCCAACCTCCAACCCCTGTTCGATACCCAGGGTTGGACAGTTTTTCTCTACGCTCATACGGCATACTCTCCCACTGCCGTAACTGAGTTCTTCAACAACCTAGCTTCCTCTGATGAGGCGTTCTACACCTCTGTAAAGGGCACTCCCTTTAAAATCACTGCTAACCTCTTTAGCACTACCCTCCAGATTTCGAACAACGGGGCGGATATTCTTGATCATCATCCAGACGCCTCTGTCTACTATCCTCTTCTTACTCTTCAACCCTATGATACAACCAAGGAGATTGCTAAGCTCAATGCCAACACTTTCCCTCCCCTCAACAGCATGATTCACCAAATCTTCACCACTTGCATTGCGCCGAAGCATGGCAGTCGTGAACTCGTCACAAATGTTCACAAATCACTGTTTACCTTCTTCCTTAATTGTGAACCCATCAATCTTCCTCTCCTGATGCTTCGCTTGATCACCAAGTGCTTTTACCAACCCAGGAGATCCATGCCCTTCGCTTGCCAAATTACATCTCTTTTAAAGTTTATTGGCATTCCCATTCCAGACAGTGAGTGTGTCTCACTCAACTCCCGCAACAGTTTTGATATCACTGCCGCCTCACGCATGGGATACAAGTTAGTGGATGGGGTTGTCACCTGGGAACTCAAGGGCAAGGCACCTGCTGATGCCGAGGATGAAGACTTCATCGGTGATGACGAGCACACTGCTGATGAAGACGATGCTGAAGACGATGCTGAAGAAAATGATGAAGACTCCCAGTCAGAGCCACTAGATGCTCCGGGAGATGCTGGTGTTGATGTACCTGCTCCGCCTTCCATTCGGGATTTGATAGCACAGCTACAAGTGCAGATGGCACATGGCTTTGAGAGACTGCATGAAAGAATGGATACAATTGATACACGCATTGACAGACTTGCCACTGAGCATCATGCCCCTCCTCAAGCTCCTGAAGATGATGCTGCTTAGATAGATTTAATGTCTAGGAGTGGGTCATGTCCTATATTTTCAATTCAGTCTGAGCAATGTCGTTTCTCTCTTATGTTATTTCATGTACTCTCTTCTTCACTTAATGTTATTTCAGTCACTTTTGTCATGTGAATGCTTCAATTTCCAATGAATGAAAACACATGTTCTGTGCACATCTCCAAATGTCACTGTTATCTTTACTTTTGATGTTGTCAAAAGGGGGAGAAGAAACCTCAATTGCATGAGCATAAATTGAAAATTTTGTCATCATCAAAAAGGGGGAGAATGTTGGGTTCATATTCTGGAAACTAAGTGAATTCACACTCTAAGTGATAAATGAAAGTCAAACAATGTTTTTAATGATGAATGAGTTGAATTGAGGTTTCATACATGTCAATTAACATGATACAATATTTGGTTATCTATGTCTTCATCATACCTAACAATACATGTTTTATCATGTAGGTACAAATGCATATAACCAAGCCTTCTCAAATTATGAGAAAATGATCACAATCACAGTGTATACATGTACCTGTCGACAGACCCCAAGGCATATGTCGACAGATGCCACAGTTGTGATCAGACAGAACAGTGCTGAGAGCACCTGTCGACAGATGCTCAGAGACCTGTCGACAGATGTCACAGACAGAAATGCCAGAGTTCTGTGTTTTGGCAAAACTGACTCTGCCTGTCGACAGATGGATATCGCCTGTCGACAGATGCCACAGACCAGAGCAACCTGAAGTTTGTCTATTGCAAATCTGTTGCAATCTGTCGACAGACACTCAGCACCTGTCGACAGACGCAGAGGATCTTCAAATACGGAAACCTTCCTTCATATCCAAGATTATGTTTTCAAGTCCTACGACTCTCCACATGAAAACACAACTATATAAGCATCCTTTTGGAGTGAATCTCAAATAGAAGCAGCCACAAACAAAAACCCTAAAACCAAGTCCAAGAGAAAGGAGTTGTTGCTGCTCTGTTTCAAGTCTGCAGTGCAGAGACCGAAAGATCTGTTGATCCTGCAGTACTGAAGATAGATCGTCGTGGATTCAACCTTCTCCATCAATCCAAAGCAGTCAAGTTGAAGTTTGAACTCCATCCAGGCGTTCTCAGAAGAGTTCCAAATCAGGATTTACTCCTACACTCTGAACTCTTCCTGTTTCATAATTCTCATCAACCGTGTGTGTGTTTGTATGATTCAAGCGTCTCTTGTGCTTGAGATCACGTGTGTGTGTTGTTCTGATCGTGGGTGCACATCAGAAAACACGTGTGTGTGTGAGTTGTAGTCACCGAACTCGCTCATAAGCAGTTTACTCTGTGTGTGTGTGTGTGTGTGCCGTGGACGTAGGATACACTGTTGTGTACTCCAAACCACGTAAATCTGCGTGTCTCGTGGTTTGATCGTTTCTACGATAGATGTTTGATAGACATGTTGCATATTCACACGCTAGATAGGTTTCTACATCATCTACACATAGTTTAGAACTTGATACTGTCTCAATAATCTGTGCTTTAAGAAAAAGAACGTGGTAATAGTTTTTAAGAGACAGTAATCTATTCAACCCCCCTTCTAGATTACCATATTGGGAATTCCGCAACCCTTCAAAAACAATTATTGAATATGTACTGTGTATCAAAGGGCTAAAGCACAACCTCATAAGCATCAGCCAACTTTGTGACAAAGGACATCAAGACGTTTGTGACAAAGGTTCTGTGAGTCCAAGTGCATTATCCTGAAGGATGGAGCAATAATCTTCGAAGATAATAGAGAAAAGAACTTGTATGTGCTCTATCTTGAAGAACTAAAGGATCAAGACGTTTGTTTAGCGGCCAGCAAAGAACAGTCAACTGAGCTGTGGCACAGAAGATTGGGCCACTGCAGTTTGGATGGCATGAATAAGCTCAGAAAGAGAAGTCTTGTGGAAGGACTGCTAAAGGTCAGCAATAAATTGGATGGTATCTGCAGACCATGTGCAAAAGGGAAGCACACTAAGAGTTCCTTCAAGTCAAAGACTGTGGTAACCACCTCTAAACCCTTAGAACTCCTTCACATGGATTTATTCGGGCCAATGAGGACCACTAGTCTTGGAGGAAATAATTTTGGATTTATTATTGTGGATGATTATTCCAGATTCACATGGGTTTCCTTCTTGGAGCATAAAGATGATACCTTTGATAGTTTTGTAAGTTTCGGCAGAAGAGTACAAAAAGACAAGAAGTTTTGCATTGTTGGAATTCGGTCAGATCATGGAGGAGAGTTTCAAAATGAAAATTTTTCAAAATTCTGTGATGACCAAGGGATTGAGCATAACTTCTCAACACCAAGGACACCACAGCAAAATGGAGTCGCTGAGAGGAAGAATAGAACCTTATTGGATATGGCAAGAACAATGCTATCAGAATATGATTTACCAAGGTATTTCTGGGCTGAAGCAGTGAACACAGCAAGCTATATCATTAATAGAGTAATGATCAAACCCATCTTAAAGAAGACTGCATATGAGTTGTTCAAGGGAAAGAAGCCAAAGATCAGTCACTTCAGAACTTTTGGATGTCCATGCTTCATTCACAACAACGGCAAAAGAGACATTGGTAAGTTGGATGTCAAATCAGATGAAGGCATCTTCATAGGGTATGCTACTAAACCTAAAGGTTATAGAGTGTTTAATAAACGCACCTTATTGATTGAATAGTTTGTACATATTATTTTTGATGAAACTAACCCTTCCTTGAGAAAGGAAGCAGAGAGTGACATTGATGATGCAGATGACTTGTCTAAGAAATTAAAGAACACAACAATTGAGGACAAGGAAGATCCACCTCTGAAAGACTTGCAGCAAACAGACATTGAACATGAAAATCTTCCAAAGGAGTGGAGATATAAGAAAGGTCACCCACCTGAAAATATTATTGTGATCCATCTGCAGGGGTAAGAACAAGAGGTAATGTAATCCCTTGTGATTACCTATCATTTGTTTCTCAAATAGAGCCTAGGACAATCAATGAAGCTCTTACTGATGAGTCTTGGATTCTAGCCATGCAAGATGAACTGAATCAGTTCAAGAGAAACCATGTATGGTCACTTGTTCCTAGACCATCAGGTCATCCAGTTATTGGCACCAAATGGGTGTTCAGAAATAAATTGGACGAAACTGGTGTGATCTTAAGAAACAAGGCTAGATTGGTTGCTCAAGGCTCTTCCCAAGAGGAAGGTATAGATTTCGATGAAACCTATGCACCTGTAGCTAGACTTGAGGCTCTTAGGATTTTACTTGCATACGCATTTGCTCTAGATTTGAAATTATTTCAAATGGATGTCAAATCTGCATTTTTAAATGGTTTCATTAAAGAAGAAGTTTATGTAGAACAACCCCTGGGTTTTGATGACTTAGAATTTCCAAATCATGTTTTTAAACTTCATAAGGCATTATATGGTTTAAAGCAAGCACCTAAAGCCTGGTATGAAAGGCTTAGTTCCTTTTTATTAGATCATGGTTTCACTAGAGGACAAGTAGATAGCACTTTATTTATAAAGTCAAAGGTCAAGCACATACTATATGTACAAATTTATGTAGATGACATAATTTTTGGATCTACTGATGAATCTCTTTGCAAGTACTTTGAGAAGCTTATGCAGGGAGAATTTGAGATGAGCATGATGGGGGAGCTGAACTACTTCCTTGGATTACAAATCAAGCAAGGAGGAGATGACACCCACATCTGTCAAACCAAATACACCAAGGAGCTCTTGAAGAAGTTTGGATTCGAAAATTCCAAGCCACTGTCAACACCAATGAGCACTTCAACAAGAATGGACAGTGACAAAGATGGTAAGAAAGTAGATCAAAAGATCTATAGAGGTATGATAGGTTCTCTACTTTACTTAATTGCCAGTAGACCTGATATACTATTTAGTGTATGCATGTGTGCTAGATATCAAGCAGACCCTAGAGAATCTCATTTAATTAATGTCAAAAGAATTTTCAGATATTTATCTAGAACTCATGATCTAGGTATCTGGTATCCAAAATCATGTGAAGTAAATTTAGTAGGGTACTCTGATGCTGACTATGCTGGATGCAAACTAGATAGAAAAAGCACCAGTGGTTGTTGTCAATTTCTTGCAGGATGCTTGATATCCTGGTCCTCTAAGAAGCAGAATTCAGTAGCACTCTCAACAGCTGAAGCTGAGTACGTGGCTACTGGAAGTTGCTGTACACAACTCCTATGGATAAAGCAACAACTTGAGGACTACGGAATGCACATCAAGTCAATTCCACTATTATGTGACAACACAAGTGCCATAAACTTAACCAAGAATCCAGTACAGCACTCAAGAACCAAACACATTGAGGTTAGATATCATTTTATTCGTGATCATGTAGCTAATGGTAATATTGAAATATCATTTATTGACACAAATAATCAGTTGGCAGATATCTTCACAAAAGCCTTACCCGAAGAGAGGTTCACTTCTCTCAGAAGGGAATTAGGCATGTGTAAATTGTGATAGATTTATCTGTTAAATACTGAAATATTAAATTTCGGAGCCCAATTAATTATTCTCCTTGAAGTGAGCAAAAATTATCTCAATTACTTCTCATTTATCCTTCTTGCGTAAATTCTCCTATCGGTTCGTTTTGTGTAATTCTTTATTTTTTCAAACTGGAGTTTGTCGTTTTCCGCCGTAAAGGCGCACCTCTTCAAAAAGGGGGCATTTATCCTCTATTTCATAAATCCCGTAATCGGTATGAGAACGATTCGTCTCCCCTCTTTAACTCCTTCGTTTTCTTTCCTGAGGCGATAACCCTTCGCCCCCGGCATCGACTTCCACCATATTTGAAGCTTTCAACCTCTCCCGCCAGAAATTTCTTGAGGGTTTCTCCTTCAACCACCCTTCCAGACCTCCAGAACCTCATCTTGCTTGATTCCATGGCCTCTTCAACTGTTTCGACAGTGTTGGGGGTTACAGAGCTGCATTCCTCAACGCAGAAGAGCAAGCTAGGTTCGCTTCAGTCAAGGCAAAGCTTTGCGGGCACAAGGCAGTGGATTTAGCAGACTTGGAGAAGAATGGAATGGGCAGTTTGGTTGAAGCTCTACAGAGGCTGAAATGGATGAAGATTGCAACCCTTTCTGATGTAAGTTATCCAGATCTTGTTAAGGCGTTCTATGTCTGTCTGAAGACAGAGGAGGATGGGACCCTGACTTCTATGGTCAAGGGAACCCAAATCAGGATCACCAGGGAATTGTTAGCATCTCTATTTGAAGTTTCTACTTTCGGTCGCAGTGGAGTCCACACTGTGGACACTCATGTCAGGGGTTTGTGAATTATTGGCCCGGAGTATAGGTTGAAGGATGGAAAGCTGGATATTAACCAGCTCAGTGCCTGTAACAGGCTTTTGCATTTCATAATTTGTCAGATCATTGTGCCTAGGAGTGCAACTTTCTCCTCTTACACCAAGGCTGATTCAGACCTGATGTACTGGGCTATCCAGAATCAGGAAATTAACACTGCTGAGTTGATCATTGAGAGAATGAAGTTTCCAAGGTCTCAAGTGTGGGATATAAAAAGCAAATTGAACATCTCACTTCCATATGCCCATCTCCTGACCAAAATCTTTCATCAGTTTGGAATAAGTGTAGTGGGAGATGTATCTGAAAAGATGGGCCAAGCCATTAGGTCCAGAAATTTGAGAAAAAGTGGCTTTTCTGTAGTGAATGGTGTGTGGTCCAAGACTGGTGCGGTTGAGGGTGAAACCATCCTTGGTGAAGCCCAAGATGACCTAGAACCAGTAGCAGAAGCAGCAGCAGTACCAGCAGTAGCAGAAGAAGCAAGCAGTAGAAGGATTGAGGACTTTCCTCCTGAGGACATTGAGCTCATTGGGCAATTCTCAGAGGTTCCTCTTCTGTCTTCCCAAGTAGGCAGTCTACTTAGGGATGCACTGGACTCTAGCTCTCAGGGGGAGCCAGTTGCACATGAGCCAAGCTTAGAAAAATCTGTGGCAGAGGTCCCCACAGAAGATGTAGTCATGGAAAAAGCAACAAGTCAGCAGGAGCAAGTCCAAGTTCAAGAGGATGTTGAAATGGAAGATGCTCCCATTGAGGGGGAGTAGTCAGTGACAGATGAGTTCTAGGGAGTCAGTGTTGTGGCATCAGGCCACATTGAAACTCATTCATAAGTCCTCCCAATTCAAGAAGAAGCAGCAGCAGCAGCACAAACTGAAGTTCCCATGGAAAGTGTGCATGCTGAAGGAGAAGCTGAAGTTGAGAAGGGCAGTGAGACTCAGGGGGAGGGAAATGAAAATCCCCTAGAGAACCAGTTCAGAGAAGGTGAGACTGCCAGTTCCTCAGATTCTGAGGATGACCAAGATCAGCAGCCTCCAATGGACAAGGCCAAGGAGAAAGGGAAAGCAGCAGAAGTTCCAGATGTCCCTCTCCTAGAAGACACTCCTTATCAGAGACAGATGAGGCAAAGAGTCGTTATAAATTTGAAGCCTGTCATAGAAAGATTGGATGCTCAAGGGAGATCCTCTGCTCATTGCAATCCGATGTAAATTCCATCTTCATGAGCCAGGCCTCCATATCTATGGAGTTGTCTCAAGTAAAAAATGCTGTAAGGTGGTTCAATAAGGAGTTAGGAAGCATGAAGACAATGCTTTCAGAGATTTTGAAGGCAGTTGGAACACAAGCTCCTCCTCCACCTCCTGCTGATCAAAGAAGTGAAGAAGGTGTTCCAAGGCCATCAGGGCCAGATGAGCAAGAGGTGATGATCAGTCTGTCCCCATGTAATTTTAATTAATTACATATATATTTTTTGATGATTAAAAAAACCAAACAAGAGTTTATCAATTATAACTAATGAATATTTCATTTCTGAAGCTTTAATCTTTTCAACATGATATTTCTCTAAGTCCATATCGATTTCTGTTGAACATCATAACGATTTGCTTATAAGATTGAAAAGTCATGTTGTTTCAAACAAGTCGATGCCGTAAAGATTTCTTTAGAACTCGCAACGACTTGCCTGTCATAACGATTTCATAAGTTACCGTAACGATTTCTTTAGAACTCGCAACGACTTGCCTGTCATAACGATTTCATAAGTTACCATAACGATTTCTTTAGAACTCGCAACGACTTGCTTGTCATAATGATTTCATAAGTTACCGTAACGATTTCTTTAGAACTCGTAACGACTTGCATGTCATAACGATTTCATAAGTTACCGTAACGATTTCTTTAGAACTCGCAACGACTTGCCTGTCATAACGATTTCATAAGTTACCGTAACGATTTCTTTAGAACTCGCAACGACTTGCCTGTCATAACAATTTCATAAGTCATCGCAACGATTTCTTCAGAACTCGCAACGACTTGCTCGCCGTAAGGATTCTATAAGTAATCATAACGATTTCTTTAGAACTCGTAATGACTTGCTCGCCGCAACGATTCTATAAGTAATCATAACGATTTCTTTAGAACTCGCAACGACTTGCTCGCCGCAATGATTCTATAAGTAATCATAACGATTTCTTTAGAACTCGCAACGACTTGCTCACCGTAACGATTCTATAAGTAATCATAAAGATTTCTTTAGAACTCGCAACGACTTGCTCGCCGCAACGATTCTATAAGCGCTCATAACGATTTGCTTTGCACAAAGATTTCTTTAAGTGCTCATAACGATTTGCTTTTCACAAAGATTTCTTTAAGAGCTCACAACGATTTGCTTTGCGCAACGATTTCTTTAGAGCTCATAACGACATGATAAGCGTTCATAACGATTTCTTCAGTGAACACAACGATTTGCTTTGTATAACGATTTGATAAGTGTTTCACAACAATTTCTTCATTAACCACAATGATTTGTTATGTCTCATAACGACTTGGTCAACCTGACTTATTCATAACGATTTCATAAGTCATATAGCCATCGATTTCATATCTTATATTGACTTGATATCTTATTCACCTTAAAACCGTTGACTGGTCAAAGTCCACGTATATATCTCTCTGACACTTCTACATTTATGAGATCTGATCGTATCTCTGCATGCTTGCAGATGATATCATCCTTTATCGTGCTTACTCTGATTACGTCTTTTAGACTTAGCTATTTGGCATTATTATTTTCATGTCTATTGCTACTAACGTTGACTGACATCAGAGACAGCTTAGTTGTCTGCTATTTGAGATTGACATTTGTGCAGACCTCTGATCTAGCTCCATGTTACAACGTTAAACAAAATAGAAGCCAAAGGATATTTCTGAAGATCTCATCTATTTGCGTGCTCAAGTGATCAAAAGACTGTTGACTGAAAGCTTCCAAGACTCTAGGTGTCATTCAGTCTAACGACTACTCAAGGGAGAGACAACGGACACTTCAACGTCTATATTTCGAATTGAAGATATAAATACAAGTCAGAAGAACAAAAAAAAAATGCTTGTTCAAGCATTCAAATTCTTCTGAAGAAAGTCTAGAGCCAAGAATCTCATTCATCATCACCTTCAGCTCTTTGCTCTCTGTGCTGTAATAGATTTTCTAAGAGAGCCCGTGTAGTTCTGAGAGTGTGCCTTGTTTAGATTCTTGCTCTCAGTGCTAGTTGCTTCAGATCGTGTCTTGTTAAAAGCTTGATCTAGGGGCTTGAATTTCATTCAATTCTCTTTGAGTTGTTGTTCCCTTCGGGTGTGAAGGAAGACCTGGTGGTATCCAGGGTGTAGTTCCCATCAGTTGTGAAGGAAGACCTGGTGAGGTATCCAGGGTGTTGTTGTTCCCTTCGGGTGTGAAGGAAGACCAGCTGAGCTGGGTGTTGTTGCATCCTTAGGGGGACTGTACCCTAGTTAGTGAAATCCTGAGTTGTTGCTCAGGGACTGGACGTAGGACTCCTAAGTAGAGGAGGTCTGAACCAGGATAATTCTTGTGTTGTGTGATTGTCTTCTTTGTGTGTTTGATATTTAAACTAACAGTCACTAACCTCCTTCGAAGAACGTTTGTGTGAATATTTTTAGTTACAGGTATCTTGTAGATTATTTTAAAAGACCCATTCACCCCCCCTCTGGGCTCGTCAACTGGGCAACAAGTGGTATCAAAGCAAGTCTCTTCGACAAAGAAAGGATCCAACGATCTGAAGAGTAAAGATCCATGGCAGCCCAAGGTAACTTTGAAGGTCAGTCTGTCAACCGACCCCCTATCTTCGATGGTGAAGATTATCCTTACTGGAAGACCAGAATGGAATACTTTCTACAAGGACACGACTATCAAATTTGGTCCATAGTAGAAGAAGGTGATCTGGTAGTCACAAATGAGAAAGCTCAATGGACAGATGATGACAGAAAGAAGATCTCCTTGAATTGCAAAGCAAAAAGCATCTTATGCTGTGCTCTAAGTAAGAAGGAGTTCAACAGAGTTTCTGCCTGCAAATCCTCAATGGAAATGTGGGAAAAGCTCAGGATCACATATGAAGGCACAGACAAGGTAAAGGAAACAAGAATCGACATTCTTGTCACTCAGTATGAGAGATTTCAGATGCAATCAGGTGAATCCATAACTCAAATGTTCAGCCGGTTCACTGACATCACAAATGGACTAGCTGGTCTGGGGAAAACTTATGAGATTGGAGACATGGTGAGGAAAATACTTAGATCCTTACCGTCCTCATGGACCCCAAAGGTCACAGCAATAGAAGAAGCTAATGACCTGAAGAGAATGTCAGTAGAAAAGCTCATTGGGTCCCTCATGGCCCATGAGAACAACATGGAAAGGCTGGGAGAGTCCTCTAGCAGAAAGAAGCACTCCAACGCCTTAAAAGCTGAAGAAGATTCACCAGAAGCAAGTTCAGCTGAGAGTGAAAGTGATGCAGATAGCGAGAATGAGGAAGCAATGCTATCTAGAAGATTGCAGCGGATTTTAGCTAAGAAGAAGAAGTTCCAATCAGGTAGAAGGCACTTCAAAAGGAATAAGGACTTCAAGAAGCCAGATGGAAAAGAGATGAAGAAAGGAGAACCCATCTGCTATGAGTGTAAGAGGCCTGGACACATTAAAGCTGAGTGTACAAAATTTAAGAAGCCGGAGTTCAGGAAGAAAGACAGCTCCAAGAAGTTCAGAAAGTACAAAAAGAAGGCGATGGCAGCAGCATGGGAAAACAGTAGCGACTCAGATAGTGAGTCAAGCTCCTGCAGCGATGAAGAAGAAGCCAACTTGGCCTTCATGTCTAATACTGAAGAAAAGGTAACCTCTGACTCTTCTTTTGATTCATGCAATGGTTCAGATTCTGATAGTTTAGAAGAGGCTTTCAACGAACTATATGAAAAATATAAAGAAGTAACCAAACTATTAAAAGTAAGCAAGAAAAACATAGTCTGTATAGAAAATACAAACTCAGATCTAAAATCAAAAAATGAACAATTAGAAAGTCAAATAACTGAACTTAAAAGAAGAAATGAACTGTTATGTGAAGACCTAAAAGCTAAGAATGAACAAATAATTAAACTTGAAAAACAGGAAAATGTAGATGAACTAAGAACTGAAATCAAAATACTAACAGAAGAAAATATACAGTTATCTAGCACATTAGAAAAATTCACCAATGGTAAAAACTCCCTCATATTAAAAGGTGCTAGAAGATCAGGTAAGAAGAAAAATGGATTAGGATATACACCCCCAGATAATGAAGAAATCATAGTTTATCCTAAAACATATCCAACACCAAAATTTGTACCTGAACAAGATATACCATACAAAGCTGATTTCAAATATATAGAAAAAGTAACCAAATTATCCTGTTGTAGTCACTGCAACAAGTTAGGACATATCATAACGACATGCCCAACAAGACATAAGAAATGGATAATAAAAAGTAAAATCAATGATACTAACCCATCAGGACCCAAAAGAATTTGGGTACCTAAAACTTGATGTTTTTATTTCAGGTTATCCCTCGAGCATCCAAATGGTATTTGGATAGTGGGTGCTCAAGGCACATGTCAGGAAACCAGAAGTTAGTCTCTCATCTCCAAGCTGAAGAAGGAACAGTCACTTATGGAGATAATGGGAAAGGAACAATGATAGGCAGTGGCTCTGTGAATAACAAAGGAAAAATAGTCATAGAAGATGTGTTATTAGTCAAGGGATTGAAGCACAATCTCATTAGCATCAGCCAGCTGTGTGACAGAGGCCATCAAATCAAGTTTCAAGAGTCAAAGTGCAGCATACTGAAGGATGGAGTAGTCATCTTTGAAGCTAATAGAGAAAAGAATTTGTATGTGCTCTATCTTGAGGAACTCAAGGAACAAGACGTCTGTCTGGCAACAAATAAGGATAAATCTACTGAATTATGGCACAGACGACTAGGTCATTGCAGCATAGATGGCATGAGGAAATTGCTGAAGAAGAATCTTATGGAAGGTCTACCTAAGGTCAGTGCAAAAATGGATGGTGTCTGTAGACCTTGTGCTAAGGGAAAGCACACCAAGAGCTCCTTCAAGTCAAAGACGGTGGTGACCACCTCAAAACCCTTAGAGCTCCTTCATATGGATCTATTTGGGCCAATGAGGACTACCAGTCTTGGAGGAAAGAACTTTGGATTTGTCATAGTCGATGACTACTCAAGATTCACATGGGTATCATTCCTAGAGCATAAAGATGACACTTTCGAAAACTTTGTCAGTTTAGCAAGAAAGTCCAGAAAGATCAGAAGTTCAGCATTGTGTCTATCCGATCAGATCATGGTGGTGAATTTCAGAATAAAAAGTTTGCTAGATTCTGTGATGATCAGGGAATTGAGCATAATTTCTCAGCACCAAGAACACCACAGCAAAATGGTATCGCTGAGAGAAAGAATAGAACCCTATTGGATATGGCAAGAACTATGCTCTCAGAATATGATCTGCCAAGATACTTCTGGGCTGAAGCAGTCAACACAGCAAGCTACATTATCAACAGAGTCATGATCAGACCAATCCTGAAGAAGACTGCATATGAACTGTTCAAAGGAAAGAAACCAAAGATCAGCCATTTCAGGACATTTGGATGTCCTTGCTTCATTCACAACAATGGAAAAAGAGACATTGGTAAGTTGGATGCAAAATCAGATGAAGGTATCTTCATGGGGTACACCTCTAAACCCAAATGATATAGAGTATTTAATAAACACACTTTATTAATTGAACAGTCTGTACATATTATTTTTGATGAAACTAACCCTTCCTTGAGAAAGGAAGAAGATAGTGATAATGATGATACAGATGAACTATCCAAGAAACTAAAGAATAGATCAATTGAGGACAAGGATGATCCACCTCTGGAAGACTTGCAACAAAAAGAAACTACACATGAAAATCTTTCAAAGGAATGGAGACACAAGAAAGATCACCCACTCAAAAATATTATTGGTGATCCATCTGTAGGGGTAAGAACAAGAGGTAATGTAATTTCCTGTGATTACCTAGCATTTGTTTCTCAAATAGAGCCGAGGACAGTCAATGAAGCTCTTTGTGATGAATCTTGAATATTAGCCATGCAAGATGAATTAAATCAATTCAAGAGAAACCATATGGTCACTTGTTCCTAGACCATCCAGTCATTGGCACCAAATGGGTGTTCAGAAATAAACTGGATGAAACTGGTGTGATCCTAAGAAACAAGGCTAGATTGGTAGCTCAAGGCTATTCACAAGAGGAAGGCATAGATTTCGATGAGACCTATGCACCTGTAGCTAGACTTGAGGCTATTAGAATTTTGCTTGCATATGCATCCGCATTAGATTTGAAATTATTTCAAATGGATGTTAAGTCTGCATTTTTGAATGGCTTTATTAAGGAGGAAGTCTATGTAGAACAACCTCCAGGTTTTGATGATACTGATTTTCCGGATCACGTTTTCAAATTAAACAAAGCATTATATGGTTTAAAGCAAGCACCTAGAGCCTGGTATGAAAGACTTAGTTCTTTTCTTTTAAACCTATGGTTTCAGTAGAGGTCAAGTAGATAGTACTCTTTTCATAAAGTTAAAGGTCAAACACATTCTACTAGTTCAAATTTATGTAGATGATATTATTTTGGTTCTACTGATGAATCCCTTTGCAAGTACTTTGAAAAGTTGATGCAGGGAGAATTTGAAATGAGCATGATGGGAGAACTTAATTATTTCCTTGGATTACAAATCAAACAAGGAAAGGAAGGAACTCACATCTGTCAAGCAAGTACACAAAGAACTCTTAAAGAAATTTGGATTCGAAAATACCAAGCCACTGTCAACACCGATGAGCACATCAACAAGGATGGACAGTGACAAAGATGGTAAGAAAGTAGATCAAAAGATCTACAGAGGTATGATAGGTTCACTCCTTTATTTAACAGCTAGTAGACCTGATATTCTATTTAGTGTATGCATGTGTGCTAGGTATCAAGCAGATCCTAAAGAATCACATTTAATTTCTGTGAAAAGAATATCTAGATATTTAGCAAGAACTCATGACTTAGGTCTATGGTATCCAAAACATTGTGAAATTAACTTAGTAGGTTACTCTGATGCTGACTATGCTGGATGCAAATTAGATAGAAAAAGCACCAGTGGTTGTTGTCAATTTCTTGCAGGATGTTTAATATCTTGGTCTTCAAAGAAACAAAATTCAGTGGCACTATCTACAGCTGAAGCTGAGTACGTAGCTGCTGGAAATTGCTGTACACAACTCTTATGGATAAAGCAACAACTTGAAGATTTCAGATTAAACATCAAATCCATCCCACTGCTGCGTGACAACATCAGTGCCATAAATCTCACCAAGAATCCAGTTCAACATTCAAGGACCAAGCATATTGAGGTTAGATATCATTTTATTCACGACCATGTAGCAAATGGTAATATTGAAATATCTTTTATTGATTCAAATGGTCAGTTAGCAGACATTTTCACAAAAGCCTTACCCGAGGAGAGATTCACATCTCTTAGAAGGGAATTAGGCATGTGCAATTTGTGAAAAAGTTTTTTTTTAAAACTAGCACATTAAATTTCAGAATTAAGTAACTTTTCCCTCCATGGCTTTAAGCAAAAGAAATTCAAATTATCATTGTAACCGCTCTCTCATTGAAGTCGGTTTGAATAGCAAACTCTTTTGTCTTCTTCTGCCGCCTTTTGGCGCCTCACTTTCCACAACGCATTAATTTATTCCTAAAAATTGAATGAGATAACGATTCATATCTCGTCTTCTACCTTTACCCTCTTTCGTCTGGTTGCTCAAGCCGATGCCTAGCGATTTCGACATCGACTCTCTGCTAGTCTTTGAAGCTTCTCTCCTCTTCCCGCGAAATTTCTCAAGGGCTTTCACTCCTTCTTCCTTCTCAACCCTCCAGAAAACCTCCTTACTTGATTCCATGGCCGCATCAGCCGTTTCCGGGAGTTTGGGTGGCTACAGTGCCGAGTTCCTCACTCCTGAGCAGCAGGAGAGGTTCCAGTTCGTGAAGACCAAAGTGTGTGGGAACAAGGCAGTGGACGTTGCTGATCTGGAAAAGAATGGTATGCGCAGTGTGGTTGAAGCTTTAATCAGGATGGAATGGATGGGAGTAACAACCTTCTCTAAGGTAAGTTATCCAGACCTCGTGAAGGCCTTCTATGTATGCCTGAAGACTCAAGAAGATGGGTCCCTGGTTTCATTTGTCAAGGGAACCCAGATTAAGATAGACTGTGAGCTTCTGCATGGGTTGTTTGGAGTAACAACATCAGGGCACAGTGGGGTTCACTCCGTGAATGCCCCGGTCAAGGGTCTTGGCATTGTAGGGCCGGGATACAGATTAAGAGATGGAAAATTGGACATCAACCAACTAAATGCGTTCAACCGCCTCCTCCACTTCATAGTATGTCAGATCTTGGTTCCAAGAAGCGCCACTTTCTCCACCTGTTCAAAGGCAGATTCTGACATGATGTTTTGGGCCATACAGAACAAGGAAATCAACATGGCCACAGTGATGATGGAAAGAATGGTTTTTTCCAGAGATCATATTTGGGACACAAAATCCAAGCTAAATGTTTCCTTGCCGTATGCACATCTGCTTACCAAAGTTTTCAAGCACTTTGGTATTGATCTGGCAGGAGTAGTTGTTGAGAAAATGGGCCAATCAATTAGGTCCAGAAATCTCCGGAAAAGTGGTTTCTCAGTCATAAATGGTGTTTGGTCTAAGACCTTAGTGGCCGAGGGAGAGGCCATCATAGGAGACATTTCGGATTTTCCTGATGTTCAGGAAGAAGCAGCAGAACCAGCAGCAGAGCAACCTCAAGCAGTCCAAGCAGCAGTAGAGCAGAGAATAGAGTTTGAGCCAGCAGTACCTTCTCTTCCAGCAGAATTAGTAGAAGAAATTCAAGCTGCAGTTGAGACTGCAGGGTCACCCCTTATCCAAGCAGTTTCACAATCTCCAGAAGGACCTGAAGAAGAAGCAGTGGTAGGTGCAGCAGATAATCTGTCCACCTCCATTATTGCCTCCATTCTCAGAGATGTAGTGGATTCTGTTCTCATCTCTGGAGTCACCTCAGAGACTGATAGAATTGCAGAAGAAGGTGTGGCTTCAGGACACTTTGAGGATTCAGAAGCAGCAGCAATAGAGGAGCAATCCAGTGCTCCTTCAAATGTTGTTTTGGAAGAAGATGCTCCTACTCAGGGGGAGCAATCGAAGAAAGGTCAAGTAGAAGAGGGAGCTCACCATGATGAGCCAATGGGTGATGTACCAGTTGATGAAGACCTTCCTCATGATCAGGATGATGTCAGAGAAGGGGAGACTGCCAGCTCCTCAGATTCAGATAATGATCAGCCTCCTCCAGTTTCAGAGGCTAGGCAGAAAGAGAAACAGGTGGAGCCTGACATACCTCTCTTATCAGATACTCCTCATGAAAGGCTAATGAAGTAGAAAATAGTAATAAATTTGAAGCCTGTGATTGAGAGGTTTGATGCTCAAGGCACAATCATGTGCTCTCTCCAATCAGATGTTAGTTCCATCTTCATGAGCCAAGCTTCAACTTCAAAGGATATCTCCAACATAAGAAATGCCATGAAGTGGTTCAATCAGGAAATGAGCACCATGAAAAATTTGCTGAGTGACATTCTCAAGGTGGTTGGAGCTCAAATTCCTCCTCCTCCACCGCCTGCAGCTCAGGTTCCAGAGTCAGGGGCTTCTAGGCCCTCAGTTCAAGAAGCAGGGCCAACAGGGCCAGAAGCAGCAGCAGCAGCAGCAGCATCAGCAGAGGCTGCAGTAAATGTTGAAGGGCCATCTGGGCCAGATGATCAGGTTAAAGGGCCTCTAGGGCCAGCTCAGCAAGGGTTAGGGCCATCAGGGCCATTGGAGAGTGAGTCTGTACAGAAAGAGGTAGAAGAATCCTTGGCACCCAAGCCCCCAGCTCCCTCTTCTCCCTCTCACACACCTATCCCTCCAACTCCACCCTCAGCTCCTACAGCTCCTCCTGCTCCCCAATCATTCAAGAAGCCTCAATCCAGACCTGTTTCCTCTCCAGCACCATTTCAGTCCACCTCATCTCATGCCTCCTCTACTACAATTCCTTCTCCTTCTCCTATACTTGAGGTCCCTCCAGCATCCTCAGCTAGAGCCTCCTCCTCCTCCTCTGGTCCCTCCCTTGGACCAGTTGATGACCTCCCTACTACATCACATTCTTTTCTTCATCCTACTCCTCCACCATCTTTCATCACTATCATACCTGAAAGAGCTCAACTCAACTCTCCCTTTATGGAAAAGATAAAGGATGAGTTTGAGGAAGGGATCCTCAGGTCTGTGTTGAAGGTTGGAGAACATGTCCATAGGGCAGACTCTTCTAGTCCTGCCCCCAAGAAGAGGAAAATTACTTCTACTTCCTCCATTTCCTCTGAACCTAAATATCCTCCCTTGTGGTTCTCTCTCACAGTGGACAACAAAAATAACCCACTGTATAGGGAATACCTTTCCAAAGTTGTTCTTGCCACCATCATTAACCTTCCTTTTCAAAATCTTTCAGATCATTTGAACACCATTCTACCCTACACTTCTCTTTCAAAATCCGAAAAGTCCAAAATCTTCTCTCTTGCCCACTCCAAAACTGAAGAGCAGTGGGGCAAAGGTCACAAGGATCTCCTCAAGAAATTCATTCTTGCCAAATCTGCTAGATTCCCTCCAAGGGACCACTCCCTGACCTTATCTGAGTGGTTCAGGATGTATCATCAAGAACTTTGGGCACCCTTCATTAAAAAGGAAATCAAGATGGTCAGACACTATGTGTTGTTCAACAACTACAGATATGTCTATCGACTTCCTGAAGTTCAGCTCAGCCAGTTCAAAAGGGCCATTTCAGCTCTCACTCCAGACATCTCACATACTTCAGATGTTCAGGTAGATTTTGCTACCCTCCAAGTGCCTGAAGAAATTGCCCTTCCTCAAATCCATTTTTTAGTTATGGAGTCCTCTGTAGGATCCATCATCTTTGAGCGTTTTTCCAGAGTAATGGGCAGAATTAAAGTACAGAAAGGAGGTCTGAACCAGGATACATCTGGTGTTATGTGATTGTCTTCTTGTGTTTGTTGTTTCTCTTTACTAACACTAACAATCTTCAAAGTGTATTTCCTTGTGAACGTTTTTAGTGAACAAGTATTGATTAATAAATTTTAAAGACCCATTCACCCCCCCTCTGGGCTACCTAAATGGGCAACAAGTGGTATCAGAGCGAGTCTCTTCAACAAAGAAGAAGATCCAACGATCTGAAGAGTAAAGATCCATGGTAGCCCAAGGTCACAATGAAGGTCAGTCTGTCAACCGACCACCATTGTTCGATGGAGAAGACTATGCTTACTAGAAAACAAGAATGGAGTATTTTCTATAAGGTAATGACTAACAGATATGGTCCATAGTTGAAGAAGGCGATCTCCTAGTCACCAACGAAAAGGCTCAGTGGACAGATGATGATAGGAAGAAGATTTCTTCAAACTGTAAGGCTAAAAGCATTCTGTGTTGTGCTCTCAGAAAGAAAGAATTCAATAGAGTAGCAGTCTACAAATCCGCAATGGAGATGTGGGAAAAATTGAGAATCACTTATGAAGGCACAGACAAGGTTAAAGAAACCAGAATAGATATTCTGGTAACTCAATATGAGAGGTTCCAGATGCAGCCAGGAGACTCCATAACTCAAATGTTCAGTAGATTTACAGACATTACAAATGGATTAGCAGGACTCGGGAAGACCTATGAGATTGGAGATATGGTCAGAAAAATCCTTAGATCTCTTCCATCTACATGGACTCCCAAGGTAACAGCCATTGAGGAAGCTAATGATCTAAAGAGGATGTCTTTGGAAAAGCTCATCGGGTCCCTTATGGCCCACGAGGCATCCAAATCTTTGATCTATGTTGTAGTCACTGTAACCAGCTAGGACACACTGTCAGCACATGCACAACTAGACACCTACATTGGATTCCTAAGACTAACCATCAAGGACCCAAGAAAATTTGGGTACTAAAAGTTACAACTTAAATTTGTTTGCAGGGTCACCTGAGAGCATCCAAATGGTATTTGGATAGTGGGTGCACTACTAGAAAAGGAGACATATAAGGCAAAAAATAGAAGGCAGAAATGAAACTGCCTTATTATGAGCACATTAAAAGGCAGACATTTATGTTTGCCTTATGAACTTCTTATCCATGAAATACTAAAGGCAAAATTAGAACTTCTGCCTTAATAGAGTTAAGAAAGAGAAGGCGCTTTTATAGTGTGCCTTTTTTTAGGTGCATAAAATCCGGCCCTCTCAAACCCCCCCAAAATCTTGATAGAATCCATGCCCTAGCTGCTGGTCGTGTTGTGCCCATCTCCATCGCCGGACGAAGCACCTTGACCTCGCCTTTGCCACCAGCAGCGCGTGCCTCCACCGAAGCAGCCACGCGGGGTGCCCTCACCGTCGCCACCAGCAGCCCGTGCCTCCGTCGAAGTAGCCACGCGCGGTGCCCTCGCCATCGCCACCAGCAGGCGTGCCTCCGCCGAAGCAGCCACGCGCGGTGCCCTCGCTGTCGCCACCAGCAGCGCGTGGCTCCTCCATCGCCATCAGCAGCGCGTGCCTCCTCCGTCGAAGCACCTTGCCTCGCCGCCGCTGAGGAGCAGTGTTGTCGTCGCCGTCATCAGTGAGGGAGGCTTCTACCATCTCTGTCAATAGCGATCGGAGGCGAAGATGAGGGAAAACTGATCTTCCACAGGTAAGCTCTTGTTCTCTATCTTTCTCTGTCTTTGTGCATGCCGTATGTGGGGTCTTCGGTCACACATTGTGGAGCGGTCACAGCCGCATAAGGGGGGGGGGATTTCACCAGTTGGTAGGAGGAGAGAGTTCGCATGTCCATGGTTGGGGGGAGTTGCGATTTCGCCGATTGGCAAGGGGGATTTCGTCAGTGTAGGGTTTTTTGGTGGGGGGGGGGGGGGAGGTAGGGGTTTCCCTGCTTGGCAGGGGGGTTGGCATGGGGAAATGCAAGCCGCCCATGCCATTGCTGGCGCACTGGCCAGTTTCTATTATAAGTGTTCCAGGTCCTCCATATTCTTTGTGGGAAGAAGGTGTTCAAAGGGCCATTCGTTTGCCCATTCAAAGAGTAAAAGAAACTACCCACATCTACAATACCCTGTTCCTCCCTTGACTTGCTTCACACATGAACATGGATGGCCCTTAGAATGTGTACAATATTAAAAGGTGTTGCAAGACAAAATAGAAGGCAGCCATAGAGAGAGAGCACCACAGCCTGCTTGTATTAATTGGGTGGGAGGTGGAGATGCATCCAGCTACTTGATTGCTGTTTTTGTCATCGCTCTTCTTCTTATAAATTCCCATGCATATGCTTGTAGATATATTTAAGGTGACTGATACATGTATCTGCCTTCATTTAAGTACCATATATATGGTGTGGCAATTGCCAACTGCCCCCCAAGAGCTGAAACCCATTTCTAATTTATATATGGTGTGGCGGTTGCCAATTGCCCCCCACAATGCATGGGGAGCTCCTCCTCGAGGTGTTAGCTTGGAATTAAGGTTCTGCACAACCCCCCTTTCTAAATGCTTACCCTTCAACTAAACAAATGAGTTCACTCTGAGACATATTTATGACTGTTAAAAGTGTTAATTCAAATAAATATTATACTATACCATGTGATCCATATTGAACTTCATGCAGATGATCTAGTGAGATTATGGTCTAAATCTGAAATTGAGTCCCAGTGAGCTGATTAATATTTTTCTCAAGGTGCTTAAGTCATAAAAAATGAGTAATTTATCTTGTCAAATGTTTGCTACATGGATGATCTTATTTACTGTAAAGCCTTGTGCAGGCCTGTAGGTGCCATGGCCATCCACTTAGAAATGCATCTAGAAAGAGGGAAATAATGCCCTTTGTTCAGTTTTGAATTGTGAACTTGGGGCAAGTTAGTTGATTGAAAATGTTGTGAAGGTTGGGGAACAAACAGTCCAGTTTATGCCTTCCTTTCAAAGTTTTCCTGACTTATTGAGAGTAACCAATTCAGTTTATGTCATACCTTTTATCAATAAGTAGAGATGTTTCATTAAGGGGTGAACTGAATGCAACTCTTTATTTCCCATCAATCTGCATATAGAGTCCATGTTTACATTCCAAGTTTGATGTTTTATTCTCCTTTTTGGGCATTCAGTGGAAATCCAGCTTTGTGACATCAGATGGAACTTTGTTCTATCATGTTTCCTCCCTCTTTTTGTTTTGGGGTGAGGGTTTTGTCTATTTATTTTTGGAAGGTGGATTGCTTTGTTTATTTTCCATGAGAATGCTAAGGTATCATAGCTCCACATGTCATCCAAAAATACTTAGATCTCACAAATTCTACTTATGTAAAGGAAATCCATATTTACTCATGTCCTGTTAATTATCCTATGATGGATTTTGTCTGCTTATAGTTTGTCCATACGACAGAATTATTCTCAGTTTTGGTTTCAAAAAGCAACATGGTGATGATTATGGATGATCTTCTTTCTTCATTATACTAACATTCAAGATTCAGATTTGTGTATTATCCTTGGTGATAAATAAAGAAACATGTTTTATTTTGTTTACTGCTGTCATGTTCTTCCTTTTTCTTTGTCTTTTGAATCTTTTTTAGCTTTCTTGTGTGTATCCATTCCTTTCATTAATGGAATGTAACCATTTGATTGCCTTCAAAAGACAAACAGATTGTGGTTATATAGGGCTTCGGTTTTGGCCACAAAGGCATTGCCCATGTTGGACACTTTCACCTAGTACAATTCTTCTTGTTTTGTTGACCTATAAAGATACAACAATAGAACAATGACGAGGAACATACACAATTAAATTTGTTCACGATCAAAAAACATGAGGATTTGGGTGTTTAAACTGGATGACCGTAAGTTTGTTTGTATATTTAAATAGATCTATCTCTACCCCATAATGGTTTTTATGATGATTGATAGCTGAGAAGCTGCTTGATAGGAAATTTAGTAAACACAATTGTTTTTGTTTCTGCTAAGAAGCTGCTTGATAGCTGAGAAGCTGCTTGGTAGGAAATTTAGGAAATTTTATCTTTCTAAAATGCATATTTCTGCTCTTTACTATATGCATATTTCTACTATATGTCTCTCTCTCTCTCCATCTATCTAAAATTATATCATATAGCCCTGAATTATGAAAAGTGACTTAGCTATGTTCAGAGATGGATATGTATGTTTAATTTATACTCTTATTTCAGTGACGGATATGTATGTTTAATTTATACTCTTACTTCAGTGATATGATGGACAGAAGTTGGATAGAAACACCACGTAATGGCGCAGAATATCTAGATGGGGTGACTGAATTCTTAAAAGTGGCTATTGCACATGTTGGTTCGAACAAAGTGATTAGATGCCCTTGCAAGAGATGTTGCAATTCTTTGTCACTTCCTCCAAGTGAAGTTACTGGTCATTTGTTGCACCATGGTATGATGTTATCTTATACTACATGGACATTTCTTGGGGAGAAAAGATCTTCATCTACAAGTAATATTTCATCATCTAGCAATAATGAGACATCTGTTTGTGATGATATGTTTGGAATGCTTCATGATGCTTTCGGCATGCCGTCGATCCATCAAGGAGAGATGGAAGAACATAATATGACCGAAGACAACATGGGTCCTGATGCAGAAAAATTTTATAAACTATTGGCAGATGCTGAAAAGGAGTTATATCTGGAGTGTAAGAGATATAGCAAGTTATCATTTCTTGTTAAATTATTTAACATTAAATCTTTGTATGGGTGGTCTGATGTGTCTGTCACTGCATTACTTGAGCTTTTACGGGATGCATTTCCAGATCTTAATCAAATACCTGAAAGTTTCTATCAGGCAAGAAAGTTGATAAAAGATTTGGGACTTGATTATGAAAAAATAGATGCATGTGAAAATCACTGTATGTTATTTTGGAATGGAACTAACTCCGATAGTTTAGAGAAGTGTGCAAAATGTGGTTCATCAAGATGGGAAGTTCAAGAAGGGAAGAAAACTTCAAAAAAGGTGTTATGGTATTTTCCATTAATACCGCGACTTCAAAGGTTATATATGTCTTCAAAAATAGCTTCATACATGACATGGCATGCAGAAGGACGAAACAATGATGGCAAGTTAAGGCATCCAGCTGATTCTCTAGTTTGGCAAGATTTTGATCGCCAATATCCCAATTTTTCTGCAGAGGCTCGCAATGTTAGGCTTGGTTTGGCAAGTGATGGGTTCAATCCATTCAGAACAATATCTAGTACTTATAGCATATGGCCTATTATTTTAATTCCTTATAATCTACCGCCATGGATGTGAATGAAAGAATCAAATTTGATTTTGTCTTATATTATACCCGGTGAGTTATCTCCAGGAATGAAGATTGATGTGTACCTTCAGCCTCTCATCAGAGAATTGCAATTATTATGGGGTGATGGTGTTCTGACTTATGATGCTGTAAGAAAAAAGACATTTAAATTACATGCTGCCATATTATGGACAATTAGTGACTTTGCTGGATATGCATATTTGTCTGGGTGGAGTACCAAAGGAGAGAAGGCTTGTCCAATTTGTAATGAAGAGACCAAAGTTTTATGATTGAAACATTCTAGAAAACATTGTTATATTAATCACCGTCGCTTTCTTAAGCCAAATCATAAATTTCGCACTCAATGTTCTGCTTTTAATGGAAAGGTTGAAGTTAGAGAGCGACCTAAAAGGCCATATGGTCATGATGTGATAGATCAATTGAATATTTTTGAGCAGGTAGTTGGAATGTCTGACTGGCAGAAGAAGACTGGATGGAGAAAAAGAAGTATTTTTTTTGAGTTACCATATTGGAAAACCTTGCTGTTGCGACATAATTTAGATGTAATGCACATAGAAAAAAAATATATGTGAGAGTTTGTTGTATACTTTGTTGCTTACAGATGGAAGATCAAAAGATCATTTGAATGCTCGACTAGATCTACAAGCAATGAACATAAGGGTGTCACTTCATCCATATCAAAAAGACACATCCACAAAAGTTTTTCTACCACCTGCATGTTTTACATTGGCAAAAGAAGAGATGCGAGACTTTCTCAAGGTGTTGAAATGTGTGAAGGTCCCTAGAGGATATGCTTATAATATCTCACAGTGTGTGCAAGTTGAGGCAAGGAAAGTAATTGGGTTGAAAAGTCATGATTGTCATATTTTAATGCAACAATTGTTACCAATAGCCTTAAGAAAAGTGCTGCCAACACAAGTTCTTTCTATTTTGACTGGTTTATCTTCGTACTTTAGAAATTTGTGCTCAAAGGAGCTGGATGTGGAGTTGTTATCAAGAATGGATTCTGATATTGCTGAAATATTGTGTAACATGGAGAAAATTTTTCCACCATCATTTTTTGATGTTATGGTACATTTGCCAATTCATTTAGCGGAAGAGGCTAAGTTGGCGGGACCTGTTTAATATAGATGGATGTATTTTGTTGAGAGGTATGTGTTTCACTTTAATATGTTATCATGTGTTTCACTTTTATTATTATAAATTATATTTAATAAATAAACTTCACTCATGTAATGTAGGTTTCTTATGACATTGAAATCCTATGTTCGTAATAGAAGATATGTGGAAGCATCAATTGCTGAGGGATATTTAGCAAAAGAGTGTATGAATTTTTGCTCAAGATATCTCATTGACAATGTTGAAAAAGAGCAACAAATTGAAGGAAAAGAATCTTCTTTAGTTGTTCCTGGGTTTGAGATATTTACTTGTGGTAGTCGTCCACTTAAAGGAGGAAAATGGAAAGAATTAGATGACAAGACTCTACAACAAGCTACTAGATATGTTCTATTTAATTGTGATGGTCTTAAGCCATATATGGAGTAAGTAGTTGTATTATTTTTTGTATTCTATGTTTTGTTATTTTATAATATTAATATCATGACGACTTCAATTACATAGGAAACACATTAACGAGCTTAAAGCTAGAAATGTTGATGCCAGACCCAAAGATATTGATGATCTTCATTTTAAACAGTTTCCTCTATGGTTTAGAATCATGTAAGTACTTTATGCATGTATATATGAACTATATTCTTTCATGTTACAAATGGTAATGCAATTAATATTTTGTTTATATGTATAGGTTCATGAATTATGTGATACTTTGGATGGACAAGTATCAAAAGTACTTAGATGGCTGGCTAAGCGTCCACTTCGTAGAGTTCGATGCTACAATAACTTTGACATTAATGGAAACAGATTTTGTACTCTACAACGAGATAAGAAAGGAAAATGCCAAAATAGTGGTGTCCTTGTAGCAGCACAAACTCCAAATCATGGGATATTGTCTTATTATGGAGTTCTCATGGACATTCTACGTTTGGACTATCATGGTCAATTTCAAATATTTTTGTTCAAGTGTGATTGGATAAATATTTTCAATAAAGAGAATGGAATGAAAATAGATAAACATGGGTTCACCCTTGTGAATCTTAATTGTCTTTTACATACTGAAGAGCCTTTTGTTTTTGCTTCTCAAACACAACAAGTTTTTTACATAGAAAATCCACGTGAAAAACCTTGGCATGTGGTGGTAATGACAAAACCACGAGATACATATGCCATGGGAGAGAAAGCACAAGATGAAGTTTTTGAAACATTACTTTCAAACTCCACACATGATGAGAATATTGCTGAAAGTCTTTTAGCTGAAATTGGGGAGGTAGATACTTCAAGAAGTGACATTGCTCCAACAGAGATTTGGTATGTTTTAAGTTTGCATATTCTTGTTATTTATTATTTTAAAAAATGTCATGTTACTTTAACATATCATTTTTTTGAATTGTATATTTGAATGATAATTATTTTAATGGTATCTTTATGTGTAGATCTTGAAAATGGCAGAAAGATATAGACTAACTCGTAGGAGAGTGAGGCAGATTCTTGAACAAGAAGAGCATATGCATTCTCATGGTGTTAATGACCCGAATCCTCCAATACAAGTTTCAGAACCTCATGTAGGAAATGCAACACAAGTGCCTTCACTTTCAGTTGAAGGGAATTCATTAACTTCATCTCATTGTGATACATCATGTTCTAGTAAGAGAACTCGTGGTCCTACATTGAAAAGAGATATATATAACATGCCACTTGGACAACGTCTTAAAGTTGACTTTGATAGGTTAAACAGAGCCATTGGCAATTATTCAGAAAATTTTGCACATTTTCTTGGTAGTATTGCTCGAAACGGTCAATTGCTACCTATTGATATTTTTGATTGGAGATATATTTCTGAACAAAATATCCAAGAATGTTTAGAATTCTAAAGGTACTTTGAATATTCACTTATCCTTCTTCTTTATATTATTTTGGAATGCTAAACTATGAAAATGTTGTTCTTCTTTTGTAGTCAAAATTTGAATTTGATGTGGAAAAAGAGAAGTTTGTGATTGCTTCTATTTCTAAAAAGTGAAAGGATCATAAAGAAAGGTTGAAATCACGATACTTTAAAGTTCATGGAGATAATCCATGTCCTCTTCAGTATTTGGAAAGTGATCAATGGGAGAATTTAGTTCGGCATTGGAAAAGTGAACAAGGAAAGGTAAAATGTGTTATATATCATTTCTTTACGAGTATTTTTTTATTTTTTAATGTTCTTCTTTGTACAAATAACAATTACTTGTTTTATCATTTATGTAGAAATTATCAGAGGTCAACAAGAAGAATCGTGCAAAACAACAATTGATTTCTAACACGGGGCCGAAAAGTATTGCTAAGAGACAACAGGATTATGTAATCTTTTTAGCTTTAAGCAATTCAATCTATATATGTTTTTGTAATATTGTTTTACAAAGTTTATTATTTGAATGATTGAAGGAGGAGAAGATGGGACAACAAATGTCATTGATTCAAACTTTTAAGATGATGTATACAAAGAAGAATGGAGAACCATCTACAAGTGTTGCAGCGGAGAAATTTGTATGTTTATTTATTTTGTTATTTGTCTGTTATTTATTTTCCTCACTAATTTTTTTTATTTTATCTTCATCTATTATTTTATTAGGTTGAGATAGATAATATATTATCATCTCAAACCAATGATGGCTCAGATAACAATGCAAATGCAAAAGAAAGTGAAATTCTCTCGGAAGTGTTAGGAAAAGAACATCCTGGTAAACCTAGATGTTATGGCTCTTTTGTCAGTTCTACAGATGTGTATGGTCCTAAAAATAAACATGGACGATTTCAACATAATTGTCCAAGGGTACAACAAATGGAAGAAGAGTTTGTTTTCATGAAGAACAAGATGGTTGAGATGGAAACTCATTACAAATCTTTGGAAGAAAAGCTATGCAATGTGATGAATACAAGAAATCAGCAAGTATGTATTCATCATGCTTAATGTTTTAATGGTTTTAGATGTAGATCTGTCAATTACTTTTATGTTCTTTATTCTATGTTAGTTTATATGATGACATGTTTTATTTATTAATGCTCTTTCAATAATGGAGCCCTTGGCACTTATCATCTTAAGGTTTTGAGTTAGATGATCCAACCTAATAAATATTAACAATAATAACCTTCTTCAACATGGAAATGTTGTATTAACGACAGACATGATAGTTGCCTGGTGACTATAAGCATGCTTAAACCACAATAAAAGGCACATATGAGTTGCAACACTGACATGACCAGAATGTGAAACATCTACATCCATTACAAAATTTGGCAGTTAATCTAATCAAAAAGTTGTATGTTAAACCACCCAAGAAGATCTAGTTAATTGTCCAGATAAAAGTTAATTGCCATGCTGCTAGTCTTTCAATAGCGATGAATACAAGTATAAACTCTTGTTCATATGTCCATTAGTTCATCTCTCCCTCTTTCGATATATGCAAATTTTTCTGAATCCTCATCTTAATGCTATTTGTTAACTGTGTCTCACATGTCAATCAATGAAGGATAATGTCACATATGCAAAGAATCATCAACCCACAGTATATTGAAATGGAAAACTAACTTGTCATCAACCCACGGTATGTTGAAATGGAAAACTAACTTGCATGACTATATCGAGAAATGATGATAAGTGAATGGACCAAGAAGAGCACTTAAACCCCCATCAAATGGAGATCACCAAGGGATTTTAATTGAGAGGACCATGATTACGAAGGGATTTTAAGAAATCATGGCCTACAATGCAATGTGATGAATATAAGAAATCAGCAAGTATGTATTCATCATGCTCAATGTTTTAATGGTTTTAGATGTAGATCTGTCAATTATTTTTATGTTCTTTATTCTATGTTAGTTTATATGATGACATGTTTTATTTATTTAGGTTAATCATGAATGCAACAATGTTCCGAGTGAGAGATCAAATGAAGAAAATGATGTCGTTCATTCTCTTAATGGACGCTCTTCAGCTGGAAGTTGTGTGTTTCCTTCACTTGTATGTCTTTAAACTAATATTATTTATTATGAATTTAATTATTTATTATTTTAGCATTCATAAGAATGTATTTTCCTCTGTATGCATGACACATTCAACTTGCTTCCTTCAATATTATTCAGCAAGAGGCACAGGTGTGTTGATTTTGATTCTAATTCTCTTAACAAATATTTTAGTGTTATGATTTAATTGAAATAATGTTCTCATAATTTTTTCTATTTTTTGTAATAGGATGAATGTTATTTACTTGGATTTGCTTATAATCGTGTGGCGGAAGGAAAAATTATTAGCAAAGATCCTAGTAAAATTGTGGATGGCATTCCTCTAGGTGAAGATTATTATGAAGTTTAAGTGACAAAGGTCTTATGTCCTAATATGAGGCTACCAACAAATTTACAAAAAATATTAGGACAATGTGAAGGAGAATCCATTCTTTGGGCTAAGAGTCTTGTAAGTTTCAATTTTTATGTGAAAAATCAACTTTATACCATCTTATAAATTATTTTTGTTCATATTATGTTGTTTTTATTTTAGTTGCTTGAAGGAATTGATGAGGAGAGATCATAGTTATGCAACGGTTTATGATCTTGTAAGTTCTAACATTATCTATCAATTGTAAGATGTAATATACTTAGTACATAATTTAGTTGTTATAATGCTTTTCTAATATTTATTATTGTTCTCTTGTACAGGTTAATGCAGAAAAAGTTGTTGAAGAGTGGAGATGAAGAAAAAATTGTTAAAGAGTGGAGATGAAGATGTCATTGTCATATAGTTATCACATTTAATCTTCATGTATTTTTGTAGTTGGACTTGTGATGTTTAAACAATACTATTAAGTCACCTTTGTGACATGATGTTATGAATTTTATATGATGTATAACTTTTGAAGTGTATGATCTAATTAGATTTGTGTTACACTAGAATGACGAGTTCTTTTATGAATGAATACAGAAATATATTGCCATACAGGTGTAATGTGATGTATACTTAGGAAGGTTACTCAACCTTCTATGTAGATTACACAACACAAAAGTTTGGTACTGGATTTTAGAATCAAAGGCAGAAATTTGTGCCTTTTGAAAGCAGTGTGGAAAATTGATACAAATAATAGAAGGCAGAAAGAATCTGCCTTTGACAATTAAATGGCACAAATGAAGTGCCTTCTAACATAATTTTATATGGCGCAAACAAATCGCCTTCTATTATTTAAAAAAACTGCCTTTTATAATTTCCGCCTTCTAAAATAAAATCTGCCTTCTATTGTCTTTTAGGGCGGTTGCATAGAAGGTGAAAATTTTTGTGCCTTCTATCTACCTTATTTGGGATTAAAAGGCAGAATTTTAGAGTATAAAAAGCATTTCATTTTCGCCTTTTAAAGTTAAACTTCTACTAGTGGTGCTCAAAGCATATGACAGGTGATAGAAAGTTATTTACAAGTTTTAGAGATGAGATTGGTCAAGTCACCTATGAAGATAATGGAAAAGGCAAGGTGTTAGGATGTCGAAAAATAGGAACAAAAGAAAAGGATCTAATAGAAGATGTCATGTATATAGAAGGATTAAAGCACAACCTCATTAGCATCAGTCAACTGTGTGACAAGGGTCACTTGGTGAGATTTCAGAATGATAAGTGAATTATTTAAAAGGATGGAAAAATAGTCTTTGAAGCACACAGAGTCAAAAATCTATACACCCTACAACTAGTAGAATTAAAAGAAGTAAATTTATGTCTTGCAACCACCAAGAGTGAAGAAACTGATTTATGGCACAGAAGACTAGGACATGCAAGCATTTCAGTAATCAAGAAATTAATCAAGCATGATCTAGTTGAAGGTCTTCCGAAGCTTAAACTGAAGAAGTCTGAAATCTGTACAGCCTGTGTAAAGGGAAAGCAAATCAAGACATCATTTCAGTCCAAAACAGTAGTTACAACTTTGAAGCCTTTGGAACTCATTCACATGGACTTATTTGGACTTATAAGAATAGTAAATCTTGGAGGAAAAGTGTATGGCTATGTAATTGTAGATGACTACTCAATGTACACTTGGCTATCCTTTTTGGAAGCCAAATCAGAAACATTTTCAGCTTTTCTGAAGTTTAGCAAATTAGTACAGAAGAACCAGAAATTTTAGATAATTAGCATTAGATCTCATCATGGTGGAGAATTCAAGAATGAAGATTTTTTAAAGTTCTGTGAAGAAAATGGAATAGAACACAACTTCTCTGTGCCAAAAACACCTCAATAGAATGGAGTAGCAGAAAGGAAGAACATAACATTGTTGGACATGGCCAGAACTATGCTTACAGAGTATAATCTACCAAGATATTTCTGGGCAGAAGCAGTCAACATAGCCTGCTACATCATCAACAGGTGCATGATCAGACCAATCCTAAAGAAGACACCTTATGAGCCGTACAAGGAGAAAAAGTCAAACATCAGTCATCTTCGACCTTTTGGTTGTAAGTGTTTTATTTTGAATAATGGTAAAGATAACTTAGGAAAGTTAGATGCTAAAAGTGATGAAGGTTTTCTGCTAGGATATATTTCAAAACCTAGAGGATATAAAGTGTTTAATAAAAGAACCTTAACTGTAGAACAAACAATACATATTTTATTTGATGAGACTAACCCTTCTATTAAGAGAATACAAGAAGAAGAAGATTGTTTTGAAGATCTGTGCAGGGATCTGGAACAGACATCTCTTGAAGAAAGAGAGAAAGAAGAAGAAAAAGAAGATCCACCACTTGAGGAACTTCAACAATAAGAAGAACCACTGGAAGGACTGCCTAGAGAATTGAGGTATCACAGAGATCATCTAAGAGAAAACATTATAGGTGATCCTCAAGATAGGGTAAGAACAAGAGGTATGAACATTCCCTATGATTTTTCTACATTTGTCTCTCAAATTGAGCCTAGGACAATCAATGATGCACTAGCTGATGAATCTTAGATCCTTCCTATGCAAGAGGAACTTAACCAGTTCCAACGCAACCAGGTTTGGACTCTTGTCCCTAGACCTTTTGACCATCCTATTATTGGGACCAGATGGGTCTTCAGAAACAAAATGGATGAATCAGGAGTAATCACCAGGAACAAGGCCATACTGGTAGCAGAAGGATATTCCCAAGAGGAAGGCATTGATTTTGATGAAACTTATGCTCCAGTAGCTAGATTGGAGGCAATTAGAATTTTATTAGCATATGCATGCTCTCTCAAAATTAATTTATTTCAAATGGATGTTAAAAGTGCTTTTTTGAATGGTTTTATAAAATAAGAAGTTTATGTTGAGCAACCACCTAGTTTTGAAGATACTAAATACACAAATCATGTTTTCCATTTAAAGAAAGCATTGTATGGTCTAAAACAAGCTCCAAGAGCTTGGTATGAAAGACTAAGTGTTTATCTTATATCACATGATTTCATAAGAGGCAAAGTAGATAGCACTCTATTTATTAAGAAATTTTCAGAAGGAATCTTGATAGTATAAATATATGTTAATGATATTATTTTTGGTTCTACAAATGAAACACTTTGCAAATTCTTTGAAAACCTTATGCAAAGTGAGTTTGAGATGAGTATGTTGGGTGAGCTTAATTACTTTCTTGGGTTGCAAATTAAGCAGACCAAGGAAGGTACTCACATTTGTCAAACCAAATACATTTCAGATTTACTTTCAAAATATGGTTTTGACAAGTGTAAGCCCTTAGGAACACCCATGAGCTCAGGAATTAAGTTAGATAGTGATCCACTTGGCAAGAAAGTAGATCAAAAGATCTATAGATGTATGATTGGGTCATTACTCTATCTTACTGCCAGTAGACTAGATATAATGTTTAATGTATGTTTGTGTGCTAGATTTCAAGTTGATCCTAAAGAATTTCATGTTAATGCTATTAAAATAATTTTTAGATATCTTATAAATACAAGTAAATTAGGTTTATGGTATCCCAGATGTTCTGATTTTAAGTTGATTGGATATAGTGATGCTAACTATGTTGGAAGCAAAATAGATAGAAAAAGCACCAGTAGAATTTGTCAAATTCTTGCAGGATGCTTAATTTCTTAGTCCTCCAAAAGAAGAATTCAGTAGTCTTGTCCACAACAAAAGCAGAATATATTGTAGCTGGAAGTTATTGCACTCAACTGCTATGGATCAAACATCAACTGGAAGATTATGGTCAAGCACTTCACAAAATTCCAATGCTGTGTGACAACACAAGCACAATCAACTTGACCAAAAATCTAATCCAACATTCAAGAACAAAGCATATTGAGGTCAGACATCGTTTCATCAGGAACCATGTAAGTAATGGTGATATTCTACTTGATTTTGTCTCTAAAAATAATCAATTAGCCGATATATTCACTAAACCTCTTCCTAAAGATAGATTTACATCAATTAGAAGAGAAATAGGTATGTGCAACCCTAATTAAATTGATGTGATGAATGATAAATTCATAACTAAATTTTTGTAGTGTATGTTAAAATTCATTGCAAATCTTTTCCAAGTCCTGGAATTGCGACTTTCATGAAGTCTAAGTGTAGGTTGCGACTCTTACAAAGTTGGAGTCTACTACGACTAATGAAGCAGGAATTGTGTACTGTGACTTTTGAAAAGTCGGAGGTGGAACTTCAACTCCTCCAAAGTCGGAGTTTATGAAGTCGGAGTTTATGTTAAGAATAATAAATAAAATGTTTTTTTTTAATTTTCATTTAAAGAAGAATTTATTAAAATAACAGTTCGCTCATTTAATCCAAGCCGTTCATCTCCTCATCAATGGTCCGTTACTTATTCCCATTTCTATATTAGGACCTTTCCTCCTTTTCCCAAATCACCCTTTTGAACTCTCTCTCTGACTCTCCTGTCGTCTTCTTCCTCTTCCCGCACGTGGTGTTCACCCCGACGAAACTGTCTTCGGAACATCTATAGGATCTCTCATCTTCTCTGAACAAAGGTAGGTTTCTTGACTTCTAAACACCATTTCTATATCTCCTTTTGTTGCCCAGCTAGCAAGCCCAGAGGGGGGGTGAATGGGTCTTTAAAAAATTTAGTCAACTAATACCTGTTTACAAAAACATTCACAACACACACACTGCAAGAGGGTTTATCCTGGTTCGGAGCTCCTCTTCACAGGAATCCTACATCCAGTCCCTGAGCAACATCTCAGGATTTCACTACCAAGGGTATTGTCCCCCTTAAGGACCCTTACACCCAGCCGTAGCTGGTCTTCCTTCACATGAAGGGAAAAACACCACCCTGGATACCCCACCAGGTCTTCCTTCACAACTGAAGGGAACACCACCCTGGATACCACACCAGGTCTTCCTTCACAACTAAAGGGAACACCACCCTGGATACCACACCAGCTCTTCCTTCACAACTGAAGGGAACACCACCAGAAAAATGTTCAAGAGGAAGATGCCCCTAGATCAAGCTTATAGAACACACTTGATCTGAAGCAAGGACTGAGAAGAACAATATCCACAATAATGGATTCTTCTCAGAACAAGAAGCTCTCTCACAGATCTACACTACGCACAGAGAGCTAGAGTTGAAACTAATGGAAGTGTTTGCTTGGCTCTAAGAGAGGTTGAAGACGATTTCACTTGGTATATACTTCGTTCTCTATGTGTCTTCTTTTGAAGCTTCAATCTCCTATTTTATATCATCCTTTTCAAATTCGAATGTTGAAGAGTCTGTTGTCTCTAAGTTCTGGTTTATGTTAGACTGCATGGTATTATAGAAGCTTCCAGTCAACAGTCTTTTATCCATTTGTACACGCAGAGAAATAGGATCTTCTGTAGTATCCTTTGGTTTCTATTTTGTCCAACGTTGTATGACGAATGTTGTCAGAGACCTGCATACATTAAATGCTAAACAATAGACAGCTAAGCTGTCTCTTGTTGTCAGTCAACGTTAGATTTATTTTATACAGAAGTAGAAGTTTCATTCTGTTCTTCCAAAAAGATGTTTACAGAATAAGCACGAGAATAGAAGATATCATCTGCATGAATACAGAGATACGTTCAGAGTAATAAATGCATAGACGTTAGAAAGATGTGCGAGAAAGTTTTGACTTTTCAACGTAGTCAAAAGTGAGTCAAATATCAAGTCGTTATATTTGGCTTAAGAAATCGTAGAGTATTAATAAGTGAATCGTTATGATTCTATAAGCAAATCGTTATGAACAAGTCGTTATAATCAAATCGTTATAGACCAAGTAGTTGTTCTTACTAAAGGAATCGATGTGATTACAAAAGAAATGGTTGCAGAGATCAAATCGTTACGAATCACTAAAGAAATCGTTATGACAAGCAAATCGTTATGATGACTAAAGAAATTGTTATGACAAGTAAATCGTTATGATGACTGAAGAAGTCGTTATGACAAGTAAATCGTTATGATGACTAAAGAAATCGTTATGACAAGCAAATCGTTATGATGACTAAAGAAATCGTTATGACAAGAAAATCGTTATGATGACTAAAGAAATCGTTATGACAAGCAAATCGTTACGATCACTAAAGGAATCCTTACGAGAGCAAATCGTTACGATCACTAAAGAAATTGTTACAATCACTAAAGAAATCGTTACGATCACTAAAGGAATCGTTACGATAGCAAATCGTTATGACTACTTATCAAATCGTTGCACTTTCTTTGTGGGAGAAGATCGTTAAAACACATAATGAATCCTTATGATTATGGAATCGTTATAAACAAAGGAAATCGTTATGGCTTAGTAGAAATCAATGTATTTAGACAAATATGATGCTATTTTAATAGAGTGAATAATTCTTACCTGTTTGGCTTGTTTTCCTTTGGTTTTATTTCCTGTGCTCAAGACTTGTAGAAAGAGGTTAGTGACCTTTATCATGGTTTTGTGAATCACCAAAATATAAAAGTAATTGAATTAAATTACATGGGGATAGACTGTTCATCAATCTCCCCCTTTTTGGTGATGACAAAACTTTATCAAATAGCACAGATGATAATATGAAATAATCCTACATATTTCAGAGATCAATAATATAATTCTCCCCATTTTTGTCATTAAGCAAAAAGATACAATGAGAGACAAAGAAGAAAAGAAAAACTGAATGAGAAATAAGACAATTGTTGTACTCATTTAATTTTGAGGAGGTACAGGAAGATAGAAAGCAGGAGATAGGAGGGAGGCATAGTGAGAAATAGTTTCCCATGCCTGCTCTTCCTGCTTCTCAAACATTGAACGAAAAACACCAGGAGCAGGAGAATAGGTTGGTCCCATAGTGGGAGCCATCTGCTTGAGGTAGAGAGCTAACTAATGTTCAAGGAAGTTGGCATAAGCATCTCTGTCAAGGGAAATTTTGAAGAAGGTCTGTGATGCCTGAATTATTATATTTTTTTTTCACTTATAATTTGTGCATGTGCATTTGATTGTTGCAAGTATGGTAGGTGTATTTAGTAGTGTATATTGTAATTCTATATTCCTCATGAATAACATGCATGTATTTTTATGATATTTAGGTGAGAATAGGCAATTAGCTAAATTGTGCATATTGTGTATATTAAGAATCCCATGCATATAGTACTTAAGTAATGTTGTGCAAGTTTAATCTAATTACCGGTGCGCATGTTTTATCTATCTATTTCATGCATAATGTACATAAGTATGTTACATCCGTGAGTGTATACTATATATATGTCAAATCAAGTGTGTGCATGCAAGAACTATTTTGTTGAATAGATTATTCCTAGCTAACGTAATTCATATTGCCTCCTAATGATTGTGAAGCCCTCGCAATTCTTGTCATTTTATTTTGCCGCGTGTTGAGTCACGCTTATGTAAAACATCATGTACGCATAGGTAGATATCTACGTACATATTATCTTAGTGTACTTATGTATGCATGTGTATGTCTAGGTATAAATATTGTTGATTTCATGGTGTAGTAATATGCATGTTATACCTTATACATTGTATGTATATACATAGTGTGAATACAGTTCTTTACATGGTTTTGGTGTTCTGGCCGATAGCATCTTGGCGTCAACATGAGTGGACGTTTATGATAAGTAAACGTCCATATCAATGGACGTCAATTGTATGTAGACGGCCAGCTTTGTGGACGTCTATTTCCCTAATTTTCTGTGCACTGCAGAATGCAGAGAGCATGATTGGGCTAGCTACCTGATTGAGGAGATGTCACCTACGTCTCTCCCATCACCTGTGCGCCAAGACCCTATGCTCAACTTATAAAACTACCTTCCCTAATGACTAGAAGAGCCCTCTTGGCTCTTGCAAAGTGAAACCTTAGCTGTGAGTGGGAGCATGAGAGAAAACCTGACTTCGGGAGCTCAGATTCAGTGATTGAAGGCATCTTCTGGAGATCTACCACGACAAGGAGGAAGTCCAAGCATAGGAGAAGACTTCCCTGGCGCTGGACTGCGGCCTACAACCCCTAGAACCCGGAGCAAAGGAGTTTTGGAGGCTTCTTGGCACTGCCCAAGGAGAGCTTCTTTCACCATTTTGATTCGTTTGGAGATTTTTCTAAAGGCAAGTAAACCCTAGATCTTAAGCTTGTGCATGCCCCCTAAGTCCTAGGTATTTTTGTGGGTTTTAATTCGTGTCCTGAAGCCCTACATTCCCCTTTCTTTCAAGCTCGGTCTGTGTTTTTACACAGACAGGAACTTGACGGCAAGATCCCTTGCCGTCAATATCTTGTGTTGACGGCATGCGATGCTGCCGTCAACCTCTGTGAACGGCCAGCCCCTTGTCGTTTAGTTCTTAACGACAGAACAGTGAACTGTTCTTCCCTATATGATTAATTTCCGAACTTCTTCGCATGAGGATATAGTGTAAATTTTATATGTTATGTAAATTAGCTAATAGAATGTGTTGTGAGATTTTTATGTTTTTCTGTAATTAGTATGAATTGATAGAATTATGTTAAATACATGTTTGATATGCTCTTTAATGTGGTAGCTTCTTGATTACCTGATCTATGTTGTATTTGAGTGCCACATAATTTGTGGAGGATGTGTCTACACCTCAGTCCATATCTTGAGAATTTGGGAATTTTCCCATGACCATGCAATATACTGTAATTTTTGTATTGAAAATAGAGAATACATGTAGGTTATGTTAAAAATCTCAGAAAATTGTATGACGAAAGATAATTTCAGGGAAAATTTCTATGGTAATATGAATGTTAGACACAGGTTTGTGAACTGTTAAATTCGATCCTAGCATTTTGAGTCCATGTTAAACTGATTTATCAATAGTATGCAAATTAGTGTTTTATTTTCTATAAATCCTGCATAGCTCAGAAAATTATGAAAAATTTGCATGTATGATCTGAAACCTTCAACAAGTCTGTGGTTAAATTCTCATAAGATTTGGGGAACAAAAAGTAATACTCATGTAAATTTCACATGAAAATAGAAATTAAAGTGTGTCCATTGAGATGATTTACTTGCTGATTGATCTCAGTATGATTGGGATAATTTTTCTGAGTGTTTAAATCCTGTTAACAGTAGTATCATGTTAGGGTTAACTGAGACATGTGGAATTTATGGATGAAACATATAAAATGATTCAACAGAATAAGTAAATCATGTGAATAATGTGTGAAAATGCGATAAAGTCAATGTAATGTGTAATAATTGGGCCGAAAATGACACGGCTACCCTAGAGGCTTCGAGAGTTGTACATAGAAAAGTCCCTATGGAAAGCTCTATGTGTGAAAAGTTCGTCCTAAAGGCATTAGGGAAAACCTGGAGGTGGACAAGTACCACTGGATAGGGTGGAGAGGGCTTCTCCCGGTCTGCGCAATTACCAAGATTCACCACTCTATTGCCTAGGTGGTGGGTATGTGATTATGAGTTGTGTTATGTGTTATGTGTTATGAGATGTGATGAGTCGTGTTATGCGATGAGTTATGAGAATGAGATATTTGTTACTGTCCTCTACTGGTAGTTAGGACTATGTGGCATGGCAATTTGTTTAAGTAATGAAATATGAATAAAGTGTGAAATGATATGTGAATGTGGCACATGGTGAGTGCAAATTATATGATATGTGATAAGATAAAACAAGAGTAAATGATATGATAATTATGTGAAATGCGATGTGAGGGAGAGTTAATGCAAATGAGAGTGTGCTTGCATGTGAAAACTAGTTTATTAGCATGCTACGTTTATGTTTTCCATATGTTAATATCTCAATTGAAATGCCATGCTTAGTATCATATCATGTAGATTACAATTCGTCATGTAATGGTGTATGTGAGTAAACTTAGACAACCATGTTATTTATGCAACACAAAATATGAACATGTAGACTTGTCGAAGGGATAAGATAATATGTGAATAATTATAGATCCATGTAATTGAATGTAATGCATATAAGAACAGCAAGTAAAGTGTGATTATGTACATGGTAAATGCATGAATAATATTTGGATTCCATGCTAGTTGAAAAGCTCGATTAGTATAAAGTTTCATACTTAAGTGCTTATTGTGGCTAAAGGGTTTTACCATGTTTTAACCTTCAATTCATGCTATAAAATGTGAAGCTATATGCATATGGTTTTATTATGTTAAAACAACAAGTAAATTGTACAATTAAATACGAAAAGTGCATGTGTAAAGAAAATAGTCATCATGCTAGCTTGTTCTTTTCCCTTATGCTCAATTTTATGCTTTAGTGGTAGAGATATCTATGGAATGAAATAATGTGTGGACGAATCATGGTACATGTTAGGTGTATGAAATATGTACATGTGTATAATGTAATGCTCATGATTTAGAATAGAAATATGATAGACTAAAGCATGCTCATGTGAATAAAATATGTGTTGCTAGTTAAGAGTAAGGACCATGTGTACCCTTGTGATTTGATGATAGTGTGCATCTCTTTAATGTTAATGGCTTAGTGCGAGTGTGACATGTTTAAGTTTAAGTCTTTGGTTTGCTTGCTGAGTCTTTTGACTCACTCTTGCTTCGGCATACAGGTTGACAGGTATCGTGTACTAGAAGGAAGCTTAGTGAGGATCGCCATTTAGAAGACTATTTTGTGGAGCTGCTACTAGTTGTACTTTTCTTTTCTCATAGTATGAAAAGAATTATTGTATGGACAATATTTGGACAATGTAGTTATTTTATCTTGTATTAATGTGGACATTGTCTTTCTATTTCGCTATTTAGATTGTGGAATGTGTGTTGGTGATGGATTAAAAGTTGAGTTATTTATTTTATTCCGTTGTACTCTATTGCTATCCAGGTACATATCAACCTATCGACTAGTGTTGGGTACATGTCCCACTGTGACGACGCCCTTTATACCGATGGGGATTGGTATAATCGTACCGGTATGAAAAGGGTCGTTACATAGATTGGTATCAGAGACCAAGGTTGAGACTGTACATGGTTAACCATCACCATCACAATATTGCAAAGTCTTCATAGAGAATTGTCCATTTATTTAGAATTTACTAATAATAGATGGAAGATAGTAAGGAGAATAGTTAGAATATAGTAACCTAGGTTCTAACTGAGTTACTTATTTTGCAGACCATGGTTGGACGTGGTAGATGTAGTGCTCAGTCTAGGAGGTATGAGCAGAACTGCAAGTTGAAGAATTTCGTGAAAGGGCTTAAACCCTCAGTGAGAGCTAAGCTTCTGGAGCTTGATTCTCATACCTTGGAAGAAATTCTAGGTGTGGCAACCAAGCAAGGAAGTAGAGCGGGACCTCTCTAAGAGGGGGAGGCAACTCCAAAGGAGGATGTGACCAAGCCATTCCAAAGGCAAGATAAGGAGAAGGAGAAACTCGTGTAAAGTCAGCAATCGACTGTGACCTCAATTAGCGAGAAACCCGAGTGCATCCAGTGCGGGAAGCGTCATGGCGGGAACACATGTTGGAGAAAGGAAGGAAGGTGTCTAAAATGCGGTAGCAAGGAGCATCGGCTTAAGGAGTGTCCGAATCTGAAGACAAAGTTCGCTCCACGAGGTGCTTCATCGACGGCAATAAAGGAGCAAGGAGTAGCTGGTGATGACCTCGGCGACGTCACCACAGGTACTCATGCGATCTTTGAGGACGAAGATCTTTTTCAAGAGGGGGAGAGTGTGATGCCCTGAATTATTTTTTTTTTTTTTCACTTATAATTTGTGCATGTGCATTTGATTGTTGCAAGTATGGTAGGTGTATTTAGTAGTGTATATTGCAATTCTATATTCCTCATGAATAACATGCATGTATTTTTATGATATTTAGGTGAGAATAGGCAATTAGATAAATTGTGCATATTGTGTATATTAAGAATCCCATGCATATAGTACTTAAGTAATGTTGTGCAAGTTTAATCTAATTACCGGTGTGCATGTTGTATCTATCTATTTCATGCATAATGTACATAAGTATGTTACATCCGTGAGTATATACTATATATATGTCAAATCAAGTGTGTGCATGCAAGAACTATTTTGTTGAATAGATTATTCCTAGCTAACGTAATTCATATTGCCTCCTAATGATTGTGAAGCCCTCGCAATTCCTGTCATTTTATTTTGCCGTGTGTTGAGTCACGCTTATGTAAAACATCATGTACACATAGGTAGATATCTACGTACATATTATCTTAGTGTACTTATGTATGCATGTGTATGTCTAGGTATAAATATTGTTGATTTCATGGTGTAGTAATATGCATGTTATACCTTATACATTGTATGTATATACATAGTGTGAATACAGTTCTTTGCATGGTTTTGGTGTTCTGGCTGATAGCATCTTGGCGTCAACATGAGTGGACGTTTATGATAAGTAAACGTCCATATCAATGGACGTCAATTGTATGTAGACAGCCAGCTTTATGGACGTCTATTTCCCTAATTTTCTGTGCACTGCAGAACAGATAGAGCATGGATTGGGCTAGCTCTCTGATTGGGGAGATGTCACCTACGTCTCTCCCATCACCTGTGCGCCAAGACCCTATGCTCAACTTATAAAACTACCTTCCCTAGTGACTAGAAGAGCCCTCTTGGCTCTTGCAAAGTGAAACCTTAGCTGTGAGTGGGAGCATGAGAGAAAACCTGACTTCGGGAGCTCAGATTCGGTGATTGAAGGCATCTTCTAGAGATCTACCACGACAAGGAGGAAGTCCAAGCATAGGAGAAGACTTCCCCGGCGCTGGACTGCAGCCTACAACCCCCTAGAACCCGGAGCAAAGGAGTTTTGGAGGCTTCTTGGCACTGCCCAAGGAGAGCTTCTTTCACCATTTTGATTCGTTTGGAGATTTTTCTAAAGGCAAGTAAACCCTAGATCTTAAGCTTATGCATGTCCCCTAAGTCCTAGGTATTTTTGTGGGTTTTAATTCGTGTCCTGGAGCCCTACATTCCCCTTTCTTTCAAGCTCGGTCTGTGTTTTTACACAGACAGGAACTTGACGGCAAGATCCCTTGCCGTCAATATCTTGTGTTGACAGCATGCGATGCTGCCGTCAACCTCTGTGAACGGCCAGCCCCTTGCCGTTTAGTTCTTAAGGACAGAGCAGTGAACTGTTCTTCCATATATGATTAATTTCCGAACTTCTTCGCATGAGAATATAGTGTAAATTTTATATGTTATGTAAATTAGCTAATAGAATGTGTTGTGAGATTTTTATGTTTTTCTGTAATTAGTATGAATTGATAGAATTATGTTAAATACATGTTTGATATGCTCTTTAATGTGGTAGCTTCCTGATTACCTTATCTATGTTGTATTTGAGTGCCACATAATTTGTGGAGGATGTGTCTACACCTCAGTCCATGTCTTGAGAATTTGGGAATTTTCCCATGACCATGCAATATACTGTAATTTCTGTATTGAAAATAGAGAATATATGTAGGTTATGTTAAAAATCTCAGAAAATTGTATGACGCAAGATAATTTTGGGGAAAATTTCTATGCTAATATGAATGTTAGACACAGGTTTGTGAACTGTTAAATTCAATCCTAGCATTTTGAGTGCATGTTAAACTGATTTCTAAATAGCATGTAAATGAGTGTTTTATTTTCTATAAATCCTGCATAGCTCAGAAAAATATGAAAAATTTGCATGTATGATCTGAAACCTTCAACAAGTCTGTGGTTAAATTCTCATACGATTTGGGGAACAAAAAGTAATACTCATGTAAATTTCACATGAAAATAGAAATTAAAGTGTGTCCATTCAGATGATTTACTTGCTGATTCATCTGAGTATGATTGGGATAATTTTTCTGAGTGTTTAAATCCGGTTAACAGTAGTATCATGTTAGGGTTAACTGAGACATGTGGAATTTATGGATGTAACATATAAAATGATTCAACAGAATAAGTAAAACATGTGAATAATGTGTGAAAATGCGATAAAGTGAATGTAATGTGTAATAATTGGGCCGAAAAATGACACGGTTACCCTAGAGGCTTCGAGAGTTGTACATAGAAAAGTCCCTATGGAAAGTTCTATGTGTGAAAAGTTCGTCCTAAAGGCATTAGGGAAATCCTGGAGGTAGACAAGTACCACTGGATAGGGTGGAGAGGGCTTCTCCCGGTCTGCGCAATTACAAAGATTCACCACTCTATTGCCTAGGTGGTGGGTATGTGATTATGAGTTGTGTTATGTGTTATGTGTTATGAGATGTGATGAGTCGTGTTATGCGATGAGTTATGAGAATGAGATATTTGTTACTGTCCTCTACTGGTAGTTAGGACTATGTGTCATGGCAATTTGTTTAAGCAATGAAATATGAATAAAGTGTGAAATGATATGTGAATGTGGCACATGGTGAGTGCAAATGATATGATATGTGATAAGCGAAAACAAGAGTAAATGATATGATAATTATGTGAAATGAGATGTGAGGGAGAGTTAATGCAAATGAGAGTGTGCTTGCATGTGAAAACTAGTATATTAGCATGCTACATTTATGTTTTCCATATGTTAATATCTCAACTGAAATTCCATGCTTAGTATCATATCATGTAGATTACAATTCGTCATGTAATGGTATATGTGAGTAAACTTAGACAACCATGTTATTTATGCAATACAAAATATGAACATGTAGACTTGTCGAAGGGATAAGATAATATGTGAATAATTATAGATCCATGTAATTGAATGTAATGCATATAAGAACAGCATGTAAAGTGTGATTATGTACATGGTAAATGCATGAATAATATTTGGATTCCATGCTAGTTGAAATGCTCGATTAGTATAAAGTTTCATACTTAAGTGCTTATTGTGGCTAAAGGGTTTTACCATGTTTTAACCTTCAATTCATGCTATAAAATGTGAAGCTATGTGCATGTGGTTTTATTATGTTAAAACAGCAAGTAAATTGTACAATTAAATACGAAAGTGCATGTGAAAAGAAAATAGTCATCATGCTAGCTTGTTCTTTTCCCTTATGCTCAATTTTATGCTTTAGTGGTAGAGATATCTATGGAATGAAATAATGTGTGGACATAATCAGATAACTACTGAGCAGAAAGAGGATAGAATCTGGCCCAATCTGAAGGGGATAATCTTTCACATTCTGACAGAATGGGAGCAAGAACTTCAGCATTGACATGGCTCTGGCGCTGTAGCGCAGTGGCTTCCCTACTTGCCAAAATGTAAGGGGGGAAGCGGGAGGGCACGAGATCGATCCTTGGCCCTCTCCTCACCTTTCCCCCTCCCCCAACCAACTTACTTATAAAAAAAAAAAAAAGGAATCTGTGAAATGCAACCAGATAGCCCTTATGTACCTTGATTCAGCCATTACTCTGGCAAAGCACTCAAAGATGATAGAGCCAACTGAGGATTCCATTATCAGAGAGTGAATGGGTGGAAGTGAGAGTTCCTCTGGCAGCTGAAGAGTAGTAAAATCTACTTGGACAACTTCAGTGTGGGCTACAGCTGAACCAAGTGCTCTTATGGCTTTCTTAAATTGACTGAGCTGGACCTCAGGGAGACGATAGACATACCGATAATTGTTGAATAGCTGGAAGTGCATGGCCATCTTGATCTCCTTCTAAATGAATGGGGCCCAACAGTTCTTGTGATGAATTTGGAATCATTCTGAGAGAGTCAGGGAATGGTCCCTTGGAGGGAATATTGCAGACTTGGCTAGAAGAAAGTTATTGTAAAGCTCTTTGTGCCCCCTAGCCCATTGCTCTTCAGTCTTGGAATGAGCAACAGAGAAGATTTTGGATTTTTCAGATTTGGTTAGAGAGGTATAGGGTAGAATGACATTCAAGTGGTCTGAAAGATTAAGAAAATGAAGGTTGACAAGGGTGGCAAAGACAACCTTCTCAAGATATTCTCTATACAGTGGTTTATTTTTGTTGTCCACTGTGAGAGAGAACCACAGAGGAGGATAACGGGGGTCAGAGGATGGAGAAGAAGTGGTTGAAATTTTCCTCTTTTTAGGAGCAGAGCTAGAAGAGTCTGCCCTATGAATATGATCCACAACCTTCAATACAGACCAGAGGATGACTTCTTCAAACTCATCCTTGATTTCCCCAAGATAGGGAGAATCAAGTTGAGCACACTCAGGAATTATAGTAATGAAAGAGGGTGGAGGAGAAGGGTGTAGAAAAGAATGTGAGGTAGTAGGTGGGATATCAGATGGTCCAGAAGAAGGTGGGCCAGAAGAGGAGGCTCCAGCTAATGATGATACTAGAGGAACCTCAAAAACAGGTGGAGGTGGAGAAATGGGTGTTGAAGATGCAGGAGATGAAGTGGATTGAGAAGGAAAATGTGTAGGTGATGAGATGGTTCTGGGTTGAGGTTTATTGAAAGTCTGAGGTGCAGGTGGAGCTATGGATGATGAAGGTGGTGATGGAGGTACTGGGGTCTGAGTGGAGGAAGGAGCTGGGGGCTCAAGAGCTACAACTTCTTCTTCAGCTACAGGCTGCACAGACACTGACTCCACGGGCCCTGGTGGCCCTGACACCTTCTCAGTTGGCCCTGTTGGTTCTTGCACCTGCTCAACTGGCCCTGCTGGCCTTGACTCACTAACCTCTGCTTGTGAAGCTGCTGCTGCCGGCTCAGCTGGCCCTGCCACTTGCTCAGCTGGCCCTGCCACTTGCTCAGCTGGCCCTGATGGCCTTGGAACATCTTCCTCACTTCTCTAAGTAGCAGGAGGTGGAGGAGGAGGAGGAGCTTGGGCTCCAACTGCCTTCAAAATCTCAGAAAGCATGGACTTCATGCTTCCCATCTCCTTGTTGAACCACCGGACTGCATTCTTCACTTGAGACAACTCCTTGTATGTTGATGCCTAGCTCATGAAAATGGCGTTCACATCAGACTGCACTGAGCACGGGATCTCACCTTGAGCATCCAACCTTTCTATGACAGGATTCAAATTGATTATGAATCTTTGCCTCATCTGCCTTTGAAAGGGAGTGTCAGCAATAAGAGGAACTTCTGATGCTACTGCTTTCCCTTTCTCCCTTGCTTTGTCCACTGGAGGCTGCTAATCTTGGTCTTCTTCTGAATTTGAGGAGCTTGCAGTCTCTCCATCTCTGAATTGATTCTCTGGGGGGTGTTCATTTCCCTCCCCCTGATTCTCACCATCCTTTTCTCCCAAAAACTCTCCTTCAACAGGCACATTTTCCATGGGAACATCTGATTGTGCTGCTGCTGCTACTTCTTCTTGGACTGGGGTTTCTGCTAATGGAACTTCAATGTGGCCTGATGCCACAGTAATTTCTCCTTGAATTTCCTCTGCCACTGATTGCTCACCCTCAATAGGAGCATCTTCCATCACAACATCTTCCTAAACAGATACTGGCTCCTCCTGACTTGGAGCTTTTTCCATAATCACTTCTTCAGTGTGGCTCACTGCCACAGATTCTGCCACTTGAGATTCACTTGCCACTGGCTCCTCCTGAGAAGTGGAGTCCAGTGCATCCCTAAGTAGAGTGTCTACTTGGGAAGAGGGAAGAGGATCCTCTAAAGGTTGCCCAATGGGCTCAATGTCTTCAGGAGGAATGTCCTCAATCCTTCTGCTAGTTGCTTCCTCTGCTGCTGCTAACTCTGCTGCTGCTGGATCTTGGTCCTCTTGGGCTTCACCAATGATGGCTTCACCCTCAACTGCACCAATCTTTGACCATACACCATTTACAACTGAAAAACCGCTCTTTCTCAAGTTCCTGGACCTAATAGCTTGGCCCATCTTCTCATATACATCACCAACTACACTTATGCCAAAATGATGGAAAATTCTAGTCAGGAGATGGGCATATGGTAGTGAGATGTTCAGTTTGCTCTTAATATCCCACACTTGAGAGCTTGCAAACTTCATTCTCTCTATGATTAATTCTGCAATGTTGATCTCCTGATTCTGGATAGCCCAGAACATCAGGTCAGAGTCTGCCTTGGTGCAAGAAGAAAATGTTGCACTTCTTGGTACAATAATCTGACATATTATGAAATGCAGTAACCTATTAAAGGCACTAAGCTGATTGATATCTAGCTTCCCATCCTTCAGCCTAAACTCCAGACCGATAATCCCTAATCCCTTGGCCTGAATGTCCACAGAGTGGACCCCACTGCAACCGGTGGTAGAAACTTCAGACAGAGATGCCAGTAAATCTCTAGTAATCTTGATCTGGGTTCCCTTGACCATGGAAGTCACATCCTCCTCTGTCTTCAAGCAAACATAGAAGGCTTTAACAAGATCCGGATAACTTACTTCAGAAAGAGTCACAATCTTCGTCCATTTCAACCTCTGCAGAGCTTCAACTAAACTGCCCATGCCATTTTTCTCCAGGTCTGCCAAATCCACTGCCTTGTGACCGCAGAGCTTTGTCTTGACTGTCGCGAACCTTACTTGCTGATCTGCGGTGAGGAACGCAGCTCTGTAGCCCCCAACGCTGCCAGAAACAACTGTAGAGGCCATGGAATCGAGCAGGGAAAGATTCTGGAGGACTAGAAGTGTGATTGAAAAAGAAACCCTCAAGAAATTTTCTGGCGGGCGAAGTTAAAGGCTTCAAATCTGGGGGAAGTCGATGCCAGGGTCGATAGGTTATCGCCTCAGGCAGGAGGACGAAGGAGATAAAGAGGGAAGACGAATCGTTCCCACACAGATTTTGGGATTTGTGAAATAAAGGATAAATATTGTTTTTGAAATAGGATGCGCCTTTATAGCAGAAAACGACAAAAGTCCAGTTCGAAAGTGATAAAGAATTACAAAATAGCAAACCGACAGGGATATTTGCTCATAAGAGATAAATGAGATATTTGCTTAATTTCAAGGAGAATAAATAATTTAAGCTCTGAAATTTAATATCTCAGTTTTAACTGATAATTCTTTCACAATTTACACATACCTAATTCCCTTCTGTGAGAAGTAAACCTCTCTTCGGGTAAGGCTTTTGTGAAGATATCTGCTAATTGATTATTTGTATCTATGAATGAAATTTCTATATTACCGTTAGCTACATGATCACGAATAAAATGATATCTAACCTCAATATGTTTGGTCCTTGAATGTTGTACAGGATTTTTGGTGAGGTTTATAGCGCTGGTGATGTCACATAATAATGGAATTGTCTTGATATGAAGTCCATAGTCCTCAAGTTGTTGCTTGATCCATAGGAGTTGTGTGCAGCAACTTCCAGCAGCCACGTACTCAGCTTCAGCTGTAGACAGTGCTACTGAATTCTGCTTCTTGGAGGACCAGGATATCAAACATCCTGCAAAGAATTGACAACAACCACTAGTGCTTTTTCTATATATTTTGCATCCAGCATAATCAGCATCAGAGTATCCTACTAAATTGATTTCACATGATTTTGGATACCATATTCCGAGGTCATGAGTTCTAGACAAATATCTAAAAATTCTTTTAACTGAAATTAGATGAGATTCTCTAGGATCTGCTTGATACCTAGCACACATGCATACACTAAATAATATATCAGGTCTGCTGGCGGTTAAATAAAGTAGAGAACCTATTATACCTCTGTAGATCTTTTGATCTACTTTCTTACCATCCTTGTTAATGTCCATCCTTGTTGATGTGCTCATTGGTGTTGACAGTGGCTTGGCATTATCGAATCAAAATCTCTTTAAGAGCTCCTTGGTGTATTTGGCTTGGCAGATGTGGGTGTCTTCCTTTCCTTGTTTGATTTGTAGTCCAAGGAAGTAGTTGAGCTCTCCCATCATGCTCATTTCGAAATCTCCCTGCATAAGCTTCTCAAAATACTTGCAAAGGGATTCATCAGTAGAACCAAATATAATGTCATCAACATAAATTTGAACAAGCAAAATATGTTTGACTTTTGACTTGATGAATAGTGTACTATCTACTTGACCTCTTGTGAAACCATGGTCTAATAGAAAAAAACTAAGCCTTTCATATCAGGCTCTAGGAGCTTGCTTTAAACTATATAATACTTTATGTAGCTTAAAAACATGATTCGGAAATTCTACATCATCAAAACCTGGAGGTTGTTCTACATAAACTTCCTCCTTAATGAAACCATTATGAAATGCAGACTTTACATCCATTTGAAATAATTTCAAATCTAGTGCCGATGCATATGCAAGTAAAATTCTAATAGCCTTAAGTCTAGCTACAAGTGCATAGGTTTCATCGAAATCTATGCCTGCCTCTTGGGAATAGCCTTGAGCTACCAGTCTGGACTTGTTTCTTAAGATCACACCAGCTTCATCCAATTTATTTCTGAACACCTATTTGGTGCCAATCACTGGATGACCTGATGGTCTAGGAACAAGTGACCATACATGTTTTCTCTTGCACTAATTCAGTTCATCTTGCATGGCTAAAATCCAAGATTCATCAGTAAGAGCTTCATTGACTGTCCTAGGCTCTATTTGAGAAACAAAAGCTAGGTAATCACAAGGGATTACATTACCTCTTGTTCTTACCCCTACAGTTGGATCACCAATGATGTTTTTAGGTGGGTGATCTTTCCTATATCTCCATTCCTTTGGAAGATTTTCATGTTCAATGTCCTTTTGATGTAGGTCTTCCAGAGGTGGATCTTCATTATCCTCAATTGTTGTGTTCTTTAATTTCTTGGACAAATCATTTGCATCATCGTTGTCACTATCTTCTTCCTTTCTCAAGGAAGGGTTAGTTTCATCAAAAATAATGTGCACAGTTTGCTCAATTAATAGTGTATGCTTATTAAATACCCTATAACCTTTAGGTTTAGAAGTATACCTCATGAAGATGCCTTCATCTGATTTGGCATCTAACTTACCAATATTTCTTTTACCATTATTGTGGATGAAACATGGACATCCAAATGTCCTGAAGTGACTGATCTTCGGCTACTTTCCCTTATATAACTCATAGGATGTCTTCTTTAATATTGGCATGATCATCACCCTGTTGATAATATAACTTGCTGTGTTCACTGCTTCAGCCCAGAAATATCTTGGTAAATCATATTCTGACAACATTGTCCTCGCCATGTCCAACAAGGTTCTATTATTCCTCTCAGCAACTCCATTTTGTTGTGGTGTCCTTGGTGCTGAGAAGTTGTGCTCAATCCCTTGGTCATCACAGAATTTTGAAATTTTTTCATTTTGGAACTCTCCTCCATGATCTGACTAGATTCCAACAATGCAATATTTCTCGTCTTTCTGTACTTTTTTGCTGAAACTTACAAAGCTATCAAACGTATCATCTTTGTGCTCCAAGAATGAGACCCATGTGAATCTGGAATAGTCATCTACTATAACAAATCCAAAATTCTTTCCTCCAAGACTAGTGGTCCTCATTGGCCCAAATAAATCCATATGGAGGAGTTCTAAGGGTTTAGAGGTGGTTACCACAGTCTTTGACTTGAAGGAACTCTTAGTATGCTTCCCTTTAGCACATGGTCTGCAAATACCATCCATTTTTGTGCTGACCTTTGGAAGACCTTCCACCAGGCTTCTCTTTATAAGCTTGTTCATACCATTCAAACTGCAGTGGCCCAATCTTCTGTGCCACAGCTCAGTTGACTGCTCCTTGCTGGCTGCTAAGCAGATGTCTTGATCTTTGAGTTCTTCAAGGTAGAGCACATACAGATTCTTTTCTCTGTTGGCTTCGAAAATTACTGCTCCATCCTTTAAGATACTGCACTTGGATTCTTGGAATTTGATATGATGACCTCTGTCACATAGCTGGCTGATGCTGATGAGGTTGTGCTTCAGCCCTTTGACACAAAGAACATATTCAATGACAGTCTTGCCTTTGTTGCTTACTAAACTGCTACCTATCACTGTTCCTTTTCCATTATCTCCATAGGTGACTGTCCCTTCTTCAGCTTTGAGATGAGAGAACAGCTTCCTATTTCCTAACATATGCCTTGAGCACCCACTGTCCACGTACCATTTTGATGCTCAAAGGATTTCCTAAAAGGGAGACATTAAGTTTTAGGTACCCAAATTCTCTTGGGTCCTTGTTGGTTAGTGTCAACAGTTCCCTTTTTGATTACCCACTTTTTATGTCTAGTTGGACATGATATTCTTATGTGACCTAACCTGTTATAGTGACTGCAACAAGATGTTTTAGTTACTTTTTCAATGTATTTAATGTTAACTTTGTATCCTACGTCTTGTTCAGGTATGAACTTTGGAGTTGGATATGTTTTAGGGTGTATTATCGTTTCTACATTTTCTGGGGGTGTGTATCCTACTCCTTGTTTATTCTTTCCTGGTCGTCTAGCACCTTTTAATACTAAAGAATTTTTACCATTAGTAAATTTCTCCAGTGTACTTGATAACTTTTCATTTTCTTCGGTTAAGGTTTTAATTTCCTTTCTCAGTTCATCTGAACTTTCCTGTTTTTCCAGTCTGATTATTTGCTTAATTTTATCTTTTAGATCTTCGTATAATAGCTCATTTCTTCTTTTAAGTTCAGTTATTTGCTTCTCTATTTCTTCATTTTCTGTTTTTAGATCTGAATTAGTGTTTCTAGGCATGTAATATTTTTCTTACTAGCTTTTAACAATTTAGATATTTCTCTATATTTACTATATAGTTCGTTAAATGCTTCTTCCAAATTATCTGAATCAGAATCATTACAGGAATCAAAGGATGAGTCAGAAGTCACCTTTTCATCAGTGTTGGCCATGAAAGCCAAGTTTGCTTCTTCTTCTTCCTCACTGCTTGAGCTTGACTTACTATCCGAGTTAATGTTGTTGCTCCAAGCTGCTGCCATTGCCTTCTTCTTGTACCTCCTGAATTTCTTGAAACTCTCTTTCCTTTTGAAATCAGGTTTCTTGAGCTTCGGACATTCAGCTTTGACGTGTCCGGGCTTCTTACATTCATAGCAAATGGTCTCAGTTTTCTTTGAGTCTTTGACTTCAGGCCTTTTGAAGTCTTTGTTCTTTTTGAAGTATCTTCTTCTAGATTGATACTTCTTTTTCTTGGCTAGGATACGTTGTAGTCTTCTTGAGAGCATTGCTTCCTCATCTTCGCAGTTGCTTGAGCTTTCATCTTCATCCGATGATTCTTCTGATCTGTCTCCTTCAGCTTTAAGTGCGTTGGAGTGCTTCTTTCTGCTGGAGGACTCTCCTAACCTTTCCATGTTGATCTCATGGGCCATAAGGGACCCAATGAGTTTTTCCAATGACATCCTCTTCAGATCATTTGCTTCTTTTATGGCCGTTACTTTGGGAGTCCAAGAAGATGGTAGAGACCTCAATATTTTCCTTACCATATCTCTCATTTCATAGCTTTTGCCAAGACCAGCCAATCCATTTGTAATGTCAGTAAATCTGCTGAACATCTGGGTTATTGATTCGTCTGACTACATCTGAAACCTCTCATATTGTGTTACAAGAATGTCTATTCTTGTCTCTTTCACTTTATCCGTGCCTTCATAGGTGATTCTTAATTTCTCCCACATTTCCATTGCATATTTGCAGGCAGATACATGGTTGAACTCCTTCTTACTGAGGGCACAGCACAGAATACTCTTAGCCTTACAGTTAAGAGAGATCTTCTTTTTATCATCATCTGTCCACTGATTCTTTTCGTTTGTGACTAGAAGATCACCTTCCTCAACTATAGACCAAATATGATAGTCGAGACCTTGTAGAAAATACTCCATTCTGGTCTTCCAATATGCATAGTCTTCTCCATCGAACAATGGTGGTCGGTTGACAAATTGACCTTCGCAATGACCATGGGCTACCATGGATCTTTACTCTTCAGATCGTTGGATCTTCTTCTTCTTTGTCGAAGAGACTCGCTCTGATACCACTTGTTGCCCAGCTAGCAAGCCCAGAGGGGGGGTGAATGGGTCTTTAAAAAATTTAGTCAACTAATACCTGTTTACAAAAACATTCACAACACACACACTGCAAGAGGGTTCATCCTGGTTCGGGGCTCCTCTTCACAGGAGTCCTACATCCAGTCCCTGAGCAATATCTCAGGATTTCACTACCAAGGGTACTGTCCCCCTTAAGGACCCTTACACCCAGCCGCAGCTGGTCTTCCTTCACATGAAGGGAAAAACACCACCTTGGATACCCCACCAGGTCTTCCTTCACAACTGAAGGGAACACCACCCTGGATACCACACCAGGTCTTCCTTCACAACTGAAGGGAACACCACCCTGGATACCACACCAGGTCTTCATTCACAACATAAGGGAACACCACCAGAAAAATGTTCAAAAGGAAGATGCCCCTAGATCAAGCTTATAGAACACACTTGATCTGAAGCAAGGACTGAGAAGAACAATATCTACAATAATGGATTCTTCTCAGAACAAGAAGCTCTCTCACAGATCTACACTAGAGAGCTAGAGCTAAAACTAATGGAAGTGTTTGCTTGGCTCTCAGAGAGGTTGAAGACGATTTCACTTGGTATATACTTCATTCTCTATGTGTCTTCTTTTGAAGCTTCAATCTCCTATTCTATATCATCCTTTTCAAATTTGAACGTTGAAGTACTCGTTGTCTCTAAGTTTTGGTTTACGTTAGACTGCATGGTACTGTAGAAGCTTCCAGTCAACAGTCTTTTATCCATTTGTGCACGCAGAGAGATAGGATCTTCTGTAGTATCCTATGGATTCTATTTTGTCCAACGTTGTATGAAGAATGTTGTCAGAGACCTGCATACATTAAATGCTAAACAATAGACAGCTAAGTTGTCTCTTGTTGTCAGTCAACATTAGATTGATTTTATACAGAAGTAGAAGTTTCATTCTGTTCTTTCAAAAAGATGTTTACAGAAAAAGCACGAGAATAGAAGATATCGTCTGCATGAATACAGAGATATGTTTAGAGTAATAAATGCACAGACGTTAGAAAGATGTGCGAGAAAGCTTTGACTTTTCAACGCAGTCAAAAGTGAGTCAAATATCAAGTCGTTATATTTGGCTTAAGAAATCGTTGAGTATTAATAAGTGAATCGTTATGATTCTATAAGCAAATCGTTATGAACAAGTCGTTATAATCAAATCGTTATAGACCAAGTAGTTGTTCTTACTAAAGGAATCGATGTGATTACTAAAGAAATCATTGCAGAGATCAAATCGTTATGAATCACTAAAGAAATCGTTATGACAAGCAAATCGTTATGATGACTAAAGAAATCGTTATGACAAGCAAATCGTTATGATGTCTAAAGAAATCGTTATGACAAGCAAATCGTTACGATCACTAAAGGAATCGTTACGAGAGAAAATCGTTATGATCACTAAAGGAATTGTTGCAATCACTAAAGAAATCCTTACGAGAGCAAATCGTTATGATCACTAAAGGAATCGTTACGATAGCAAATTGTTACGACTACTTATCAAATCATTGCACTTTCTTTGTGGGAGCAGATCGTTAAAGCACATAATGAATCCTTATGATTATGGAATCGTTATAAACAAAGGAAATCGTTATGGCTTAGTAGAAATCAATGTATTTAGACAAATATGATGCTATTTCAATAGAGTGATTAATTCTTACATGGTTGGCTTGTTTTCCTTTGGTTTTATTTCTTGTGCTCAAGACATGTAGAAAGAGGTTAGTGACCTTTATCATGGTTTTGTGAATCACCAAAATATAAAAGTAATTGAATTAAATTACATGGGGATAGACTGTTCATCACCTTTGACATCCCTCTAAGTCTCCTCTGTCGTTCTTGTCTAGATGGCCTCATCTAGGGCTCTGGAAGGAACCATGTTCACTCCTGAATAGTTCCAACGCCTTTCATTTGCTAAAGCCTCCATCTGTCCCGGGAAGGTAGTAGATTTCAGTCAGCTTTATGGTAGGCTAGTTTGGCTAGAAGAAACTCTAGCAGCATTGGGCTGGTCGAAGCTATGTCAGATTGCATAGCCAACTTTCGAGGGTGCTCTCAAAGCATTTTATGTGTCCCTCCAAGTCACACCTGAAGGTTCAGCTACAGGGACAGTCAAGGGTATGACCATCACAGTTTCTGAAGAGCTATTAGTTGAAATGTTAGATTGCCTCAATTCTGGACACATGATTAGTGAAGCAGTGCCTATGGAAAAGTAGTGATTAGGCGTTATTGGGAATCTAGGGTCTGTTAGTAAGAAAGGACTCCTAGTAAATGAGTTATCTGTAGAGAAAAGGTTAATCCATTCCATAATCACCAATATCATCACTCCTAGGGCTGGCACCCATTCTTCAATCACTGCTAGAGATGGACGCCTACTCTTCTGGGCAGTACAGAGACATAGGGTCAACCTGCCCTCTATCATTTTGGAGAGGATGGCAGGATCTAGAAACTTGCAGGAGTCCCTCCCATATGGACCTCTGTTGACCCTTATTTTCAAAAATGTTTTCAGTAGACTTAAGTGGTGAAATTTCCGTGGTTGTAAAAGAAAAAATAAGTCTGTCTACATTAAGGAGAAGCCACTACAGTTTGGAAAGCAAGGCACAAAACTATTGGACCAAGGACTCTGTGCCATAGTGCTCTCATGAAATCTTTCCAGATGAGGCACAAAGCTCCTCATCTATTCCAAAGTTTAGGGTCCACAACTTGGGACTGATGAAGTCAGACTAGAAGCATCAGTGGAAGAACAACAACAACAACAAGAGCAAGAACCTCAGTTAGAACAAGAGCAGGCTCCTGTCCCATCTCCTGAGCAAGAAGCACTAGAAGACACAATCAATCAAGTTCTCAGAGATTTGAGAGGTAAGGGAGTAGCACAAGAAGAAGAAATTCCTAGCTCTACTCCATTTGAGCCAATACTTGAAGAAGAACGTCATGTCTCTCCTCCACCCATTGAGACCCAACCAAGGACTCAGGGGGAGACCAGCAGAAGTGCAAATGATTTGATGGACTTGATGATGAAGCGGCAAGAGAGCTTGTCAATTCTACAAATGCAAGTCCAACAAGTTGATGTGAAGTTTGATCTTCTATCTGAAGAGGTCTCGCAGATGACGGACCTTTTGCTACAGTTGGTGTGCCAACATGGTACAGGTAAGTCTCCTGCTCCACCCACTGCACATTAAGAGGAGCAGCAACCTTCTGAGGAGCAGCAGTAGCAAGAGCAACAGCAACAAGAGCAGCAGCAGCAAGAGCAGCAGTAACAAGAGCAGTGGCAACAAGAGCAACAGCAGCAAGAGCAACAGCAGAAAGAGCAACAGTAGAAGCAGTTTGAGGTAGTATCTATAGAGTTAGAGGTTCCTCCTATTGAGCCAGTGCAGCGGCAGCAGCAGCAGAAGGAGTCAGTGCCTGAGCAGCCTCTAGAGTCTCAGGGTCTGGAGGTAGTTACCGATCCCAAGGCCAAAACCTTTAAGAGGAGGGTTAGAAGGAAACTCCATAAGGATGGTCAGCCTGTCTTCCCTTCTCAGCCTTTGACCATTTCCTCTCCTCCTACTAATCCAACTCCTCCCACTGCTACTACCAATCCCACTCCTCCTACTGCCACTACTGCTCCTACACCTCTAGCTCCCACTGTTAAACAACAACATCCACCTCCTTCTCAACCTACTTCATCCAATCCTCCTCCATCTAGCTCTCTACCTGAACAACAAAATCCTTCTTCAAATATTTCATTTTCCATGTATCCTTTGAAGTATTCTTTCAAGACTTCCAAGGCTAACATACCCACTCTTCACACTTTAGCTCCCCATTTCTTTCCTTCTCTTTCTACATCTTCCACACCCTCTTCTAGCAGATCCACTCTTTCCCTTGCTGAGATTGTACCCAGTGTGGTCCTTTCCTCAAAAGGTGGGCGCCAATTGAAAGACAATCCCAGCAAAGTACTTTCTCTATTCTGGTAAGCCTTTGTGTATCATTCTGAACATCATATGAATCTTTTCAAGGAATTTCTATCTATCAAAGTCTTCCTTGAAGTCCAAGAGATGCCAGGATATACTTTTGAGGACTGGCTACCTTCATTACTCCAAACCTCTAAAGTATTGTTGGCTGATGTCAATCTCATCACTCAGAAAAGCCACAGTCTAACTCCTACAAAATTTCTAGAACTCTATCCTGGTGAAGCCACTAAATTCCAAGCCACTCAAGCCAGGAACCAGTTTATGGACATTCCCCTTCACCCGAACCTTAGATTTTTTGATCTATTTGGTACCCACCTTAGAGACTCACCGGCCAAGTACACTAGAATGAAGCAGTTTAATGAAGCAAGATTCAGGATGGGGGCACCTGATGTGAATAAAGGGCAATGGGATGTTGAGTTCAAATGTGTATGATGATTGTGTTTAATGTTTTTGATGATGAATGACTTAATTGATATTGCATTGATGTTTGTAACATGATAAAAATGACAAAGACATGAAAGAGATGATCAAAGAAATGATCATGTAAAAATGCTTCTATGACTATCCATGTATTCATTATATCTTACTTGAAATGTTATTTCATGTAGGTGTGAATGAACATTAAAGAGAAGCAACCAAAGCCAACTGCAAAAGTTTGGAAAGACACATCAAGTACTCACCTGACAACAGCCAAGATGTCACATGTCGACAGATAGACCATCCAGGAACAAACAAGCTACTGGAAGCTCAATTGGAACAGTAACTGTCGACAGCTGTAGTGCATCTGTCGACAGATAAGGCTGTCTGTCGACAGCCAGGGATCGCCTGTCGAAAGACCCAGTTTTCCAGAAACAACATGGTTCTGGAAACCAGATTTGAGCAGTACCTATCGACAGCTATGATGAGCCTGTCGACAGCCGAAGGTTAAGTCACAACAGATGGTTAGGATATGATCTATATTGTGGTGTTCCCTTGTAACACGACTCTCCATGTTTGGACACCCATATATATAGATCATATGAAGGTATTTTCGCAGAAAGAAACCACCATATCAAAACCCTAAGCAAAACCAAGAAGAAGGCTCTCTCTCTGCTGCTTTGCTTCAACTCTCCATCCAGCGCGAGGAAGATCCATCTCACGAGCGGAGTTGAAGTTGGTCCGTCCACGATTCAAGCTTCTCCATCATCTGATCATCATCCATACGAAGCTTGGAGTTCTTCTGGATGACCACCATGAAGAGTTCTCATCTGGATTTGATTTCTTAACTCAGAACTCTTCCTTTCCTTCCACTTTTCACTATTTCGTGTGTGTGGTAGTGATTCGAGCATCTCTTGTGCTTGATCCACATATGTGGTGTTGTTCTAATTGCGTGTTTGCATCAGACAACGTGGTGTGTGTGTTGTTGATTGAACTTGCTTGATAAGCAGTCTTTCCATGTGTGTATGTGGACGGTGGATGTAGGATACATAAGTTGTGTACTCCGAACCACCTTAAATCTTCGTGTCTTGTGGTTTGCACGTTTCTATGATAGATGTTTGGTAGGCACGAGTGATTGTTCACACGCTAGATAGATTGCTAAGTTCCTAATCACAACTTGCACACACACCATAGTTCAAATTCAATACATATTTGTTTAAGATTTCGATAAGTCAGTGTTGGATAAAAAAGGAGGGCATAGTGCTTTTAATTGGTAGTAATCTATTCAACCCCCTTCTAGATTACTGTTTTAGATAATTCTGCACACCATTCATAGGAGATGATAATCCATGGACAAAGAGAGATCACCCCTTCCATGGTAATTGGTTTACCATTTGGACTGCATCCAAGTCTTATTAGGGCCATATCTTCTAGGAAAGCTTTTGCCCAGGTTGTATTCAATAGACATATCAGAATAGCTGCTATATTCAGAATAAAGTACAACCTTAGTCTATCATTCCACAGACTTGCTCTCATGTCTACTCCAAAGAACTCTCAGCATATGATAGACTTTCAAAATTGTTTTGCTGAGTTTGAGAGATTTACAGAAGACCAGTGGACAACAGCTTACCCCGAAGACCATTCTGATTGCTTGAAGCTCAAACTGTTTGTTCTTGAGTATCTCTGCAAAGGATATGAGAATCTTTGGAAATCTATTGCACATAAATGGAAGCAGAGGTACCTGGTATATTATCAAGCCAAGGAAGCAGCATATTCTTAGGGACTGCATTGGAATATTATAGTCCATGAATTTCTCCATCTGGCAGCCAACAAGAAGTTTGTTCCTCTGAAGAATCTCCTGCGCCCTAGAAACTACCATAAGAGAGTTACCTGGTTTCATCGTAGGCATGTTAAGTCCTATAGAAAATCCCCTCCATAGGACCCTCCTATAATATAGATTCTTCCAAGTTTGACAACTTCTTTCCTAGCAATGATAAGAAGCTTTGGGCTCTTCTTAAGCCTTTCCTTGCCAAAATCCCTCCTTCTCTGTATCTACCAAGCTCTTTATCAGCTTCTTAGATATAATCTGTACTTAAACAAATCAATATATGTGCAGATCTGTTCTCCATTTCTATGTATATATCTCTCTCTCCTTGTATCTTATCGTTTCTGTTAATGCCACAAAGGGGGAGAAAGAAAGTAAGAAACCAAATCATAGGACACAGTTTTGTAAAATCAAAATTGTTTTTCACTGTCTATTTAAAAGTTTTTGTCATTAACAAAAACGGGGAGAATTGTTGAGCAACTATCCCTTAAGAAAATTGTTTAAGACTTTAAATTATTTTAACATGGTGTTTTTGCTATGACAAAACCTTTTAAAGACTTTCTACAAGCAAATCTACTGGAAAATATCACAAAGAACATATCTAGCATAATACTATGTATCAACACTATCTTGAAATTTCTTAAGTCTATAGAGTATACTATGTACCATACTTCGACTATGGACTCCGACTCCAGAAAAGTCGAAGTGTTGAACCATCTTTGAACTGTACTCCGACTCTATGAAAGCCGAAGTCTAGACTCTGACTCTCTTAAAGTCGAAGTAAGCTATCGATTGTTGAACACTTCGGTAAAGTCGAAGTCCTAACTCTGACTCCTGAGAAGTCGAAGTCTCTGTATTATATTTCAACTCTCTGAAAGTCGAAGTTCTCACTCCGACTCCCACAAAAGTCGAAGTATGACCGATTGATGCTTATCACTCCGACTTTCCAAAAGTTGCACTACAAGAAAAAATGGGTTTAGAGACCGACAATTTTGGTCCCAATTCGGCCACTAAATGATTCAGTGACCGAATAGGGACTGAAATTGTCAGTGAAATTTTTTTTGTCACAATTCTATGACCGAAAAATTTCAGTCACTAATCAGTCGCTGATAGTGACCGATTGGTGATCGAAATGTTTCGGTCGCTATCAGCGATGGAAACAATTCAGTCACTATAGAGACCGAAACAATTCGGTCACTATTTCTGTCACTAAAAATAGTGACCGAAATAGTGACCGAATTGTTTTGGTCACTATCAGAGACTGAAAAATTCGGTCACTATTTCGATCACTATTTTAGTGACTGATTGTTTCGGTCGCTAATAGCAACTGAACTAGTTCAGTCACTATTTTGGTCACTATTTTAGTGACCGAAATAGTGACTGATTGTTTCGATCGTTCATAGCGACTGAAACAATTCAGTCACTAACCAGTCTCTATTTTTAATTATTATTTTTAAATATATATATATTTTAACAAAATAACATGTGCGTATAATAAAAATAAAAACTATATTATGACAAATGGCAACAATAATAAAACATAAAATGTCCACAACAATACATAAAATGTTTATAACAATGAAAAGAAAATCATGAATCCTCGTCCTCATCCTTGTCCTCGTCCACTCAGATGCCAATGGATGAAGGAACCTATAATAGATATATAACAATAATAAGTTAAAATTAAATACTACTATAAGTAATAAATTTTTAAATTTTATTCACTCACTTTTAAACAAAATTAACTAGCTTAATGTGAATTCGAGCGTCGAGCTCAAAGTGGGAGTCTGAATTGAACTCCGTCAGTTTCCACAAATCACACTCATCGCCTCGATCGTGCTAGAACAAACCAAAGGCCGATAGGATTAGTATTTCAAATTTTAGACCCCCAAACCTAGATAAGTTCTTCCTTTTTAAACATAACAAAACTACACTAACTTGCTTTAGGTGAATTTGAGCGCCGAGCTCGAACCGAGTGTCCAAATTGAACTTCGTTAGTTTCCACCAGTCACAATCATCGCCCTGGCTGTGCTGGAAAAAACCGAAGGCCAATCGGATTAGTATTTCTAATTTTCGACCCCCAAACGTAAGTTCTTCATTTTTAAAGTAAACTAACTTGCTTAAGGTGAATTTGAGCACCGAGCTCAAATTGGGAGTCTGAATTGAACTCCGTCAGTTTCCACAAGTCACAATCATTGCCCTGGCCGTGTTGGAAAAAATCAAAGGCCAATCAATTAGTATTTCTAATTTTGGACACCCAAACCTAAGTTCTTCATTTTTAAACTAAACTAACTTGTTTAATGTGAATTTGAGCGTCGAGCTCAAACCGAGAGTCCGAATTGAACTCCGTCAGTTTCTACAAGTCACACTCATCACCTCGACCGTGTTGGAATAAACTAGAGGCCAATCGAATTAGTATTTCAAATTTTGGACCCCCAAACCTAGCTAAGTTCTAACTTTTTAAACAAAACTAAACTAAACTAACTTGCTTAAGGTGAATTTGAGCACCGAGCTCAAACCGGGAGTTCGAATTGAACTCCGTCAGTTTCCACAAATCACAATCATCGCTCTGGCTGTGCTGGAAAAAACCGGAGGGCAATCAGATTAGTATTTCTCATTTTGGACCCCTAAACCTAAGTTCTTCATTTTTAAAGTAAACTAACTTGCTTAAGGTGAATTTGAGCGTCGAGCTCAAACTGGGAGTCCGAATTGAACTCCGTCAGTTTCCACAAGTCACAATCATCGCCCTGGCTGTGCTGGAAAAAACCAGAGGTCAATCGGATTAGTATTTCTAGTTTTGGACGCCCAAACCTAAGTTCTTCATTTTTAAACTAAACTAACTTGCTTAATGTGAATTTGAGCGTCGAGCTCATACTGGGAGTCCGAATTGAACTCCGTCAGTTTCCACAAGTCACACTCATCGCCCCGACCGTGATGGAACAAACCAGAGGCTGATTGGATTAGTATTCCAAATTTTGGGCCCCCAAACCTAGCTAAGTTCTTCCTTTTTGAACAAAACTAAACTAACTTGCTTAAGGTGAATTTGAGCCCCGAGCACAAATTAGGAGTCCGAATTGAACTCCGTCAGTTTCCATAAGTCACAATCATCGCCTTGGCCGTGCTAGAAAAAAATTGGAGGCCAATCATATTAGTATTTCTAATTTTGGACCCCCGAATGTAGGTTCTTCATTTTTAAAGTAAACTAACTTGCTTAATTTGAGTTGGAGCGCTGAGCTCAAACCGAGAGTCCGAATTGAACTCCGTCAGTTTCCACAAGTCACAATCATCACCTTGGACGTGCTAAAAAAAACCGATGGCCAATCGGATTAGTATTTCTAATTTTAGACCCCCAAACCTAAGTTCTTCATTTTTAAACTAAACTAACTTGCTTAATGTGAATTTGAGCGTCGAGCTCAATTAGGGAGTCCGAATTGAACTCCGTCAGTTTCCACAAGTCACACTCATCGCCCCGACCGTGCTAGAACAAATTGGAGGCCGATCAGATTAGTATTTCTAATTTTAGACCACCAAACCTAGCTAAGTTCTTCCTTTTAAAACAAAACTAAACTAAACTAACTTGCTTCAGGTGAATTTGATCGTCGAGCTCAAACCGGGAGTCCAAATTGAACTTCGTCAGTTTCTACAAGTCATAATCATTGCCCTGGCTGTGCTAGAAAAAACCGAGAGTCTGAATTGAACTCCGTCAGTTTCTACAAGTCACACTCATCGCCCCGATCGTGCTGGAACAAACCGGAGGCCGAACCGATTAGTATTTCAAATTTTGGACCCCCAAACCTAGCTAAGTTATTTCTTTTAAAACAAAACAAAACTAAACTAACTTGCTTAAGGTGAATTTGACCGTCGAGCTCAAACCAGGAGTCCGAATTTAACTTCGTCAGTTTTCACAAGTCAAAATCATCACCCTAGCCATGCTGGAAAATACTGGAGGCCAATCAGATTAGTATTTCTAATTTTGAACCCCCAAAATATAAGTTCTTCATTTTTAAAGTAAACTAACTTGCTTGAGGTGAATTTAAGCGCTGAGCTCAAACCAAGAGTCTGAATTGAACTCCGTCAGTTTCCAAAAGTCACAATCATCGCCCTGGCCGTGCTGGATAAAATCGGAGGCCAATCGGATTAGTATTTATAATTTTGGACCCTCAAACCTAAGTTCTTCATTTTTAAACTAAACTAACTTGCTTAATGTGAATTTGAACGTCGAGCTCAAACCGGGAGTCCGAATTGAACACTGTCAGTTTCGACAAGTCACACTCATTGCCTCAACCTTGCTAGAATGAACCAGAGGCCGATTGGATTAGTATTCCAAATTTTGGACCCCTAAACCTAGCTAAGTTCTTCCTTTTTAAACAAAACTAAACTAAACTAACTTGCTTAAGGTGAATTTGAGCGCCGAGCTCAAACCGGGAGTCCGAATTGAACTCCGTCAGTTTCCATTCGAGTATAGGTATGGCGCCATTTGAAGCTTTGTATGGGAGGCATTTTAGATCCCCGTTACGTTGGGAAGAAACAGGAGATCGGCATATGGTTGGACCATAAGTGGTGCAGGAAACATCAGCGAAGATCCAGATGATTGTGCAGAGATTGAAGGCAGCTCAAGATCGTCAGAAGAGTTATGCGGATACAAGGAGGAAAGACTTGGCTTTTGAGGTAGGAGACCATGTATTTCTCAAGGTATCGCCAACCAAGGGTGTAGTGAGATTTGCGAAGAGTGGCAAGTTGAATCCGAGATTCATTGGTTCTTTGAGATATTGAAGAAGATGGGGAATGTAGCATATCGGTTAGCTTTCCAACATCCTTGGCAGGAGTGCACCCAGTTTTCATGTATCAATGTTGAGAAGGTATGTTCGAGATCCGGCTCATGTGATTAGTTATGAGCCAGTGCAGTTTCAGCAAGATTTGTCCTATGCGGAGCAGCCTATAGAGATTCTGGATCGGAAGGTGCAAGAGTTGAGGTCGAAGTCCATTCCTTTCGTGAAAGTTTTATGGAGGAATTGTTCACGCGAAGAAGCAACTTGGGAGCTTGAAGAAAGGATGAAGAAGCAATATCTGTCCTTGTTTGGTGAGTATTCTAACTCAATCTTCGAGGACAAAGATTATTTTAAGGGGGAGAGGGTGTAGTGCCCTAGAAATCTTATTGAACTGTATAATGCAATTGTGTATGTGTTTCTGCATTTAGTGGTATGTTGTTCTGTGTTGAACTTGGCGTCAACATCTACTGATGTTGACTATAGTAAACGGCATGATCTATTGCCGTTTATTGTATGTCGACGACAGGTGATTGTGTCGTTTATTTTTTTCTGAAATATTTGATTTTTCGGCCAAGAATGTTGACGACATGATCGATGGATGTCTACTTCATGGTCGACGGCAACAGAGGTTGATGTTAACCTGACTTGCCTATTTTTGTTGTTACCGTTCCAGGGGCGAATAAATCGGTCGTTTCCATGCATTTATTTGGGAGATCTGGAGCGTTTCTGATCCAAGGGCTAGGATTAGGTTTGGGTAATGCGTAGGGATCTTTATTTCTGAAGACCCTGCCATAGCCTCGAAGTAAACCTCGGGTCTCGATCAGAAATAATGGACTTCGGCACACCATGCAACCTCACAATGCTGCTAACATATAGCCTAGCCATACTCTCCACGGACTGCTTCTTCTTCATAGACAATAAATGCGCCGTCTTGGAGAAACGATCCACAATCACCCAAATCGAGTCATTGCCCTTTGCTGATCTGGGCAAACCCGTCACAAAATCAATGGTGATTGCTTCCCACTTCCATACTGGTATCTCCATCTTCTGCATAAGGCCAGATGGTCGCTGACGCTCGGCCTTCACCTACTGGCACACTAAACACCTGGAATAGGGTTGCAAACGAACCAATACACTCGACAAGTAGCTCAAAACTCGGCTTGATAAAAACTCGACTCGGCTCGTTTATTAGATAAATGAGTCGAGCTTGAACAAAAATATAAGCTCGATTCATAAACGAGTTAAGCTTGAACAGAGATATGCTCGACTTGAATACATTAGCGAACAGCTCGTTAAGATACCCGATAATATACTCATTAAAATACTCGATTAGTTACTCGTTAATATACTCGTATGATATTAATTTCTTATTATAAATATGAAAATATTAATATTTATTATTTTTATAGAACTTTTGTTCAGATACGAAATACTTATGAATACTAAAATATAAAAGAATAAATATGAGTGTGTAAAGACACAAATTATGAAAGGAAGGGCTGTAGATGAACTAATACACTCGCCAAGTAGCTCGAATTCGACTCGGATGTTACTCGAATTCGGCTCCTTTAGTAAAGTAAACGAGTCAAGCTCAAACAAAAATTTAAGCTCGTTTTATAAACGAGCAGAGTATGAGCAAATGTCTACTCTTGTCGTTTAAGCTCGTAAACAAATTCGTTTAATTTTTTTATTATAAAAATTATAAATATAATTTTTAAATATTTTAAACATTATACTAAAATAATTAAACAAGTAACCTATGAAGGATCTTGGGGTATGACCTTGAAATAAAATAAATTTGGGTCTTATAAACAATTAGGTTTTTACTTGTAAATTGAATTGGGCTTATATATATACATAATATGGATACATATATATTTATATGTATATATATAACTCACAAATTCAATTGGGATCATTAAGATACTCATTAAGAGCTCAAACTCGAGAGTATTTAAACGAACCAAGCTTGAACAACCATTTTCAATACTCGATAAAGCTCGAGCTCGACTCGAGCTCGATTAAAAATTAACGAACAGAGCTTGAGTAGCATAATACTCTGCTCGACTCGACTCGTCCACATCCTTCTTCATACCAGACCACCAGAAAGATCTCCTCAAATCTTGGTACATCTTAGTGTTGCCTGGATGAATAGAGAATCTCGACCTGTGAGCTTCTGCAAGAACATGCTCACGGTCATCCACAACATCGGGAACACAAACTCGGTGTTGGAATCTAATAACACCGTCCTCATCTTGAGCAATGCCAGCCTTGCCCACCATCTCCTGAAGTCTAGGATCAGCTCTCTGCTGCTCGATCACCTCATCCAGAATTGTGGATCGGATAGACAACTGAGCCACGAAAGCCTGACATAACATTGGCTCTAACTCAGTCATCGCACATGCTGCATCCTCCAGCATCTTCCAATCCTGCCGAAGTAAAGACCTCTTCCTACGGAGTGCATCTTCCATGACATTCGCCTTCCCTAGATGATACTGAAGCTCGAAGTCGTAGTCCTTAAGGAATTCAATCCACCATCTCTGCCGCAGGTTCAACTCCTTCTACGAGAAGAGATACCTCAGACTCTTGTGGTCAGTGAACACCTCACACTTGACACCATAAATATAGTGTCTCCAGAACTTGAGTGCATGAACCACTGCCGCAAGCTCTAAATCATGGGTCGGATAGTTACGCTCATGCTCCTTTAATTGGCGAGAAGCATAGGCAACTACCTTACCATGCTGCATCAACACACAACCAAGACCTATTTGAGAAGCATCAGAGTAGATGGCAAAACCCTCTACATCACTAGGCAAGATCAACACGGGTGCAGATGTAAGCCTCTCCTTCAACAACTGGAAACTACTCTCGCAATCATCAGACCACACAAACTTCACACCCTTCCTGGTTAGCTGAGTCAAAGGTGCGGCAATAGATGCAAAGTCCTCAATGAATCGTCTGTAATAGCCTGCTAAACCAAGAAAACTCTGAATCTCCGATGGGGTCCTTGGAATCTCCCAATCTAACACTACCTGGACCTTCGCCGAATCAACTGCAACTCCAGCGCCTGAGATAACATTCCCAAGGAAATGAACCTCGCGCATCCAGAAATCGCACTTGCTGAACTTAGCATACAGCTTGTGCTCTCGGAGAACCTCCAGAACAACCCTCAAATGCTCACAGTGTGTAGCCTCATCAGGAGAATAGACTAACACATCATCAATGAACACCACGACACAGCTATCCAGATATGGTCTAAACACCCTGTTCATGAGATCCATGAACGCTGCAGGGGCGTTGGTCAGACCAAATGGAGAGGAGGACTGCCTTGTTGCCATGGCGGGCGTCTTCGAATTCGTATTCGTCACTCCAGCAGAAGGGTTAGAGGCAAGTAACATGGGGGATCAGTTTAGGATAGTTTAATCTTTAGTTTTACTATTTTTACAGATTTTTAAACCATCGAAATAACATGTGGGAAGGGGTGTAAGTTCCGTTATTTTATGTGCAAGTTCTGTGTTTTCTGGATGGATGAACTTGACGTCCATATCGACCGCCGTTTAGTTTATATAAATGACAACATCGATCGCTGTTAATTTCTTGTAAACGACATGTTTTTGGACGTCTACTATATGTTAACGACGCTATGTGCCGCCGTCTACTGATATTAATGATAGGATATGTGGATGTTGACTCTGTGTAAACGCCACATATTTGGCCGTTAAGTTTATCAGTGTTGTGTTTTTTTTGAAATCTGATCATATTTCCTCAACCGTGATTCATGCATGTATGAAGTTTTCGATCAAGTTATATTCTGTGCAATTCAGTGCTGTTATACTATGAACATGTCATTGCAATGGTGTATGGGCTATGTTTAGTTATTTTCTGTTGAATTCTATTTGAGTTAGTAAGAGAAAAATGGAATAAATGCAAGCATGATCCATGTTATAATGTCGTAGATAGTGACTGTACTACTGTTAGATGAAACTATAGATCTACTGCACAGTGCTAGTATTGAAATTGCATGATTTTATCACTGTTGTACCATGTTGAGTAGTTTAAATTGATGAAGAATAATCTTGAAAAATGTTTATGAGACTCAAAAAATTATGAAATTTTGCATGTACATGATATGATTAGCATTAGAGTTATGTCAAAATTTTAGGATTTTTAGAGCACTGAACACACTGTTATGATTTTCTGAATGATAAATTATGCATGAAAATCAATAAATATGAGAAGGTATATGCATGTTGGATTTGATAATAGTACCATGATAGGTTACTGTTACACAGTAGAATGTTGATTTCAGAACTGAGAAAACATGTTGGGTGATATTGTATTGCCATCTTGATAAATTATGCATGAATGTATGAAAGAGCATGATAGAATTATAGGAAAATGTTAATTGCATGATTATATATGTTAATGTATTTTTTTAAAATGAATTGGCCAATGAGACATTGCTATGATAGAGATAACTACAAGGAACTACACCATGGAATGCCCCTTTGGTAATGGTTCACCTACATGAAATGACCTACATGAATCCGTGGGCAATGGATTGAAATCCTGGAGGTAGACATGGTCTACTAGTTAAGGTGGGAAGGACTTTCCTCGGTATTGCACAATAACCTAGACTTCATCACTGCTTTGCCTAGGTGATAAGTGAATGACTACATGCTACATGATCTCTATTCATAGTGTGGGCTATGTCTTGGCAACTACATGACTACATGATCTACATGTTACACGCCACATGAACTACATGTCACTTGTTATATAAACTACATGCTACATGTTAAAGTGAATACATGCTACATGATAATGAATTACATGTTACATGATATAGATTAAAGGTTACTTGAAATTGTTTACATGACGTTAAACATATGTTTTAAAGAATTTGATTTTAAATACCATGCTACATGAACATGTTTTAATCAATTGTTGTAATATGAGATGCAAGCTGTATGTTACATGAATTGCGTTATTTTCATGATAAATAAACATGTTATGTAAAGAATGATTGCCAAGTGACTTAGAACATGCATGTTTATAGGAAGAGCTATATGATATCAAGGATGTGAGAAATATGTTATCATGTTTTAAACCTAATATATATATTATATCTTGAACTGTCTTTCATGTGACTTGCTGGGTCTTGTAGACTTACACTTGACTAACATTTCAGGAGAGACAGAGGATACCCAGGAGTTAGTGCACACTAACTCGGAGCGTGAAGATGTGGAGACTTAATGCTTTACTTGAGTGTTTGAGAGATTAAGTATGTGAGGACATGATGTACTTTGAATTTTATGCATTTGGACTTATGGATTGTAATAAGTTGAACTATTGCTATCTTTCCCTTATGTTTTAGACTTAGTATTTGGATATGATGTTGATTGAGAAATTTGGTTCCATGTTCCGTTGCCACTTGTTGGAATTAAATTGTCATTTATGTATGTCTCAATTTGTACCGTCTATTTGTTGGATATTTTCCACTGTAATACCTCTATTGGATCCAATGTGAGTTGGAATAACTGTACTGGGTCCAAGAGGGGCGTTACAGAGATTGGTATCAGAGAGTTCCAGGTTGAGCATGTACATAAATGGAATATCAACATTGTGTTCATATCCTTAAGTCTACATAAGGAATTAGTCCAAGATTTATGTAGAATAATAGGTTATTATAATAAATGTTTGTTTTGCAGACTATGGCTACCCGTGGACGTAGAGGAGCAGGCCCGACCCGAGGCGATGAGTCGGCGGGAGGTTCGCAGGCTCCAGATCAGCAGGCGCCAGACCAGTCAGGCGTACCTTTGCCACCCCACCACCACATGTGGATTATGGAGCGTTAACGTAAGGACTTGTGCATGCAATGCATACTCAGGCACAGACGGCAGATGCTTTGCAAGCGCAAGTGCAGGCTCAGGTTAGTAGTTAAGAAGTGTTACCAATTTGTTGATTGGAAGAATGCATCTAAGAACTTGACTTGGATGTAGGAGCAGGCACCTACTCACGAGGCAGGCATTGGAGGTGTGTCGATGATGGAGCGATTTAGAAGGATGACCCCACCTTTCTTTAAGGGGGAGTGTGATCCCATCATGGCGGAGAGTTGCCTTCGGGAGACGGAGAAGATCTTTCATGCTATTCAATGCGCGGAAGAGGAGAGAGTGACCTTAGCCACATATATGTTGCAGGTAGAGAATAGTTTTTAGATGGGTTATGTATATTGTTTATGGTGCAACTTTAGACGTATCTATCTTCTTTTGTAGGAGCGTGCCAATGTGTGATGGTCGTCTGTACTATGCACACAGTTTGATGATGGAGCTATGGAGGTTGCATGGGCTGAGTTTGTCCGTCTGTTCAGGGTGAAGTATATTCCAGAGCATGTGCAGGATCGCATGGAGCAGGAGTTTCTAACATTGACCCAAGGGTCAATGAGTGTGCTTGAGTATGAGGCTAGATTTGCGGAGCTATCAAAGTATGTGCCTCACATTGTGGCCGATGAGCGGAGGAAAGTGAAGAAGTTCATCATGGGGTTGAAGCCGTCCCTGAGGACTAGACTGGTGGCATTCAGGCATCGATCTATGGAGGAGGCTTTGTCAGCGGCATGCATGTAAGAAGCCGAGATGGAGTTATATCTGGAGGAGAAGAGTGTTGAAGCACTCTTATATTTTACCCTTATATTTTGGTGACAACAAAACTTATGATTAATTAAATATTATTACATATATTTAATATTATACTTTCCTAATAAATATAAATATATGGTACTATCGCTATGAGTTTTGCATTGAAAAGCTAAATCGATGTCTATTCAATATACATTGATTTCAGTTCACATAATGCCACATCGATGCTGTAGAAAACATGGATCTGTTGAACAGATCGATTTCCTTGATAAAACAACGATTTGATCGTTGTAACGATTCGATAAGTTAAACAACAATTTGATCGATGTAACGATTCGATAAGTTAAACAACGATTTGATCGCTGTAACGATTCGATGAGTTAAACAACGATTTGATCGCTGTAACGACTCAACAAGATAAACAACGATTTGATAGCAAACAACGATTTGCTCTCACTTAAAGAACGATTTGGTCAAAACAACGATTCGCCTTAACTAAAAGAACGATTTGATCACAACAATGATTTGTTCTACTTAAATAACGATTTGTTCTACTTAAACAACGATTTGCTCATACTTGAACAACGATTTGCTTACACATCGATTTCACTTAAACATCGATTTCATTCAAACATCGATTTCAACTTAAACATCAATTTCCTTTATATTTCAAAATGTTTTTGGCATCTAGTGAAAAGTCAAATATATTTCATTTGCATAATCTTCTATTTTTCTGAAAGAATATCTCTTTTTTTCTAGATCTCTTCTCTCCTGTCAGACAAAAAGGGGCTTACCTACCACCTCTAGGTGACAACAGGAAACATAGAGGTATGAGTATTTCTTGATAGAAACACTCTTTGGTTTAAAACACATTCTTCTATGCTTGAAGACCTCGAAGACCACCAAGTGGCTAACAGTCAGAAGAAGAAGAAGAGAAAGATCAGCAACGACTAGAAGAGTTCCAACGAATCTCTTCAACGGATCTATTTTAAGGCTGCTCATATAAAAGATGAAGCAAGGCTAAAGAAGAATAATAAGAGAGCTTTCCTGAAGATCTTTAAATGAGTGTACATCCAGTGAAGAACCTAAACTTTAGATACACTAAAAGGAAAAGAGAGAAAGAGCCCAAGCCCAAAAAGAGGTGCTCAAGCATCTGAAGCCTTCAAGCTTCAAGCTCCTCCTCCTGTCTTCACTCTCTCTCTGTGGTCATTGTAATTTCTAGGGAGAGTCCTTTGTTGAGAGTTTCTGGGTTAGAGTCCATTCTTGTAAAACTCTCAGCTTTGTTCTTTTTTTTCTAAGAAAGATTCATGTCCAGCTGTAGGACTGTATATGGTGTAGAACCTAGCTAGGGGTTTAAGTCTAGTAGAACCACACTGGGGTTTGTACCAGGAGGTTGGCTTCTTGACCTGTAAGAGAAGTGGGCTGCCTTCTTGTCTGGGAAAGAGAAGAAGACCAGCTCGGGTGCTGGGTGTTGTATTGTCCTTGAGGGGAACTGTACCCTGGGTTAGTAAAATCCCAAGAGATTGCTTGGGGACTGGACGTAGGACTTCCATGTGGGAAGGGCCAAACCAGGATAAATTCCTTGTGTTCTTTGTGTCATTGTTTATTTGCTTCCGCACTGCTAATCTCTATCACACTCAACTAACCAAACCTTCAAGTGATAATTTTCTGTGTTTAAGTTTCTGTTTCAGATGCTATTCACCCCCCCCCCCCCTTCTAGGTTAGCTTGTTTCCGTACCAAAAGAGCCTACAAGTGGTATCAGAGCGAGATTCTCTAATCAATCAAGAAGATCCAACGATCTTAGAGAAGATCCATGGCAGCTCAAGGATTTGCTGAAGGTCAATCAGTCATCAGACCTCCACTCTTTGATGAAGAGGATTACCAATACTGGAAAATGAGAATGGAATGCTTCATTCGAGGCACAGACTTTGATCTGTGGTAGGTAATAGAGGTAGGTGATTTTGTTATTGTTCCTGCTGAAGGTACTACTGCCATTACAGCAGCTGATAAGAGTAAATTATCTCTAAACATTAAAGCAAAGAACTATTTATGTTGTGCTTTATCCAACAGATAATTTAGTAGAGTATCTGTATGTAAATCTGCAAAAGAAATGTGGGATAAACTACAGATAACTTATGAGGGAACAGATAAAGTAAAACAAACTAGGATAGATATTCTTGTCTCTCAATATGAACAATTTAAAATGCTTCCAAATGAAAATATCACTCAAATGTATAATAGATTTTCAAGCATAGTAGTTGGTCTAAGTTCTCTTGGTAAAAATCTTTCTGATGAGGAAACTGTCAAAAAGATACTTAGGTCTTTAACTATTTCATGGACCCCTAAGGTCACAGCTATTGAAGAAGCCCATGATCTAACCAAGTTTTCCATTGATAAATTAATTGGCTCTCTCATGGCACATGAAACTAATATGGAGCGACTATCTAAAAGCTCTTCTAAGAAAAAACTCAATAATGCTCTTAAAGTTACAGCTGCTCCTTCCACCTCTTCTTCTTCTTCTAGTTCAAAAAATGCAGGCTCTGAAGACAGCAATGTGGATGATGTCCTATCCAAACTTTAAAAAATTCTCAAGAAGAAGAAAAATGGATCAAGAAGGATTCAAAAGAAAGAGAGAAAGGAAAAAGAACCAGTCTGTTATGAATGCAGAAAACTTGGACATCTGAGACTAGATTGTCCAAGACTCAAGAAGACTGGTCAACCAAAAAAATCCAAGAAGCAGCACAAGAAATTCAAAAGAAAAGCCATGGCTGCTGCTTGGAATAATGATGAAGCCACAACTTCATAATCATCAAGCTCAGATCTCGAAAAAGAGCAGGAAAGTCTAGCCCTCATGGTAGGACTAGATGAGGTAGATTTTGACCCATTTTTTGATTCATGCACTGATTCAGGGTCAGAGTCTGAAGACTTAGAATAAGTCTTTAATGAACTTTATGAAAAATATAAAGGTGTTGTAAAAGAATTAAAAATTCTGAAAAAATAACACTACTTGCTTAGAAAACACCAATTCAGATCTTAAATCCAAAATAGAACAATTAGAAAAACAATTAAAAGAAAGTAAAGATAATAATTATCTTTTAAATGAAGATTTGAAAAGCAAGAACAATGAGAAGTTAGAGTTAGAAGAAAAACTGAAAACTCTAACTGAAGAAAATCTTTATTTAAAAGAATCTATTAGAAAATTAACCGAAGGGAAAACATCTTTAGCCCTATGCTTAAAAGGATCAAAATCTGAAAATAATAAACAAGGTCTTTGATACAAACCTCCTGAAAAAGGAAAACAAGTCATAATTCCTAGAAAATATCAATTACAAAATTTGTAAAGGAAACCAAGATGCCTCAAAAAAAGGCCCCTGTAATGAACAAGCTCTATCAAAAGGAAAAGGTTTCCAAAAATTGGGTTCTAAATAGACATTACAAAGATAATAGGAACTGCAAAACAAATTATATTCATTGTTGTTCTCATTGCAATAAATTAGGACACACAGTAAACACCTGCACAACAAGGCACCTAGTATGGATTCCGAAAGGATATCTTTATGCATCTAACCATCAAGGACCCAAAAAGATTTGGGTACCTACTTCTGAGTAGTTTATTTGCAAGATAGCCTTGGAGCATCAGGAACAAAGGATGCTCAAAGCATTGGTGACTGCCAGCTCTTCATCCAACTCATATCTGAAGAGGGAGTAGTCACTAATTTATTTTTAAATTTTAGTATTACTAACAACTATTTACAAGTCTCATTCAGTTGGAGTCTCTCATTCAGGGGGAGCACAGACCAAGGGGGAGTTATTCATTAATGTCAATCATTGTTGAACCTCTCAATGGTAAGAAATTTTCACAAAAAAATGAGAGATTGCATGGTAAGATCATTCCTTTTTGGTTAGTGACAAAAAGGAGGAGAGTATGCATAGTATGTATTATCTGTGAATTTTTTGTATTTTCTACGCTTTAAGTATCTTTGTCAGAAAATTCTCATAAGTTTTGTCATCACCAAAAATGGGGAGATTGTTGAACCACTCTTATATTTTACCCTTATATTTTGGTGACAACAAAACTTATGATTAATAAAATATTATTAAATATATTTAATATTATGCTTTCCTAATAAATATACATTTATGGTACTATCACTGTGAGTTTTGCATAAATCAATGTCTATTCAATATACATCGAGTTCAGTTCACATAATGCCACATCGATGCTGTTGAAAATATGGATTCTCTTGAACATATCGATTTCCTTTATAAAACAACGATTTAATCGTTGTAATGATTCGATAAGTTAAACAACGATTTGATCGATGTAACGATTCGATAAGTTAAACAACAATTTGATCGATGTAACGATTCAATAAGTTAAACAACGATTTGATCGTTGTAACGATTCGACAAGTTAAACAATAATTTGATAGCAAACAATGATTTGCTCTCACTTAAAGAATGATTTGGTCGAAACAATGATTCGCCTTAACTAAAAGAACGATTTGATCACAAACAACAATTTGTTCTACTTAAACAACGATTTGTTCTACTTAAACAATGATTTGCTCATACTTGAGCAACGATTTGCTTACACATCGATTTCACTTAAACATCGATTTCATTCAAACATTGATTTCAACTTAAACATAGATTTCCTTTATATTTCAAAATGTTTTTGGCATCTAATGAAAAGTCAAAAATATTTCATTTGTGTAATCTTCTTTTTTTCTGCCAGAAGATCTTTTTTTTTTTCTAGATCTCTTCTCTCTTGTCAGACAAAAAGGGGCTTATCTACCACTTCTGGGTGACAGCAGGAAACATAGAGGTATGATCCTTTCTTGACAGAAACACTCTTTGGTCTAAAACACCTTATTCAATGCTTGCAGACCTCGAAGACCACCAAGTGGCTGACAGTCAGAAGAAGAAGAATGGAAAGATCAGCAACGACTAGAAGAGTTCCAACAGATCACTTCAACGGATCTATTTCAAAGATGCTCATATAAAAGATGAAGCAAGGCTGAAGAATAATAAGAGAGCTTTCCTGAAGATCTTTAAACGAGTGTACATCCAGTGAAGAACCTGAACTTTAGATACACTCAAAGGAAATGAGAGAAAGAGCCCGAGCCCAAGAAGAAGTGCTCAAGTACCTGAAGCCTTCAAGCTTCAAGCTCCTTCTCCTCTCTTCACTCTCTCTCTGTGGTCATTGTAATTTCTGGGGAGAGTCCTTTGCTGAGAGTTTCTGGGTTAGAGTCCATTCTTGTAAAACTCTCAGCTTTGTTCTTTTTTTTCTAAGAAAGATTCATGTCCAGTTGTAGGACTATATACAGTGTAGAACCTAGCTAGGGGTTTAAGTCTAGCAGAACCACACTGGGGTTTGTACCAGGAGGTTGGCTTCTTGACCTGTAAGAGAAGTGGGTTGCCTTCTTGTCCAAGAAAGAGAAGAAGGCCAGCTGGGGTGCTGGGTGTTGTATTGTCCTTGAGAGGGGCTGTACCCTTGGTTAGTAAAATCCCAAGAGATTGCTTGGGGACTGGACGTAGGACTTCCATGTGGGAAGGGCCGAACAAGGATAAATTCCTTGTGTTCTTTGTGTGATTGTTTATTTGCTTCCGCACTGCTACTCTCTATCACACTCAACTAACCAAACCTTCAAGTAATAATTTTCTGTGTTTAAGTTTCTATTTCAGATTTCAGAAAAACCTATTCACCCCCCCCCCTCTCTAGGCTAGCTTGCTACCGTAACAAAAGGGCCTACAAGGAGAGATTCTTTGAAGAGGCCTGGATTAGCATTTCAGTGGCAAAATAAGAAGAAGAAGGCCCCAGCATTTCACCCTAGGGCAGTGTTACTAGCGAGAGTGGCTGCACCAACACCGGGTGAAGGCACAGTTGTAGAAAAGCCCTTGTGTACTCAGTGTGGGAAGCGTCATGGAGGGGAGGTCTGTTGGGTTACTTCTGGTAGATGCTTGAGGTGTGGTGACAAGAACCACAAGATCCGAGAGTGTCCGAAGATGGCACAGCAGACTGTAGCGGCAGTAGCACCAACAGTAGCTAGACCGGCACCGAGGGCAGCAGGGAGACTGAGGGCTCAGGCTCGAGTGTTTGCGTTGGTGAGAGACGAGGCAGAGTTGGCAGAGAACGTCACAGAAGGTACGGTTTTGATTATGGGAATGCATACTGTTGAGTTCTCATATGATGAATGCTTAATGAGAATGCTAAGCTAACAAGTCACATGTTTATTTTTTATGATGATCATTTCATGGACAAAATTGATGAATGTTAAATGATGAAACATGATGACAATGACTCTTGGATGCAAATTAAACATACATTTTAATTGATCATTTATATGTCATTATATCTCCCTAGCTAAGTTCTTTAATGTAGGTGAGATTCTATTCAAGACATGTATCAAAAACAAGGTTCAAAAAAAAAAAAAAAACATATACAAAGTCAAAAATACCAAAAAGAATTTTCATAGTTTGTCCCCTCACATGAATGGTGTGCTATTGAAATGTGTGAAACTCTTGCTTTAATTGTTTTTGAATTGCTTGAATGATGAGTCTTCACATGCACACACTATGGGGGAGTTATGTTAAGGTAGGTAAGTGAAACTTTAGAGGGAAACATCTCATTGGCCATAGCCTTATTTTCCTTGAATGAACATTCCATCATTTCTCTCATCTCTGCCTTCAAAAACCAATTTTCTGAAGTCCCTGTCGACAGCCCCCAAGCTGTTGTCGACAGCCACTCGCAGGTTTCATCCAACAGAACTCAGAAGTTGTCTGTCTGTAAGTACCTGTCGACAGCCACCCTTGCATCTATCGACAGGAACACCCTCCCAGAACACAATGTTTTAGATCTGTCAGCAACTGTCGACAAGCCCCTTATGGTTGTCGACAGATGGACCTGTTTCTTCAAATATTTCTCTTTTTGGTCCAACATTCTTCATGAGCATACTTCTTGAAAGTATTTAAGGTGCAATTTGGTAAATGCCTACATTATAATCTTTCCTATTCACATGATATCAAAGATATTGTCTAAATCACAATGATTTTTGACATACTATTCTTTATGAGTCTAAGTTGCATTAACATGAGCACATCAAACAAAACACATGACGAAGCTTAAATTAACTCACCTGAATAACTAATTTGTAGAATATCATTTTTCAAAGTCATGTGATCAATCACTAGGTCATTGAGGGTTATGTCTTTCATTGGTTTTTAAACTCCTTCTACTTCTTGACCTTGATTTTGAAACAAAAAAAAAAACAATCAAAATTAAGGGAGACAAGCTACCTATTTCAAAATTACAAATTGTTCAATACAAAGGGAGAGAAAAGGCAAAGCAATGTTGAGTATTGCTAAGTAACCGGGGATGTGGGCATCACAAATGTCTATCTTCGCGTCAAACGGCTTACTCATTATCTGTGTATAATGGTTTGATGGTCACTCAACCGAGTAATTGGGGATACGGGCATCACAAATGTCTATCTTCACGTAAAAAGGTCAAGTGATCCTAATTACCACTATTTCTCTTACGCTCAAAACAAAAAAAGGGAAATAGAGTGTAGCCTCCCCAAATTTGTCTTGACAAAGCCATTATGTAGTTTCTGTTTAACTACCCATGTAGACATCCTCCTCATAAATTTTGTGACAGTCACCCACTAAGAAAAATGGTCTCTTGCAAATGACCTTATTCAAGAGGGTCTTTTTATCATCACATGTTTTTTGTTTTAATGCATTCTTGTTGTTGTCACTTGAGAATCGGAGAATATTATTTCACAACCATTGTCGATTCTTGACGTGTCCTAAATATTTATGGCTATGACATTTTATAATATGACTTTACCTATTTTCCATCTTACATACACAGTTCATGCTCATGGCCTTGAAAATCTGTCAAAAATCCTTCACTGGCACAATTCTGTAAGTGCCTGTCGACAGGGCCCGGTTCTCCTGTCGACAGTCGGCGGCAGACTGTCTTTTGGAAACCCAATGGACACCCTTTTAGGGCGGATTTCGTGGGACCCAGACCTTTCAAATCCTCACAAACCTTCTTTAAAAGGTCCCCATGAACCCTGCCTCCCTTTCTCACTTCCAAAAGCCCTCTCTTCCTTCCTTCTCCCCAAATCCTTCCTTCTCCAGGGCGACAGAGGAGATCTTGCTACTCTCTGTGTCTCCTTCCTCCCTCTATCTCCTTCCTCCCTCACATCTCCCTCTACTTCGAGATACATCATCTGATGGCTCCACCGGCCAAGAAGATGGCCTCCCGTCGTCGTCCTCGGTCTCCCGAAGCTGGACAGGGCTCCAGGGCACCCGCCGAGCACCGGACGAAGCACCGGGAAGACCGTCTGCCAGAGCTCATCATCCCTCACAACCTTCAACTACTCGAAGTCCATGGTACCTTCACGAAGTTCATGCAACCCCGCTATGTCGACTTCGTGTCTCTAGAACACCTTTTTCCAAGGTTGCAGCCTCTCTTCGACATCCAGAGTTGGTCTCCATTCTGCTATAATCACAAGCGGTACTCACCTACCACTGTGACAGAGTTCTTCAACAATCTTCGACAGACTGCTGCAGGTGATCTCTATTCTAGAGTCAAGGGGAGTTCCTTTTGAATTTCCCCTAATCTATGTTCTGTTGCCTTGCAAATCCCTAACACTGGGGTAGATATCATGTCCCATAATCCCACCCCAGAAAACATCCATACCCTCATAACTTTGCAGTCTTACGACCCTATGGGTCATAAGCAACTGAATGCTAACTCTTTCCCTCCACTTCATCGTCTCATACACCACATCTTCACAACCATCATCGTTCCTAAGGATGTTAGGATCGGATATTCGGTATTGGCAAAGCTAGAAGGGGGGGTTGAATAGATTTGCAGCGGAAACTTAAGCAATTTAAAAATTACTTCAGATTAATAGATCTACTCAATTAAAACCCCTTTGATCTGATGTGATGTGTGTGAATAAATTAACAAGTAGTGTGTAGACGAAATCCCTAGGCATGCATCTAGCGCAATACAATGCAAACCACAAGTCAAACCACAGTGCACAAGGGATTTTTTAGGTGGTTCGGAGATCACACCACGTGACTCCTACGTCCACCCCTCACACAGTGAGGACACACTACTCAACAATTGAGTACAACACACACACGAGCACAACGGCTCAACCACACACACACACACACGCTAGATCAATTCCAGAATAGATCAGATCCTCTAGCCTTGATCTGACCAACACACCACACACACTATGATCTGCACACAACCCTTGTACAGATCACAAATCACACACACATCCACAAACACCACGTACTGATCTCCAATCAGTACACACACACACAGATATATGAAGGTAGAAAGAAAGAAGAGTTCTGAGTTGTAGAACAAATCCGGAGATGAAGAACTCTTCGTGTGGTCGTCCAGAAGAACTCCAAGCTTTGTGTTGATGATGATCATACGATGTAGAAGAAGCTTGATTCATGGACAAATTGACTTCAACTCCTCTCGTAAGATGGATCTTCCTTGAGCAGAATAGAGAGTTGAAGCAGAGCAGCAGGAAGAAGCCTTCTTCTTGACCTTTGCTTAGGGTTTTGGTATGGTGGCTTCTTGCTGCGAAAATAGCCTCATATGATCCATATATAGTGGTGTCCAAGCATAGAGAGTCGTGCTAAAAGGAAACACCAAAATATAGATCATATCCTAGCCATTAGATCTTCAGAAAACTCCGTCTGTCGACAGCCGACTTGCTGCTGTCGACAGGAACAGACAGTGTTGCAAGATCCAGAAGATTGGGCTTTCTGGAAACAGATTTCTGTGTGTATCTGTCGACAGGGCAATTTTGCTGTCGACAGGGCACTATTCATCTGTTGACAGCACACTATTCCAGCAGCTTGTCTTGTTCTTTTGCACTTGGGTTTTGGGCTTAGTCTTGCATGGAATCTCACCTACATTTAAGAACATTATTAGTGAGACATAATGAACATATAAATGAACAAATTAAACATGTTTTTCTTGATTAGCATTTGCTTTTCTTGATTAACATTTGCTTGACTTAGCATTCTCATTATGTTTCACATATACACAAACATCAATTTGTATTGTTCATGAAATCTCATCATCAAAAACAAACATACCATCATGTCAACTTAACATTCTCATGTAAACCCAACATTCTCCCACATGAGAACCCAACATTCTCCCCCTTTTTGATGATGACAAGACTTACAATTGATGTTTCTCCCCCTTTTGGCAACATTCAAAAAGATAGGTCAAGCACAAATGGATAAGAATGAAGCAAAGAACTGTATGACCACATAACTGAATTGTGAAAGATATGAGTGGGGAATGAGTGTTCAATTAGAATTTTAAGGTTGAGAACTGGTTTATACCCATTACAAAATGTCATAGACACTAGTATTAAGACACGTAAAAATTCTATAATGGTTAAGAGATAATACTTTGGGAATCTCAAGTTATAGCATTTAGGATACATCGTTCAAAAACATATGAAAGTAAGATAACCCCTTGAATAAAACCATTAAAGAAAATCATATACCTTAGTGGTGATTTTCAGTTGGTAAAGGAAGGTAATGTCCACATAAACATTTGACAATTGACAACACATTGCCCTTGATTTAAATCGTGGAGGCTCCACTCTATTTCAAGCATTTGAACAATTTCTTTTGTCAAGATAATGTGGGAAAAGTAGTAATTAGGATCACTTTCACCTTTTGACGTGAAGATAGACATGAGGGATGCCCATACCCCCAGTTACTCAGTGTGAGTGACCATCATACCATTGTGCAGAGATAATGAAAGGACTTTTTGACACGAAGACAGACATTTGTGATGCCCATGTCCCCGGTTACTCAGTGATTCTCATTAGTGCTCTGCCTTTGTCCCATTTCAAATACTTTTTATGAACTTTTGAGTGTTTGAAATAGGTAGCTTTTCTCCTCTCTTTTTTTTTTTTAAACAATCAAGGTCAATGATTAGTTAAGGTCAATGGTTAATGTAAAACATTACGTTCAAAAACCTTCTTACTTATCAAACCATTTTAGAAACATGATAATCCATAAGGGAGATATTCAAGAGAGTTAGGTTAGAATCATTAGATTTGATCAATGTTTTCTAAATGACACAACCTAGATTCAAACACAAAATATTATATCAAAATCATTGTGATTAATTCAATGTCTTTGATACTATGTGAATATGAAAGGTTGCAATGAATAGTAAGTCCACATTCTCCCCTTGCACCAATAAACGGAACATACTCATGAAGATGTTGAGAAAGATGAAGAATTATCATTGAAATGTGTATCTGTCGACAGCAAGGGAGTGTCTGTTGACAGATGCACTCAGACTTGAAAGACTTGGTTCTGGGAGGTCAAGAACTGAGCAAAGCTGTCGACAGAAGGATTTTCACTTGTCGACAGAAGTACACAGAGTCCAATTTCTTGGTTCTGTGAGGCCATATCTGTCGACAGGCTGTTTGGGGCTGTCGACAGGGGCTTTGAAACTTCAACTTTAAGGCTGAGAAAGGAGGGAAATTTGAGCTACAAGATTGAGGGATAAGTACACATTGAATATGAAGGGTATCCCTTATGAATTTCACTCACCTAGCCTTAAACTTACTCCCCCATAATGTGTGCATGTGATGAGATAACATTCAAGCAATTCAATCATGATTTACACATTCATCACAAGCAGTTGCACACAAATTTCATGAGCATTTTCAAACTTACTCCCCCATAACGCATGCATAGAAAATGTATCAAGCAATTCACAAGTTATTAAGCACACAACTAGCCTTATGCATTACATGACTTTTGGTACTTGGCGGAGTATTTTACTCACGCATAATGATAGTTTCCAAACAAGCATAACTTATTTTTCCACATGTCATCATTTGATATACCAAGAGGTCATGTGCACAGTTATGCAAGCAAGATGGCATGATTCCAATTGCTAAGAGGCATTGTCATGTGGGGTAGCATTAAGGCACATTTTGCATTGCTCAGATAAAGGTAAGAATCCATTTCAATTCTTGCAATTCAAAATTGAAGTGATAAAGAGATTTTTACTTGAACAGTCTTCAATCACAGTCTCATTTTTTTTTTTTTTTTTTACCTTTGTTCTCCATCATTTCTTGCCTTGCACAGCCAATGTCATGAATCCATTTCTAATTTTTGGCTGCAAGACATCTCAGCTTGCTGATCAAGCTTGTTTTGGGACCCACACTTGCTTGGGTCCTGCAACGACATTAATGTTAGGATATAACAAAGATTTCAAAATCCAAAGTGATTTGATTTTTGGATTTCTGTTGTTTTGTGCAGTTTTCTGTTCATAGATACATGAAATTTCTGATCTTTATGAACATGTTTATCCTTGTGTGTATGAACACATGGATTATTATGGAGCTTTGAAGCATGCACAATATCATGATTTTTCTTCCAGCAGAATTTAGCAAGATGACCAAGTTTATTGCATTTGTAGCAAACGGGTTGAGCATTTACCTGGAGCTTACCATAGTGTGATTGCATTTGCTGGAATCTCTGAGATTCTTTAGAGTACCTTTGATCATCCTTGGGTTGAGAAGAAGAAGGTGGTACCCGTTGATATCTCTTGGCATGATGTGGAGTTCGAGATTGTCTTGTGGCTTTGTGAGTTGTTGGAGGAGTTGAAACCTTGTACAATCCTGCTTTCTTTTTCACTTCCTTTTTCGGATTTTCAGTTGTAACAACATTCTTTCTAACTGCTGCATTTTTGTTCAAATTTTTATTTTGTTTTTGAACATTTTTCTTCTTTTTCGCATAAGCAAGACTTGTGTTTTTCAATTCATTCTGAATCTTCTGTTTTTCTGCTTTTAATGCAACCACTTCTTTTTCTAAAGTATGAAGCTTGTTTAGCATGACATCCAAACCATTTTTTATTTTGTTCTTTTCATTTTCAAATTGAGCAATTTGTTGTTCTAGATCAACAATTTTATTCTTAGAATTGTTCCATTCGTCATTTAATGGTCTGTCATGATACATGCATTCAATCTTCTTTTTCAGATGATTATTTTCCTCAATCCATTGGTTGCATTTCTCTTTTATTTGATGATCATGAGCCATGTTGGAGATTTGCTTGATTAATTGATCATTATCAAATTTGAGATTTTCATTATGATCAATCAATTTTTCATTTTGATTTTTCAAATCAGAATTTTCAGATTCCACATGATCATGATCTTCTTTCAACTTAGAAAACTTGATTTCATAGTTTTTGACTTCCTTTTCCAATTTTTTATTCTCCATTTTCAATGTTTCATTTTCTTCATAGAATGCTTGAGCATTATCAATTATCATTTCATTCTTTTCCAGATTTTCTTTTAGCTTCTTGCTTTGATGTTTAACAGTTTTAAATTGTTTGCACATGTGCTCATAGCATTCTATCAATTCATCATAAGATATATCATTCTCTGAATCAGAATTGGATATTGATGCATCAAATGGATCTGAATTTGATTTACCTGATTCTTGAGAATTTCTTGACACCTTTGACATATGTGATCCTCTAGAGTCGTCTGAACGAGAAGAGCCTCTTGAGCTTCCATGAGCCATGTAGCATTTTTCTTCTCTTCTCTTTCTAGACTTGCATGTTTTCATAGAGGAGACCTGCATTTTATCAACATGATTATCAAACTCAATAATCATTGGTCTACTTATGATACTCGAGAACTTAGACATATTTCTGAGTATGTGTTAGATAAATAAACCAACCAACAGAATCAGATAATCAGATGAGAATCAGAATTAAATATAAACCCAATCAAAGCAATTAACCACACATAAACAGATATGCCAAATCACAATCGATGAACAGAAAACCCTCTCTGATACCAATTGTTAGGAATAAGAGCAATTAAGTGCACAAAAATAGATCTGCCAAATCAGTACCGATAAACAAAGAACCTGCTCTGATACCAATTGTTAGAATCGGATATTCGGTATTGGCAAAGCTAGAAGGGGGGGTTGAATAGATTTGCAGCGGAAACTTAAGCAATTTAAAAATTACTTCAGATTAATAGATCTACTCAATTAAAACCCCTTTGATCTGATGTGATGTGTGTGAATAAATTAACAAGTAGTGTGTAGACGAAATCCCTAGGCATGCATCTAGCGCAATACAATGCAAACCACAAGTCAAACCACAGTGCACAAGGGATTTTTTAGGTGGTTCGGAGATCACACCACGTGACTCCTACGTCCACCCCCCACACAGTGAGGACACACTACTCAACAATTGAGTACAACACACACACACGAGCACAACGGCTCAACCACACACACACACACACGCTAGATCAATTCCAGAATAGATCAGATCCTCTAGCCTTGATCTGACCAACACACCACACACACTATGATCTTCACACAACCCTTGTACAGATCACAAATCACACACACATCCACAAACACCACGTACTGATCTCCAATCAGTACACACACACACAGATATATGAAGGTAGAAAGAAAGAAGAGTTCTGAGTTGTAGAACAAATCCGGAGATGAAGAACTCTTCGTGTGGTCGTCCAGAAGAACTCCAAGCTTTGTGTTGATGATGATCATACGATGTAGAAGAAGCTTGATTCGTGGACAAACTGACTTCAACTCCTCTCGTGAGATGGATCTTCCTTGAGCAGAACAGAGAGTTGAAGCAGAGCAACAGGAAGAAGCCTTCTTCTTGACCTTTGCTTAGGGTTTTGGTATGGTGGCTTCTTGCTGCGAAAATAGCCTCATATGATCCATATATAGTGGTGTCCAAGCATAGAGAGTCGTGCTAAAAGGAAACACCAAAATATAGATCATATCCTAGCCATTAGATCTTCAGAAAACTCGTCTGTCGACAGGGAACAGACAGTGTTGCAAGATCCAGAAGATTGGGCTTTCTGGAAACAGATTTCTGTGTGTATCTGTCGACATGGCACTATTCATCTGTTGACAGCACACTATTCTAGCAGCTTGTCTTGTTCTTTTGCACTTGGGTTTTGGGCTTTGTCTTGCATGGAATCTCACCTACATTTAAGAACATTATTAGTGAGATATAATGAACATATAAATGAACAAATTAAACATGTTTTTCTTGATTAGCATTTGCTTTTCTTGATTAACATTTGCTTGACTTAGCATTCTCATTATGTTTCACATATACACAAACATCAATTTGTATTGTTCATGAAATCTCATCATCAAAAACAAACATACCATCATGTCAACTTAACATTCTCATGTAAACCCAACATTCTCCCACATGAGAACCCAACATGGTAGTCGCGAACTTGTGACTTCTGTTCACAAGTCCTTGCTCCATAAATTCTTGAACTGTGAACCCATCAATCTACCACTCCTCATCGTCTCCATCCTCCGCAGTTGCCTTCGTAGCTCCAAGAGGTCTATGCCATATGCATGCCAGCTCACTTCCCTCTTCTTATTCATTGATATCCAAATTCCAGACGCTGAGATGACTCCTCTGAAGTCTCGTAGCTCCTATGACCTCACTGCTGCTCATCGGATGGGCTACAAGATGGTAGATGGCATTGTGACCCGTGACCTCAAGGGTAAGGGACCAGCTATAGTTGTGGGTGATGGTGAAGATGAAGAAGATAAAGATGAAGATGAAGCTGAAGACTCCGAATCTGAGCATGTAGATGCTCCGGGAGATGGTGATAGCATTGCTGCTGGTGACACCGCTACTGAGCCTTCCATCAGAAATCTCATAGCTCAGTTGCAAATTCAGATGTCCACCGGCTTTGCTAACCTGAATGAACGATTGGACACAGTAGACACTAGTCTTGCAGCACTAGCTGACTCTCAAGTTCAGATCCAGCTCAGGCTTACTAGGCTCTCCACCCATGTTCAAGAGAATCGTCAGGCTCCTGCCTCACCTGGTCCTGATGCTGCTTAGAGGGTCTAGGTGTCTTAGATGTTTTGGTCACAGTCTTACTGTTGTCGTTTGCTTTCCAGAGTCATGTTCTTTACTTTCCTTGCAATTAGTCATGTTGTCCAATGTGCTATTGTGTGTAATGCCTATCATTTAATGCAAAGCACAATTTCTCTTCCTATTGATCTATGCATGGAATGCCTTTTTTGGATGTTGTCAAAAGGGGGAGAAATAAATTGAAAAATAAATTAGGGCTCAATTTGAAAATTTTGTCATCATCAAAAAGGGGGAGAATGTTGAGTTCTCATATGATGAATGCTTAATGAGAATGCTAAGCTAACAAGTCACATCTTTATTTTTGATGATGATCATTTCATGGACAAAATTGATGAATGTTAAATGATGAAACATGATGACAATGACTCTTGGATGCAAATGAAACATACATTTTAATTGATCATTTATATGTCATTATATCTCCCTAACTAAGTTCTTTAATGTAGGTGAGATTCTATTCAAGACATGTACTAAAAACAAGGTTCAAAAGATCAAGAAAAATAAGAAAAGCTTGTACCTGTCGACAGCCAGAAAGGTCCATGTCGACAGATACAAACAGGCCAGCAAGACATACTTCAGGACAGGAGTGCCTGTCGACAGCAGCAGTGTCTCCTGTCGACAGCCACTGAAAGGAAAAGGTTTTTCGAACTCCCTGTCTTCTGCCTGTTAGCACCTGTCGACAGGAGCACTTAGTGCTGTCGACAAACGCAGAAAACCCTCAGATACGAAAAGTCTATAAGTTACCAAACTTGGTGTTTCCAACTACCACGTCTCTCCATATGTAAACACCACTATACAAGCAACCATTTGAAGGTAATCTCGTACAGGAGCAGCCACCATCATCAACCCTAAAGAAAACCTAAGGAGAAGAGGTGTTGCTGCTGCTCTGCTTCACCCTGCTGTTCAGAGAGAGAAAGAACCGTTGTTCCAGCAGAGTTGAAGATAGTACGTCGTGGATTCAAGCTTCTCCATCAACCCAAGGCTATCAAGACGATGTTTGAACTCCATCCAGATGTTCTCCAGAAGAGTTCTCAATCAGGATTCATTCTTTCCACTCAGAACTCTTCCAGTTTTCACTTTTCTATTATTTGTGTGTGTGTGATTGTGTTTCAAGCGGCCTTGTGCTTAAATCACGTGGTTTTGAGTTGTTCTGATCGTGGTTGCACATCAGACATCTCGTGTGTGTGTGTTTTGTAGTCGTGAACTAGTTGAAAGCAGTCGTTTCTGCGTGTGTGTGTGGACCGTGGACGTAGGATACACAAGTTGTGTACTCCGAACCACGTTAAAAATCCATGTCCTATGGTTTGCACGTTTCTACGATAGATGTTTGGTAGGCACGTTGTCTCTACGCACGTTTGATAGATTGTTACTTCATCTATTGTTAGTTCACACACGTCAAAGTTTAGTTCAAAGTTTGTTACAGTTTCTACAGTCTGTGTCTTCGCAAAAAGAAGGTGATAAGAATTTTTTTTTAATCGGCAGTAATCTATTCAACCCCCCCCCCTTCTAGATTACCATATAGGGAATTCCGCAACCTTTCACATACTCGAGTTTTGTTTGATACTGGTGCTACGCATAGCTTTATTTCCGAGAAGTTTGCGAAGGTTTTGATGAAGGAGAGTAGTTTCGTTCCGGAAGTGTTGGAGGTACCCTTGTCTGTTCATACTGCAACCGGGACTATGTTGACTCGGTACTGTTTTTCTTCTCTTCATGTGAATATTGAAGAGCGAGTTTTGCCCGGTAGCTTTTATCTCTTGAAGATGAAGGACTACGATGCTATTTTAGGCATAGACTGGCTCGAGGAGCATTATGCCCTTATGGATTGCAGGAGGAAGATCATTATTTTCTGGATTCCTAGTGAGGATGAGTTTGTTCATCCCTTACCCAAGAGCATGTCGGGTAAGTTTGTGATTTCGGCCCTGAAGGCAACCCGGATGCTGATCAAGGGTTGTCGTGGTTTTCTTGCTAGAATGGTTATATCCATGGATTCGAAAAAGGTTTTGACCGTGGAGGATATTGATATTGTCCGAGAGTTCAGTGATGTTTTTCCCAAGGATTTGTCTAGTTTGCCCCGTATAACAATAGTCTCCATTCGAGTATAGGTATGGGACCATTTGAAGATTTGTATGGGAGACCTTGTAGATCCTCGTTATGTTGGGAAGAAGCAGGAGATCGGAATATGGTTGGACCGGAAGTGGTGCAGGAAACATCAGCAAAGATCCAGATGATTGTGCAGAGATTGAAGGTAGCTCAAGATCGTCAGAAGAGTTATGCGGATACAAGGAGGAAAGACTTGGCTTTTGAGGTAGGAGACCATGTATTTCTCAAGGTGTTGCCAACCAAGGGTGTAGTGAGATTTGGGAAGAGAGGCAAGCTGAATCCGAGATTCATTGGTCCTTTTGAGATATTGAAGAAGATGAGGAATGTAGCATATCGGTTAGCTTTGCCACCATCCTTGGCAAGAGTGCACCCAGTTTTTCATATATCCATGTTGAGAAGGTATGTTTGAGATCCGGCTCATGTGATTAGTTATGAGCCAGTGTAGTTTCAGCCAGATTTGTCCTATGCAGAGCAGCCTATAGAGATTCTGGATCAGAAGGTGCAAGAGATGAGGTCGAAGTCCATTCCTTTTGTGAAAGTTTTATGGAGGAAGTTTTCACACAAAGAAGCAACTTGGGAGCTTGAAGAAAGGATGAAGAAGCAATAGCCATCCTTGTTTGGTGAGTATTCTAACCCAATCTTCGAGGACGAAGATTATTTTAATGGGGAGAGGGTGTAGTGCCCTAGAAATCTTCTTGAACTGCATAATGCAATTGTGTATGTGTTTCTGCATTTAGTGGTATGTTGTTCTATGTTGAACTTGGCATCAACATCTACTGACGTTGACTATAGTAAACAGCATGATCTATTGCCATTTATTGTATGTCGATGACAGGTGATTGTGTCGTTTATTATTTTCTGGAATATTTGGTTTTTCGGGCAAGAAAGTTGACGACATGATCAATGGACGTCTACTTCATAGTCGACGGCAACAGAGGTTGACGTTAACCTGACTTGCCTGTTTTTGTTGTTATCATCGATCGCCGTTAATTTCTTGTAAACGACATGTTTTTGGACGTCTACTATATGTTAATGACGCTATGTGCCGCCGTCTACAGATATTAACGATAGGATATGTGGATGTTGACTCTATGTAAATGCCACATATTTGGCCGTTAAGTTTATCAGTGCTGTAACACCCCGGAAATTTAGCAATTTAAATTTTTCAGAAATATAGAGGGATAAAATAAATAATCGTATTGGAGACTTCCAACACCATGTAATTATGAACCATCAACAAGAATGGGCCTATAGAACACATTTGGCCCAAGGATAAGAATGAACTGGACAGGGAATTACCCAGAAATTCATGTAGGTAATTATGCCATAATTAGAAAGGGCAATTTAGAGTTAAAAGATGGTTGATTAGTCATGTAAGGTAAGCCAAAACCGAACTCAATCCCAATTGGTGGTTTCCTAAACCTTTGCTACCTCTTTTGGGTAAGAGAATCCCAGATTTCTTGGAAACTAGGAAACAGAGCTCGTAGCCCCTTTCCTAGTATCGTTAGGACTCTTAACAACATCCTAAAACTATAAGAACTCGTCCCTAAACTCTTGGGGAAGGTTTAACAACGAAGTTTGGGTCGTTTGGAGGCAAGCAAGAACTTCTGAGGAGCAGGAGAAAGGCTGGGAGTCCGTAGCTTCATCCCCTGCACCTTCTGTTGCATCCAGAACATCAACAGGTTTTAGATCTTCCTAAAGGTAGGTGTTCTCGGGCCAAGATTAAAGAAAATCAATGCCAACATGTAGTTTCTTGAGTCTAGGATCATTTGCACTTGATTTTCCCAATTTTCATGGAGTATTCATCGTGTATTGGATATTTTCCCGAAGTCTTGCACAGTTAGGGCATTTCTCGTTCGTCATATAGTGCACACGATTCCAGACCGAATTTGATTAAATCTTCTTCATGAAAGTTCTTCCAACTGAAGTCAAGATAATCTTCTATGTTGGACGTTTTGTCCAAAAATTCTTCGTTAGAGAGTTAGGAGCAAGATAAGAGAGTCTCTGCATGATACTGCGATTTCGGGCTACTATTGACTTTTTGTTCTTCATATGTTTTCTTAGGATTCGAGAACAAATTAGATCAAACCCTAAACATCCAAGTTCTTGTACTAGTTGTCCTCTTCATCTTTTGTGTTGAACGTTTTGTCCAAATGTCATTCTTTAGAGAGTTATAAGAGTTAGAAGTGAATCGCTGCATGAGACATGTTTTCTGGTTACACCTGACCATGTGTTTTGTTCTGGAAGGGCCACTAGTGTCGACACTGCCTGTGCTAGTGTCGACCTGCTGTCCCAAAACAGCCCAGAAAGTGTTCTGGGAAGCCCTCTAGTGTCGACACCACCCCATCTAGTGTCGACACATTCCCCAAGTTTGACCCAGAAAGTTCTGGGAAGCTGATCTAGTGTCGACACCACCTGTGCTAGTGTCGACACACTGTCCCATATTGGCCAGAAGATTTTCTGGAAGCTGTCTCTAGTGTCGACACTACTTGAACTAGTGTCGACACTACTTGACCTTTTTGCCTTGTATTTGATGCACTGTGTCGACACTACCTGAACTAGTGTCGACACTACCTGACCAGTTTTGCCTGATTTTGTCTTGTGTTTGGAGCATGGTGTCGACACCACTTGATCTAGTGTCGACACCACCTTACAAGAAATTTGCATAATTTAGGTCTAATCATCTCATGATGTCTACTAGCTTGTGCATAATGTTATATAGTATGCATGGACCTAAAATAAATCAATCCATTGAAGAAAATAGTAATGATATGAATATGATTCTAATGTGTAATTGTGATTGATCTTATGTTCATTGGATTATCTTGTGATCTTGCTTATTGTCAATTGATAAGATATGAATATGATATGAATGTGGGGATAAATACATGTTAGTATGGACATGCTAGTGGTGTTAAAGTCATGATTTGCATATGAGTTTCAATAGTTACATGATTTCCGGTGTTCAATTAATTATTTGTCATATGCATACATGATAGGAAAGATCCGTAACTCATCACTTACACTTTTGCACGAATAGGCACACCCTTCTTGGGAAATTGAGAGCGCATGTTCTGCGTATGATTTGTCTTTTGAAACACCCTCATGTCAAGACATTAATGAATTATGAAACATAAGATACGTCGTTATCCTGCCTTGTTCTTTTGAGCTGTTTGTCATTCCTTGACTCTATGAATGATCATGTCCTTTTTACTATGAGCTTGTCATTGAAACTCCGTGGCCATAATATGAATCTGTTTGTTCGGCACAACGTGGGACTCCGGTCCAAAACTTGATCCAATGTCTGTGCAATAGGGGCCCTGTCCGGTCCTGGGGAGGAGCGCCCCAACGTACTTGTTAACCGCGGGAGTATGGACTCTTGGTGCTTGGCATAGCACACTGACATGCAAGATTGAGAAAATGTGCCTTCTGTTTGACATGATAAGTTTGACTTGACATGATATGATACGTTTGTTCTTGTGAACACATGAGTTCTGCTTGAATATGGCCAATCTCTTCTGACATGATTCTATTCTTGAAACATCTGTTCATTGTATATGCAATTCGACATTTTGATCTGATACGATATCCGTTCTATTCTGCTATTCAATCTGTTAGTATTACATACATTGTCATCATATTCATATGCATATCTACCTACTTAAAATGTAATCATGTATACTAGTGCCCGCACGTTATTGAGATGTAAATCCTACTGAGCTAGTTCGCTCACCCCTATCATCCTGCCCTTTTCAGGTAGTGATGAAGAACCGGTGGAGTCGGATGGGACTGGACAAGAGTGACGAGCACCCGTCCTAGAATAGATGACAGTTTAGAAATAGAAATTGAGTAGTCTATGTAATAGTGAACCTTTTCTGGAAGTTATTTGAATAATGGACCCTTTGGTTAATTCTTTCTTGTAAGGTTGTATCTAGTTGAATGAAATGAAATAAAGAGTAACTTTGAGGATATTATTATGATTTGAAAAGTGTTATTATATTCAATTGTGACTCTGCGCTATTCAACTGTGATACGTTTGTTTGTATCGTTCATGTCCCCCGGTATTTATTCCGCTGCTAAATATCGGGGCGTGACAGTTGGTATCAGAGACTGAACTTTAGGGTCCAAGGGATAAGAACATAGAATGAAACTAGATTACACGAGTCAAATCTGTCATACCTAATGTGAGCTTGGGTAGAGCCATGGGAATAGAAGTCACATGTGATATATTTAGATGACTAACTCACATTATTATCTTGAAGGTACTTATTACCTCAATGGCCGCTGAACGTGCCCAGGCTAGGGACATGCAACGAACTATACAGAACTTGACTCAGGCTATCTTACAAGCCACCCAAGGTGGATGTAACCGCGGAGCCGGTGAGCTCCATCGGAATTTCCGGAACATGGATCCGCCTAGGTTTGAGGGGAGTACTAACCCAGACGTTGCTGAACACTGGGTTAAGGAGATTGAAAGGATATTCAGGGTCATGCAATGCACAGACCAGAACAAAGTACTACTGGCGACTTTCCAATTGGAAAAGGATGCCAGAGCATGGTGGGAGTCGGTAGAAGCAACCCTAAATGGACAGCAACCAACATGGGCTCAGTTCATTGAGCGTTTTAACGCCAAGTACTTTTCTGAGAGGGTCCAAGAACGGAAAGCAGCTGAATTTGCGGCTTTGAAGCAGAGAGGACTCGATGTGGCTGAATATGAGGCCCAATTCTCTCGGCTGTCCCGATACGCTGTTCACTTAATTGGGACAGAAAGGATGAAGGCGAAACGTTTTCTGAATGGCTTGAGGCCCCAGTTCATCACCCAACTGGCACCAATGGACATTCAAACTTATGCTGAAATGGTTAAGAAGGCTCAGCTATTGGAAGATGCCATGGAGACTACTGAAAGGATTAAGGGAAAATCCGTGAAACGAGAACAAGTGTCTTCTGCTGGGAGGTATCAGCCGACTATTGGGAAGAAAAGGCCCAGTGGCGAGGTAAATGAACCAGCGGATAAAAAGCCGAAGGAGTTAGGTAAGCAAGTAATGGTGATAACGGGAGAAAGGTGTAAACATTGTGACCGGGCTGGTCATCGGACTGAAGAATGCTGGAGAGCGCAAGGGAGATGCCTTCGCTGTGGAAGTCGTGACCATAGGATTTCGGACTGCCCAATGCTGAAAGAACAAGCCCCTCGGGACAAACGTCCGAATGGACAGAAGAGGCAAGGCCGATTGCAAGCTGTCCAAGAACCAGAAACTGCTGAAGAAGGAGGTATCGTGGAAGGTACACTTACTATTCTTTCCCGACCCGCATATGTTCTCTTTGATATGGGAGCTACGCATTCCTTCATATCTCAAACATTTGTTGATACCCTACCTGTGAAACCCGTCCCAATGGAATCCGGAATAGTTGTGTCAACCCCGATTGGTCCTGGCACCAATCTTACAAACCATATACCATCCAGTGAGGTGTTGATTGAAACTCAAAACCTACCCGCAAATTTAATATGTATGGACATGGCGGGGTATGATGTGATACTGGGAGCAGACTGGATGTCTGAACATGGGGCTAGTATCAATTGTAGGAGAAGTCGGGTAACTTTTAGCCAGTACCCAAAACTAGTGTTCACCGGGGATAGAAACTGCAGGAGATTGTCAATTATCTCTGCAATACAAGCCAAAAGGATGATGAGGAAAGGTTGTATGGCCTTTCTTGATGTTGTTGTCATCGCAAAGAAGGAAGTCAAAGTAGAGGACATCCATGTTGTCAGCGAATACGCTGATGTTTTTCCCGAGGACTTGCCAGGAATTCCTCCTGAGCGAGAGGTCGATTTTACCATCGAGTTGGTCCCTGGGGCAGCAACGGTATCTAGGGCACCATATAGAATGTCCCCCGCAGAACTGAAAGAATTAAAAGAGCAACTGATGGAACTGTTAGAGAAGGGTTTCATCCGACCAAGCACATCGCCATGGGGTGCACCTGTCCTCTTCGTCAAGAAGAAAGATGGGTCGATGAGGCTATGCATAGATTACAGACAACTGAATCAGTTAACCATCAAGAACAAATACCCTCTGGCGAGAATTGATGAGTTGTTTGATCAATTATCTGGAGCTAGATACTTCTCTAAAATAGATCTTCGATCCGGTTATCATCAATTGAGGATCAAAGGAGAAGACATTCACAAGACTGCCTTCCGAAGCAGGTATGGGCATTATGAATTTATTGTTATGCCTTTTGGACTAACAAATGCCCCTGCAGTTTTCATGCAGTTGATGAATAGCATTTATCGCCCATATCTTGATAAGTTTGTGGTGGTATTCATCGATGATATATTGATATATTCCAAGACAAAGGAAGAGCATGAGGAGCATTTGAGGATTGCATTGCAGATTTTAAGGGAGAACAAACTATATGCCAAGTTAAGTAAATGTGAATTCTGGCTTGAGGAGGTATCCTTTCTAGGGCATGTGGTAACCAAAGATGGTATCGCTGTTGATCCATCAAAGGTTGAGGCTGTGTTGAAATGGGAAAGACCGACAAGCGTCACAGAGATCCGGAGTTTTCTGGGATTAGCTGGGTATTATCGAAGGTTTATAAAGGATTTCTCAAAGATTGCAGTGCCATTGACCAAGCTGACCCGGAAGGAAAATCTGTTTGTGTGGACCAATGAATGTGAGGAAAGTTTCAACAACTTGAAGAAGTGTCTGACTACTGCTCCTGTCCTCGCCTTACCCACTGAAAAGGGAGGATTTGAAATTTATTCAGATGCTTCTGGTGCTGGACTGGGATGTGTCTTAATGCAACAAGGGAAGGTAATAGCTTATGCTTCCAGACAGTTGAAGGTCCACGAAGTGAACTATCCAGTTCCTGACCTGGAGTTGGCAGCTGTAGTATTCGCCTTGAAAATTTGGAGGCATTATATCTATGGTGAGCAATTTAAGGTCTTTTCTGACCACAAGAGTTTGAAATACCTGTTCTCACAGAAGGAGCTGAACATGAGACAAAGAAGATGGTTAGAGTACCTTAAGGACTTTGACTTTTCCATTCAATATCACCCTGGGAAAGCCAATGTAGTGGCTGACGCTCTAAGTAGACAACCAGGAGCTATGCTAGCTAATATGATGTTGGGCGAATGGAAGTTACTGAAGCAATTTGCAAGTCTGAACATAGACGTGGGAAAGAAGGAAAAGCAAATAATGATTTCAAACCTCCAGATACAGTCCGACCTACTGACTGAAATCAAGGAGAAACAAGAAGAGGATCCATTCTTAGTTCAGATCAAGGAGAAGCTAGAACAAAGACCTGACTTTTCTCTATCGGCAGAAGGAAGATTATTATTCCGAGGTAGAACATGTGTCCCTGATCATGGAGAACTCAAGAAGAGGTTACTAAATGAAGCTCATCAGTCCAAGTACACGATTCACCCTGGATCAACAAAGATGTACCAAGACTTAAAAGGTCGTACTGGTGGCCAAACATGAAGAGGGATGTGGCCGATCATGTGTCATACTGTTTAACATGTATGAAAGTCAAGGCCGAGCATTTCCGTACGGCTGGTGGACTGCTACCACTAGAAATCCCGGAATGGAAGTGGGATAGTATCGGTATGGACTTTATCATGGGATTGCCCAAGACTAGAAGTGGTATGGATGCAATTTGGGTAATTGTGGATCGATTGACTAAGTCGGCTCACTTCTTGCCGATTAAGAGTACATGGTCAGTGGATGTGTTGGCTGCTCTATATGTTAAGGAAGTAGTTAGACTACATGGGGTTCCATCTAGCATAATATCAGATCGGGACCCTAGATTTACTTCACACTTCTGGAAGGGTTTGCAAGCAGCAATGGGTACTAAACTAAACTTTAGTACTGCATTCCATCCTCAGACTGATGGACAAACTAAAAGGACCAATCAAATTGTGGAGGATATGCTTCGTGCTCTGGTGCTAGATTTCAGAGGGCGATGGGATGATCAGTTGTACCTGATGGAGTTTGCATATAACAACAGTTATCAGGCCAGTATCAAGATGGCTCCATTTGAAGCCTTATATGGCAAGAGTTGCAGATCACCCCTTTGTTGGGAAGAGGTTGGGGAGAACCAATGGGTTGGACCCGACTTAATAGAGGCAACTGTCAGGAAGGTTCAGATTGTCCGGGAACGTCTGAAGATAGCACAATCCAGACAGAAGAGTTATGCAGACAAGAGAAGGAGAGAACTGGAATTTCAGGTTGGCGAACATGTGTTCTTGAAGGTCTCACCTTCAAGGGGAATACAAAGATTTTGGATCAAAGGAAAACTAAGTCCCAGATTCATAGGGCCATTTGAAATTCAGGAAAGAATTGGTCAGGTGGCGGATAGACTTGCATTACCGCCGCAACTGGAAAACGTGCATAATGTGTTCCACATATCCATGCTGCGGAGGTACCTATTCAATGCCGACCATGTAATTGACCACGAGGACTTGGAGATTCGGGAGGACCTGACTTATGAAGAGAAGCCGATCAAACTTGGATCGGAAGATTCAGCGACTCAGGAATCGTACCATACCTATGGTGAAGGTTCAATGGAGTCGAGACGGAGTTACTAATGCTACCTGGGAAACAGAGGAGAGAATGAAGAAAAATCACCCGGAGCTATTCTCAGGTACGAACTACACCATTACGCGTAAATTTGGGGACCAAATTTCTTAAGTGGGGGAGGATGTAACACCCCGAAAATTTAGCAATTTAAAATTTTCAGAAATATAGAGGGATAAAAATAAATAATCGTATTGGAGACTTCCAACACCATGTAATTATGAACCATCAACAAGAATGGGCCTATAGAACACATTTGGCCCAAGGATATGAATGAACTGAACAGAGAATTACCCAGAAATTCGTGTAGGTAATTATGCCATAATTAGAAAGGGCAATTTAGAGTTAAAAGATGGTTGATTAGTCATGTAAGGTAAGCCAAAACAGAACTCAATCCCAATTGGTGGTTTCCTCAACCTTCGCTACCTCTTTTGGGTAAGAGAATCCCAGATTTCCTGGAAACTAGGAAACAGAGCTCGTAGCCCCTTTCCTAGTATCGTTAGGACTCTTAACAACATCCTAAAACTATAAGAACTCGTCCCTAAACTCTTGGGGAAGGTTTAACAATGAAGTTTGGGTCTTTTGGAGGCAAGCAAGAACTTTTGAGGAGCAGGAGAAAGGCTGGGAATCCGTAGCTTCATCCCCTACATCTTCTGTTTCATCCAGAACATCAACGGGTTTTAGATCTTCCTAAAGGTAGGTGTTCTCGGGCCAAGATTAAAGAAAACCAATGCCAACATGTATTTTCTTGAGTCTAGGATCATTTGCACTTGATTTGCCCAATTTTCATGGAGTATTCATCGTGTATTGGTGACTTTCCCAGAGTCTTGCACAGTTAGGGCTTTTCTCGTTCGTCATATTGTGCACACGATTCAGGACCGAATTTGACTAAACTTTATTCATGAAAGTTCTTCCAATTGAAGTCAAAATCATCTTCTATGTTGGACGTTTTGTCCAAAAATCCTTCGTTAGAGAGTTAGGAGCATGATAAGAGAGTCTCTGCATGATACTGCGATTTCGGGCTACTATTGACTTTTTGTTCTTCATATGTTTTCTCGGGATTTGAGACCGAATTAGATCAAACCCTCAACATCCAAGTTCTTCTACTAGTTGTCCTCTTCATCTTTTGTGTTGAACATTTTGTCCAAATGTCATTCGTTAGAGAGTTATAAGAGTTAGAAGTGAATCACTGCATGAGACATGTTTTCTGGTTACACCTGACCATGTGTTTTGTTCTGGAAGGGCCACTAGTGTCGACACTGCCTGTGCTAGTGTCGACCTGCTGTCCCAAAACAGCCCAGAAAGTGTTCTGGGAAGCCCTCTAGTGTCTACACCACCCCATCTAGTGTCGACACACTCCCCCAGTTTGACCCAGAAAGTTCTGGGAAGCTGATCTAGTGTCGACACCACCTGTGCTAGTGTCGACACACTGTCCCATATTGGCCAGAAGATTTTCTGGAAGCTGTCTCTAGTGTCGACACTACTTGAACTAGTGTCGACACTACTTGACCTTTTTGCCTTGTATTTGATGCACTGTGTCGACACTACCTGAACTAGTGTCGACACTACCTGACCAGTTTTGCCTGATTTTGTCTTGTGTTTGGAGCATGGTGTCGACACCACTTGATCTAGTGTCGACACCACCTTACAAGAAATTTGCATAATTTGGTCTAATCATCTCATGATGTCTACTAGCTTGTGCATGATGTTATATAGTATGCATGGACCTAAAATAAATCAATCCATTGAAGAAAATAGTAATGATATGAATATGATTCTAATGTGTAATTTGATTGATCTTATGTTCATTGGATTATCTTGTGATCTTGCTTATTGTCAATTGATAAGATAGAATATGATATGAATGTGGGGATAAATACATGTTAGTATGGACATGCTAGTGGTGTTAAGGTCATGATTTGCATATGAGTTTCAATAGTTACATGTTTTCCGGTGTTCAATTAATTGTTGTCATATGCATACATGATAGGAAAGATCCGTAACTCATCACTTACACTTTTGCACGAATAGGCACACCCTTCTTGGGAAATTGAGAGCACATGTTCTGCGTATGATTGTCTTTTGAAACACCCTCATGTCAAGACATTAATGAATTATGAAACATAAGATACGTCGTTATCCTGCCTTGTTCTTTTGAGTGTTTGTCATTCCTTGACTCTATGAATGATCATGTCCTTTTTACTATGAGCTTGTCATTGAAACTCCGTGGCCATAATATGAATCTGTTTGTTCGGCACAACGTGGACTCCGGTCCAAAACTTGATCCAATGCCTGTGCAATAGGGGCCCTGTCCGGTCCTGGGGAGGAGCACCCCAACGTACTTGTTAACCGCGGGAGTATGGACTCTTGGTGCTTGGCATAGCACACTGACATGCAAGATTGTGAAAATGTGCCTTCTGTTTGACATGATAAGTTTGACTTGACATGATATGATACGTTTGTTCTTGTGAACACATGAGTTCTGCTTGAATATGGCCAATCTCTTCTGACATGATTCTATTCTTGAAACATCTGTTCATTGTATATGCAATTCGACATTTTGATCTGATACGATATCCGTTCTATTCTGCTATTCAATCTGTTAGTATTACATACATTGTCATCATATTCATATGCATATCTACCTACTTAAAATGTTAATCATGTATACTAGTGCCCGCACGTTATTGAGATGTAAATCCTACTGAGCTAGTTCGCTCACCCTATCATCCTGCCCTTTTCAGGTAGTGATGAAGAACCGGTGGAGTCGGATGGGATTGGACAAGAGTGACGAGCACCCGTCCTAGAATAGATGACAGTTTAGAAATAGAAATTGAGTAGTCTATGTAATAGTGAACCTTTTCTGGAAGTTATTTGAATAATGGACCCTTTGGTTAATTCTTTCTTGTAAGGTTGTATCTAGTTAAATGAAATGAAATAAAGAGTAACTTTGAGGATATTATTATGATTTGAAAAGTGTTATTATATTCAATTGTGACTCTGCGCTATTCAACTGTGATACGTTTGTTTGTATCATTCACGTCCCCCGGTATTTATTCCGCTGCTAAATATCGGGGCGTGACATGTGCTGTGTTTTTCTGAAATCTGATCATATTTCCTCAACCGTGATTCATGCATGTATGAAGTTTTCGGTCAGGTTATATTCTGTGCAGTTCAGTGCTAGTATACTAGAACATGTCATTGAAATGGGTATGGGCTATGTTTAGTGCTTTTCTGTTGAATTCTATTTGAGTTAGTAAGAGAAAAATGGAATAAATGCAAGCATGATCCATGTTTATAATGTCATAGATAGTGACTGTACTACTGTAGATGAAACTACAGATCTATGCACAGTGCTAGTATGAAATGCACATGATTTATCATTGTTGTACCATGTTGAGTAGTTTAAATTGAGAAGAATAATCTTGAAAATGTTTACGATACTCAGAAAATTATGAAATTTTGCATGTACAGATATGATCAGCATTAGAGTTTACTGTCAAAATTTCTGGATTTTTAGAGCACTGAACACACTGTTATGATTTTTCTGAATGATAAATTATGCATGAAAATCAATAAATATGAGAAGGTATATGCATGTTGGTTGCTTTGATAAAAGTAGTACCATGATAGGTTATTGTTACACAGTAGAATGTTGATTTCAGAACTGAGAAAATATGTTGGGGATATTGTATTGCCATCTTGATAAATTATGCATGAATGTATAAAGAGCATGATAGAATTATAGAAATGTTAATTGCTGATATATGTTAATGCATTTTTTTAAATGAATTGGCCAATGAGATATGCTATGATAGAGATAACTACAAGGAACTACACCATGGAATGCCCCCTATGGTAATGGTTCACTTACATGAAATGCCTACATGAATCCGTGGGTCAATGGATTGAAATCCTGGAGGTAGACATGTTCTACTGGTTAAGGTGGGAAGGACTTTCCCGGTATTGTGCAATAACCTAGACTTCATCACTGCTTTGCCTCGGTGATAAGTGACATGACTACATGCTACATGATCTCTATTTCATAGTGTGGGCTATGTCTTGGCAACTACATGACCACATGATACATGACTACATCATACATGACTACATGATCTACATGTTACGCGACACATGAACTACATGTCACTTGTTATATGAACAACATGCTACATGTTAAGTGATACATGCTACATGATATGAATACATGTTACATGATATAGATTAAAGGTTACTTGAAATTGTTACATGACGTTGAACATATGTTTTAAAGAATTTGATTTTATATACCATGCTACATGAACATGTTTTAATCAATTGTTGTACTATGAGATGCAAGTTGTATGTTACATGAATTGCGTTATTTTCATGATAAATAAACATGTTATGTAAAGAATGATTTCCATGTGACTTAGAACATGTTTATAGGAAGAGCTATATGATATCAAGGATGTGAGAAATAAGTTATCATGTTTTAAACCTAATATATATATTATATCTTGAACTGTCTTTCATGTGACTTGCTGGGTCTTGTAGACTCACACTTGACTAACATTTCAGAAGAGACAGAGGATACCCAGGAGTTAGTGCACACTGATTCAGAGCGTGAGGACGTGGAGACTTAGTGCTTTACTTGAGTGTTTGAGAGATTATGTATGTGAGGACATGATGTACTTTGAATTTTATGCATTTGGACTTATGGATTGTAATAAGTTGAACTATTGCTATCTTTCCCTTATGTTTTAGACTTAGTATTTTTTTTTAATAAAACATGCAACAAGTTCACCACCGGTCAAGTGCACTCCACCCCAGCAGGGTGAAATGTGCTCACTCCCCAGGCGAGACCTGCCACAGAAATTTATATTTAACAGAAACTACGGGGCATACCCCTGAGAGATACAATAGATCTAAGAAACTCTAAGATTCACCATACCCAGTCGATCCCCAAAAAGAGCATAAAAACAAGACTGAGGAAGCTGAGTGGAAGAAATAAAAACCCCATCACATCGAGTGTTACATGCATGATTGGCCAATGCATCCGCCACCTAATTTGCTTCCTTATAAACATGAGAGACTAGGACTCTATGATGCTGCACAAAATCAAAAGTAAATTTCCACCACCGATAGCTTGTCCAAGAAGGAGCGATCCCAGTGCGTAGGGAATTCACCAAAATCATGGAGTCCGAACAGATTTGATCAACATGAATCCCTCTCTCCACAGCCAACTTCACACCATCATACATCGATCTAGCTTCTGCAAGAATGCTATAACCATACCCATAAAAATGAGAGAAAACAAGAACAACAGATCCAAGGCGTTCCTACCACACAACCACCACCACGGGACCCGGATTTCCTTTAGAAGCACCATCAACATTGAAAGAAAAACCTGTAAAGGCGGAATCCATCTAACCAATTTACAGGACTTGACATGAGGCTGAACAACAAAACCCATCTCACAGATCGCTGCATATTGGCTGGGGTGTAATGGCATCTTTGAAGACCAGGCGATGGGTAGCAGCATTGACCAAATCATGAATGCTTTGGACTAAAGATTTAACAGAAAAACTAACCTTTTCAAACTTTATTTTGCATCTAATCTTCCATATTTCCTAAAGAATAAGAATGGAGCAATATATAGTAATGAAACCATGGGGATTAGAAACGTTGCTTTCTTTGAGGATGTCCCACAGGCGCACAGAAATGAATATCTTCGTCCGATCCCGGTGTGGATTTGTACGTCGATTTGTGTAGCAGTCCAGCTGCTAAGGTGTCATTGCCAGAAATTCCCCAGGCCCCTTTTAAGGTAACTACTGAAAACCTTCTAATGCCTCCTCTCAGTCTTCCTAAACATCGTGGGCCTTCCTTTAAGGGTGGCATGCATACGAGATCTAAGGCCAGTGCTGCCGCTGGTCATTGTGGGTATGTATCATCATGATTAATAACTTCCTGTTCTGGAATATTAAGGGCCTCGCTAATAAGGCCTCCAAGCGAGTTCTCAAGCACTTGATTAAGAGGAATAGTATTCAGTTTTTAGCTATCTTTGAACCGAAATTGGATCTCCAAAAGGCCTCTCGCATTTGCAAATATTTACAAATGGACTTCTGTGTTAATGATATCCTGATGGACTCTAAGATCTGGATTTTTATAACCAACCTGTCTCTTTCAAGACAATCTCGTATACCTCTCAACAGGTTACTGGTTTGCTCCTTAAAAATGGAACCCCGTTCATGTTGATCACTTCAGTCTATGTTAGTTGTCAACTTTATGAAAGAAGAGCTCTATTTGATGATGTTCTAGCTCTGGTTTATACTGTTAATGTCCCATGGTTGGTTTGAGGCGACTTTAATTCTGTTGCTCAAAGTTCTGAAAAGAAAGGTGTTTATTGCCCACACTTCATCTATGTTGGGTTTAATGCTTTCATCTCTGCTGGTGGTCTCGTTGATGCTGGCTTTAAGGGTTCGCCATTTACATGGACAGATAAGAGAACTGGATCTCAATCTATCAAGGCTAGACTTGACAGACTTTTTATTGATAATAAGTGTGCTATGAAATTTCCTGCATGCTCGGTGCAACATCTTTCTCGTGGTCCATCTAATCATGCTCCACTTTTGTTCAGTTAAATCAGGTGAACCAACAGCCATCACGCTTCATTTTTCAGAATAGTGGACCACACATGATACTTTCTTGGATTGTGTTAAAAGTGCTTGGTATTCTGATGATCGGTGGTATGCTAATCCTTTCCTTAAGTTACAAGAGAAGCTTAAGACTGTCAAAAATGCTTTGAGAACCTGGAATAAGAATGTATTTGGTCATATTGATACTAATCTTAAAAACGCTGAGGTGCATATTGCTGCTTGTCAGCAACATTTTTGATGATCCTACACCTACTAATCTTTCTTTGTTGAATGAAGCTAATGCTAAGCTTAGACATGTCTTGCATTGCCAGGAGATGTTTTGTGCCAAAAATCTAGAATTCAGTGGTTAGAAGATGGTGATAGAAATACGGCCTTCTACCATGCAGCTGTTAGAAGTCGCCGTTGCAGAAATCATATCCATAAACTTCGGGTTGATGGTCATTGGTGTGAGGACCAGGAGATTCTTAAATCTGAGGCTGAACGTTACTTTATTTCCCTTTTTTCTTCCGAACACCATGATATTGATAGTCATCTGCTTCAAGCTATTCCAATTTTATTACCCACCAGGATAATATCATGCTTACTGCTATTTTCCTTCTGATGAAGAGGTTAGCTTGCTGTTTGGGGTATGAAAGGTAATAGTGCTCTGGGACCTCATGGTTTTACTGGGAACTTTTTCACTGCCTGCTGGGCAATGTTGGTAAGGATGTGACTGAGGCCCGTTGCTGGGTTCTTTGCTGGTTTCCTGCTTCCTAGAGGTGTTTCCTCTTCTATTATCGCTCTTATTCCTAAGGTGGACACTCCCGCTACTTTTGGTGATTACCGCCCAATCAGTCTTTGTACTTTTTGTTACAAAATTGTGTTTGTTATTCTTAGCAAAAGGCTTACTCTAATATTGCCTACTATTATTTCCATGGAGTAGGGAGCCTTTGTCCAAGGAAGAAATATCATGGATAATGTTTTCTTGGCTAGGCAGTTGGCCGCTGATTTGGGCAGGAAAGTTCGTGGACACAATGTTATATTCAAGCTTGATATGATGAAAGCCTATGACAGAGTTGAATGGGACTTTCTACTGGCAGTCTTAAACAAGTTTGGTTTCTCTACTAGATTCACATCTCTTGTTGCCATGCTCATATCTAATGTTTGGTTCTCAGTTTTATTTAATGGTGCTCTAGCTGGGTATTTTAAATCATCTAGGGGCCTCCGGCAGAGAGACCCTATTGCGCCTGCTCTTTTCATCATTATGGAGGAGGCGTTGAGTAGGGGATGCGTATGCTCTTGGAAACTAAGGTCATTAGTCCCTATTCGGTCCTAGAGGCTGCAGGATTATGTCTCATCTTTTGTATGCTGATGATGCTCTTCTTTCCTTAATGCCAGGCTATAATATCCGGAAAATCATGAATTTTGTGAATATCTATGAAAGTCCTCTGGTCAAGGATTAATCATGAAAAAGCTCCTTTCTTATTGCTAAGAACGCCCCTTCTCAGCTGGCTTCTAGCATTACTAGACTGCTGGTTTTCATCGCCAAAGGATCTCATGACTTATCTAGGTGTGCCTATCAAGCAAGGTAAACAGTTATTGCGGATTACAGACTGTTAATGGATAAAGTTAATGTTTGCATTGGGTCCTGGAAATCAAGTTCCTGTCAAAGGCTGGGAGATTAACTTTGGTAAATTCAATTTTGTCTTCTATGCCTGTTTATCTTCTTACTGACTGCGTCGGCTACTCCTAAATTTGTTACTCTTTATATTGAACGACTTTGTTCTGCTTTCTTTTGGGGGTCCTAGCTGTGATAAGCGTAGACACTGGGTGTCTTGGGAGATTATTCAAAACCAGTTTAGAAGGTGGGCTTGGTGTTAGAATCTTTGGCATGTGCAGATGGCTATGGTTATCAAACTTCTTCTGGAATGTTCTGCATGGTTCTTCTCTGTGGGACATCTATGCTAAAGACCGGTATTGCTTAATGGCAATCTGATATCCCATCCGCATGGTATCTCTAAAAAGCCTTTAAAAAGCCTTTCCATGGTGATTTTGTCATTGTTAAGCAATATACTAGATAGGTGCTGGGCAATGGTGGTAACATCAGTTTTTTGCATGATGTTTGGATTGGTGATAAGCCTCTTAGGGAGCTTTCAGGAATATCCCCACTTCAGCAGTCGCCTAATGTTCGGGATGTTTTCTTAAACACTCACACCCTCTCTGCGTTACCTACTCCCTCAGGGTACTCAGGAGCTGATCCTTTCCAACTATGATGATTTCCTATTTGGACTGCTACCTCTTCTGGTAAATTTTCCACAAAGAGTGCCTATGATCTGGTCCGTTATCATGGTGTTCAAAGGTCGCCACTCCTTCAAATTTGGCATCACTGGTTTAGTAGGCGTGCTTCTCTCTTTGCTTGGTTACTTCTTTAGAGGGCAGTCCCTGTTGATAGTCACATTACGGATTGTGGTATTCCCCTTCCATCAAGGTGTTGCTATTGTACTTGCCCTCATGTTGAGGATTTGAACCATCTGTTTGTGCATAGTGATCTGGCTAAGGCTCTGTGGTCTTGGGTCGCTCCTCTCCTCCAACCTGGAATTGGAATTCACACAGGTCAGTACCATGCACGTCGCCCACGGTTTCCAGAAGCAGGTTATCATGAGTCCTAGGCTCAAGAGCAGGGCCGAAAGATAGCGGACCAGGCAAATGAGTAGCGGTGTCAACAGGATTAGGATCCCTAGGCAACGGGACAAGAGTGGTCGACTGCTTAGTGGTAATATCCTTTGAAACTGAGGCACCCTTCCGATGGATGACCGCCACTCAAGATCATTGCTCTTACCCTTGAAAGACGTAGGATCAGCCCTTGGATTTGGACCCTCAAACCTAGCTAAGTTCCTCCTTTTAAACAAAACAAAATAAAACTAACTTGGTTAAGGTGAATTTGAGCGTCGAGCTCAAACAGGGAGTCCGAATTAAACTCCGTCAGTTTTCACAAGTCACAATCATCGCCCTGGCCGTGCTGGAAAAAATCGAAGCCCAATCGGATTAGTATTTCTAATTTTGGACCACCAAATGTAAGTTCTTCATTTTTAAAGTATACTAACTTGCTTAAGGTAAATTTGAGCGTCGAGCTAAAATCAGAAGTCCGAATTGAAATCTGTCAGTTTCCACAAGTCACAATCATCGCTCTGGCCGTGCTGGAAAAAACCGGAGGTTAATCGGATTAGTATTTCTAATTTTGGACCCCAAACCCTAAGTTCTTTATTTTTAAACTAAACTAACTTGCTTAATGTGAATTTGAGTGCCGAGTGCAAATCGGGAGTCCAAATTGAACTCTGTCAGTTTCCACAAGTCACACTTATCACCTCAAGCGTGCTGGAACAAATCGGAGGCCGATCAGATTAGTATTTCTAACTTTGGACCCTCAAACCTAGCTAAGTTCTTCATTTTTAAACAAACACAAACGAAACTAACTTGCTTAAGGTGAATTTGAGTGGCCAAGCTCAAATCGGGAGTCCAAATTAAACTCCGTCAGTTTCCACAAGTCACAATCATTGTCCTAGCCGTGTGGAAAATATCGGAGGCCAATCGGATTAATATTTTAATTTTGGATGCCCAAATGTAAGTTCTTTATTTTTAAAGTAAACTAACTTGTTAGGTGAATTTGAGCGTCGAGCTCAAACTGAGAGTTCAAATTGAACTCTGTTAGTTTCCACAAGTCACAATCATCGTCGTGGCCGTGCTGGAAAAAATCGAAGGCCAATCGGATTAATTAGTATTTCTAATTTGGACTCCTAAACTAGTTTTCATTTTTAAAACTAAACTAACTTACTTAATGTGAATTTGGCACGAGCTCAAAACCTGGACTCGAATTGTACTCTGTCAGTTTTCATAAGTCACAGGCTATCACCCCGACGTGCTGGAACAAACTGGAGGCCGATCGAATTAGTATTTCTCATTTTGGACACCTAAAACCTAACTAAGGTTCTTCTTTGGGTGAAACAAAACTAAAATTAAACAAACTTGCTTAAGGAGATTTGCGCGACGAGATGTAAACCGGGAGTCCGAATTGAACTCTGTCAGTTTCACAAGCACAAATCTGCCTAAGCCGTGCTGGAAAAAACCGAAGGCAATCGGATTTGTAAGACCCTCGAATTTCCGTCGTATTTTTCGTATTATGTGTATATGTGTTGAGTATGTATGTACGTATTTACGTAGGTATTAAAATAGTATAATTACGTGTACATGTGTTTATATTAACGTAAATAGTGTATGTATTGCATGATGATAGTGTGAATATAATACCATGTACTTATTGCATGTATAGAAGCTTGGTATGCATGGTTTCTGCATAAATTAGGGTTCTGGCCGAAGGCCCTATTGGCGTCAATCCCCAGGCCGTTGAGGTGGTGTTAGCGTCCAGCCCTGGACGCCAACCCTAATTCCGGCGTCTAGCGATCTGGACGTCGACTTCTCTGGCCTGCATGCGCAGCAGAGCTGCTGTCTTCTGAAGCAAGGCATGGCAACCATTGGGGGGATGTCCCCCAACGGCTCTGAGGGTGTCCCATCACCCTAGTGAGTGGGAGAAAGACCCTCTTTAGGTCTGAACCCGAAATGGCTCTCCCCATTCTCCCTTCACCCTTGCAAGAGGAGAGAAGTGAGAAAGAAAAACCCTAGGTGAGCTGTGAGAAAAACCCATTTTTGAACCCCCAAATCCGACCCCTTGGAGGTTCATTGAAGATCTTCTGCATCAAGGAGGAAGCTGAAGCATAGGGGAAGGCCTCCCATCATCCCTCGGCGTGGAGATCAACCAGGAGCTCGGAGGAAGGCAATCTTGGAGGCACTTCTGCAACTTCTTGGAACTGCCCAAGGAGGTCTTCTTCGAGCCATAAATCTCTTGGAGGATTTTAGAGAGGCAAGTGACCTATCTATGGGTCCCCGTATGAGTCTAGGAGGTTTTATGATTTTTATGAATTTTCCTCGAGTCCTAGACCCTCCATTTCACCCAAATTTCAGAGCTCGGGTCTGTGTTTCTGCACAGACCTGAGTAAACGGCAAGGTCCCTGGACGCCCAGTTCATCCTTGGCGTCCATCGACCATGCCGCTGACTCTGAGTCAGCGGCCAGAGACCGCCGTCTAGTTCTTCAGGACAGAACAGTGAGCTGTTCTGTCCCTCTTATACGTTAATTTCGTTATGATTTCCGTGATGAGGATATATGGTATTCCTATACGCTACGTAGGTTATCATTTGTGGTGTGTGTGATGGTGAATGTGGAAAATTCGTGTCTAAACTTGTGAGCATGACTTGTAGATAATTTTGCAAACCCATGTTCCATGACTAGAATAATGTGAATGCCTTGATTTCGGTCTAATCATGAAGATTGTGGGTCAGCATGTGTGTTTGCAAATTTAGGAAACTTATCCATGATGTGCAATTGTGAATAGTTTCGGTTCGATAAAATAGAAGTATGTAAAAATGATTCGTAGTGTTAAATCCATAGATGTATGAATTAGGAAATTTTGTACTCTAATTTCATGCATATGTGGTAGCTTATGGTTAACAGCAAGTGGTAAATTGCATGATGTGTAAATTCCATGTTAGTAAGTTGTGAATAATATGCTAATTAGGTGTTTGATTTTCTGTAAATCCTATTTAGCTCAGAAAAATCTGAAAATTGAGGGTATGATTTGGAACCCGAAAACAGCATGTGGTTAAAATTTCAGGTCAATTGGAACAGTAAATAAAAAGTTATGTGTTTCATGTGAAATGTGATAATTCGTACATATGATCGAAAGTGATTAGATTTTGTTTAAAACCAGCATGATTGGTGTGTTTACTATGTGTTGAATCTTGAAAACTCTGTAGTACCATGTTAGGAAAAACAGAGGTGTTCATGTGAGTAAGAAAGTGAATGAGATGAAGAGTGTCAAGTGTAAAACATGTGTAAAACGGTAAATGTGTAAAAGTGTAAACTGTGCCAATGTGATACTGCTTCCGAGAAGGCAGTGGAGCCGTATCAGGGAAAAGTCCCCCTGAGAAAGTTCATTGTGTTAAGTGACCCTAAGGGCATTAGGGGGAAATCCTGGAGGTGGACAAGTACCACTGGTTAGGGTGGAGACTTGTTCTCCCGGTCTGCGCAGTCCAAGAGTCGCCATTGTATTGCCTAGATGGCGTCTATGTGATGTGATGTGATGTGTTGTGTCCTTCTTTGGTGGTTTGGACTATGTGTCACGGCACTAAAATATGTGAAGTGTAATGTGTAAAGTGTATGTGACCATGTGTAAATGTGTAAGTGATATGTGAATGTGTATGTGTAAAGTGAACCATGTGAAAGAGGAAACTAGTGTAAAGAAAAATGTGAAATCTTAGATATGTAAATGTGTTATAGAAACCATGTGAAACTAAATCTGAAACCAAGTGAATTCAGAAAATGCATGTTATATTCTCATGTTTGTGTGTGCAAAAGTGTTTAGAATCCATGTTAGGAACAACAATGAGTATGTGAGTAAAATGGCATGATGGATTGTTCATGTGTTATGTTTAAGCAACGTTGTAGCTTTCATGTGTAGGTTTATAGTCATTGAACCATGTGAAATCAGCAACCTAAAGCATGTGAAAAAAGTTATGTATGTACTTAAGAACATGTGGAATCCATGCTAATTATGTTCCCCGTTCATGTATGTAAATTGTTCATGTCAATAGCTCTCACGTTTCGATTAAAGTCTCATGAGTGAATTGAATAGAGACCATGTGATAGGTGAATGTTATTTTTGAAATCTGAAAGCATGCGTTATGTATAAAATTGTAGAACCTTCATGATAGGTTGAAAACTTAAATGGACTAGCATGCTATGTGTTGCTAATTGTAATGTGCGTGTAGAAACCACTAGGACTTGTACGTGTATATCATGCATAGTGTTACTTGCTGAGTCCCTGGACTCACTCCTTGCTTCGGCGTACAGGTATAGTTGGTGACACAGTACCCAGGAGGAGGCAGCGGAGACGGACTCCGAGCGTGGAGACTAGCCAGTTTTGAGATCTTGTGATTGTGTACTTCTTAGTATGTACTTGGACATTGTATTAGAATTATCATTAAAGAATGTAATATGTGGACATTTGTATTTCTATTTCAGCAAATTAAATCATGTGAACTTTAGTTCCTTTTTGCAAATTGTAAACTGCATGTATGTTTAATGTGGATGATGAATGAATGGAGATAGTTCTTTTACTTCCGCTACTCTGTTATATATATTCGCGTGTATCTCAGCTTGTATCGTTGGGTAAATGTCCCACTGTGGCTGGCAGCACTCGCTATACCGACGTGGGTTGGTATAACCGTACCGGTATAATGAGGGCCGTCACAGAGATTGGTATCAGAGCGACCGGTTGAGATTACACATGAATATAACTAAGTCATCATCCCCATTGCATGCTAAGTATGTCCACATGTGTAGAAAACACTAATAAGAAGTGAAAAATAGATAAGAAAATGGTTAGAAAACTTAGTAACCTAGCTCTAATGGTGGCTGAAATTTTATTACAGCCATGGCTTCCCGTGGACGACGTGGAGGTGCGCCAGCTCGCGACGACGAGCAGAGGCGTGAGGAGCGGGCGGAGCAGCAGGCCCCGGCCCCACAGGGTCCTGTGCTTCCCCACCACCGCCAGTGGATTATGGAGTGTTCATGCAAGGTCTGGTGCAAGCCATGCAGACCCAGGCACACACTCAGGCAGCACTCCAGGCCCAGTTGGAGGCCCAGGTAAAATGATAAAACAACTAAGTAGTCTGCTATTTGAATTGTATATATTGTGTTTATTGTATATTGCTTGTGTTTAATGTAGCAGGCTCAGGCCCCAGCTCAGGACCATGGTGGACCTTCCATCATGGAGCGATTCAAGAGGATGACCCCACCCTCTTTTAAGGGGGAGAGTGATCCGCTTTTGGCAGAAAGCTGGATGAGGGAGATCGAGAAAATCTTCCGAGCTATCAGGTGTCCTGACGAGGACAAGGTGACCTTAGCCACCTACATGCTACAGGTATGCTTTAGATTATGCTTGAATGTTGTTGTTATTTGTTAGTTAGAGCTTATGAAGGTGTGTTGCAGGAGAGAGCTGATGTATGGTGGTCCTCCCTACTGCGTACGCGCTTCGAGGACGGAGCAGTAGATGTGGCGTGGGACGCGTTCGTGAGGCTCTTCCGAGCCAAGTTCGTCCCAGAGCACATCCAGGACAAGATGGAGCAAGAATTCCTTTCCCTGACGCAAGGATCGATGACCGTCCTAGAATACGAGGCAAGGTTTTCTGAACTCTCTAAATATGCACCGCACATAGTAGAGGATGAGCGCAGGAAGACCAAGAAGTTCGTGATGGGTCTCAAACCATCACTGAGGACGAGGCTCGTGGCGTTCGACCACCGCACGCTAGACGAGGCCCTCAGCGCAGCCTGCAGACAGGAGGGAGAAATGGAGCAGTATCTAGAGGAGAAGAAGGCTTCAGCAGAAGAGGCGGCAGCGACATTCCAGCGGCAAGAGATAGAGGAAAACGGTGTACCAGACACCGCAGAAACAAGTGGCAGTCAGCAACTATCAGGTACCCTCTGTACGTTCCCCCGGTGCGAAGAAGGAGTGTCCCCATTGTGGGAAGACCCATGGAGGTTCGGAGTGTGGTTAGTAGCGGGTAGATGCCTAAAGTGTGGGAGCAGCGACCACAAGATCAAGGATTGCCCGAGGCTTCAGCAGGAAGCTCAGCGAGGGCGCCAGTACCAGCAGTAGCGGCAGCCGCGCCAGCTACAGGACGACCAGGAAGGCCTCGAGCCCCAGCTCGAGTGTTTGCGTTAGCTCGTGAGGACGCCGAGCAGGCGGAGCATGTCACCGAAGGTACAGTTTTACTTTTCGGTGTGCACGCTCGGGTTTTGTTTGATACGGGTGCTACTCACTCGTTCATTTCCGAGCGGTTCGCTAGGCAGTTAGCCCTAGAGTCAGGCATAGAGTCTGAGGAGTTAGAGGTTCCCTTGTCTGTGCACACCCCTGCGGGTACGGTATCGACTAGGAAGTGCATTCCGTCGTTACCTGTGTGCATTGAGGATAGGTTCCTAGATGGGTGTTTCTTCTTGCTAAAGATGAAGGACTATGATTGTATTCTTGGTCTGGATTGGCTAGAGGAGCACTATGCGTTAGTGGATTGTCGTAGGAAGAAGAGATTGTTTCCGCATTCCTGGTGAGGATGAGTTCTCTCATCCCTTGCCAAAGAACTTAGCGGGAAAGTTAGTCATCTCTGCCATGAAGGCGATGCGCATGGTGAACAAGGGTTGTGACGCATTTCTTGCCAGCGTTATGCTAGTACCCGATGCTGGTTCGTCACTGACTCTTGCAGAGATCGATGTGGTGCAGGACTTTCCAGATGTCTTTCCCGATGACTTGTCTGGATTGCCACCGGATAGGGAGATAGAGTTCACTATAGAGTTGCTTCCAGGCACCTCTCCTATCTCGAAGGCCCCATATCGGATGGCCCCTGCAGAATTAGCCGAGTTGAGGAAGCAATTGCAAGAATTGCTCGATAAGGGATTATTCGCCCAGTGTTTCCCCTTGGGGCGCACCTGTATTATTCGTCAAGAAGAAAGACGGGTCACTTCGGTTGTGCATTGATTATAGAAAGCTAAACCAGGTGACTGTGAAGAACAGGTATCCCTTACCTCGGATTGATGATCTGTTTGACCAGTTGCGAGAGGCATCAGTCTTTTCCAAGATTGACTTGCGATCTGGTTATCATCAGTTGAAGATTAGGAGTGAGGATGTGTCCAAGACGGCATTTAGAACCCGTTATGGACATTATGAGTTTTTGGTTCTTCCTTTCGGATTGACCAACGCCCCTGCAGCGTTCATGGATCTCATGAACGGGTGTTTAGTCCGTATTTAGATAGTTTGTTGTTGTGTTTATTGATGACGTGTTGGTCTATTCTCCGGATGAGGCCACACATCGTCAGCATTTGAGGTTAGTCTTAGAGGTTCTCCGTGAGCACAAACTGTATGCAAAGTACAGCAAGTGCGAGTTCTGGTTGCGCGAGGTTCACTTTCTCGGGCATGTTATCTCCGGCGCTGGTGTAGCTGTTGATCCAGCAAAGATCCAGGCAGTTATGGATTGGGATGTTCCCAAGACTCCTTCGGAGATTCGTAGTTTCCTTGGGTTAGCTGGTTACTATCGGCGATTCATTGAGGGTTTCTCATCCATCGCCGCCCCTATGACAAAGCTGACCAGAAAGGGTGAGAAGTTTGTATGGTCTGAGGCATGTGAGCGCAGCTTTCAGCTATTGAAGGCTAAGCTTACTTCTGCTCCGGTATTGGTATTGCCCAGTGGTCTAGAAGGCTTTGCCATTTATACGGATGCATCTCAGATTGGTTTAGGCTGTGTGCTCATGCAGCAAGAGAGGGTAGTAGCTTATGCTTCTCGTCAGTTGAAGGAGCATGAGAGGAACTATCCGACTCATGATTTGGAGCTAGCAGCTGTGGTTCATGCACTAAAGATCTGGAGGCACTATCTTTATGGTGTCAGATTTGAGGTGTTTACCGACCACAAGAGCTTGAGGTATCTTTTTCCCAAAAGGAATTAAACCTGAGGCAGAGAAGATGGATTGAGTTCTTGAAGGACTATGACTTCGACCTTCAGTATCATCCTGGAAAGGCGAACGTCGTAGCGGATGCTCTTAGTAGGAAGAGGTCTTCGCTCCAGCAGGATTGGAAGATGTTGGAGGATGCAGCGTGCTCTATGACCGAGTTAGAGCCATCGTTGTGTCAGGCTTTTGTAGCTCAGCTATCCCTTAGATCCTCAGTCTTGGATGAGGTGATTGAGCAGCAGAAAGCCGATCCTAGATTGTTAGAGTTAGTGGGTAAGGCGGGCATTGCTCGTGATGAGGACGGTGTGATTAGATTTCAGCACCGTGTTTGTGTCCCTGATGTAGTAGATGTCCGTGAGCATGTGTTAGCGGAGGCTCATAGATCGCGATTCTCTATTCATCCGGGTAACACTAAGATGTATCAAGACCTGAAGAGATCATTTTGGTGGTCCGGCATGAAGAAGGATGTTGCGGATTATGTGTCTAGATGTCTAGTATGTCAGCAGGTGAAAGCCGAGCGGCAGCGACCATCCGGCCTTATGCAGAGGATGGATATCCCCGTATGGAAGTGGGAAGCTGTCACTATGGATTTCGTATCGGGTTTGCCTCGATCTAGAAGGGGCAATGACTCGATTTGGGTAGTTGTAGATAGATTCTCGAAGACTGCTCATTTCTTGCCTATGAAGAAGAAGCAGTCAGTAGAGAGCTTAGCTAGATTGTATGTTAGCGGTATCGTTAGATTGCATGGTGTGCCGAAGTCGATCATTTCGGATCGAGATCCGAGATTTACTTCGAGATTGTGGAAGGGTCTTCAGGATGCGTTAGGTTCGGAGCTTAAGCTCAGTTCGGCGTTTCATCCCCAGACCGATGGACAGTCCGAGAGGACTATCCAGACGCTCGAGGACATGTTGAGAGCGTGTGTTCTGGATTGGAAGGATGATTGGGAGCGTCATTTACCTCTTGTGGAGTTCGCATACAACAACAGCTTTCATGCTAGTATTGGAATGGCTCCATTCGAGGCGTTGTATGGTAGGCCCTGCAGATCTCCTTTATGTTGGGAGGAGACTGGTGATAGGCAGTTGATCGGACCGGAGTTGGTTCAGGAAACTTCGGATAAGATTCAGCTTATCAGGAAAAGGCTTGTTGCGGCACAGGATAGGCAGAAGAGTTATGCCGACAACAGGAGAAAGGATTTGGAGTTCGAGGTTGGCGATCATGTCTTCTTGAAGATATCGCCTACTCGTGGAGTTGTCAGATTTGGCAGGCATAGCAAGCTAAGCCCTAGGTTCATTGGCCCATATGAGATTCTCGACGTTTGGGCAACGTGGCGTACGAGCTAGCTTTACCCCAGCTTTGGCTAGCGTTCACCGGTATTCCACGTATCTATGCTCAGGAAGTATGTCCGAGATCCGTCTCATGTGATTAGTCATGAGCCAGTGGAGATCCAGCCAGATCTTTCGTATGTCGAGCACCAGTAGCCATTCTTGACCGGAAGGTTCAGCATCTCCGGAACAAGAGTATCGCGTCGGTGAAAGTTCTATGGCGGAACTTCTCACGTGAGGAGGCTACGTGGGAGCTTGAGGATGCGATGAAGAAGAAGTATCCCCTTTTGTTTGAGTAGTGTCGTTCTAACTTCGAGGACGAAGTTTCTTTAAGGGGGAGAGGGTGTAAGACCCTCGAATTTCCGTCGTATTTTTCGTATTTATGTGTATATTGTGTTGGAGTATGTATGTACGTATTTACGTAGGTATTAAATAGTATAATTACGTGTACATGTGTTTATATTAAACGTAAATAATGTATGTATTGCATGATGATAGTGTGAATATAATACCATGTACTTATTGCATGTATAGAAGCTTGGTATGCATGGTTTTCTGCATAAATTAGGGTTCTGGCCGAAGGCCCTATTGGCGTCAATCCCCAGGCCGTTGAGGTGGTGTTAGCGTCCAGCCCTGGACGCCAACCCTAATTCCGGCGTCTAGCGATCTGGACGTCGACTTCTCTGGCCTGCATGCGCAGCAGAGCTGCTGTCTTCTGAAGCAAGGCATGGCAACCATTGGGGGATGTCCCCCAACGGCTCTGAGGGTGTCCCATCACCCTAGTGAGTGGGGAGAAAGACCCTCTTTAGGTCTGAACCCGAAATGGCTCTCCCCATTCTTCCCTTCACCCTTGCAAGAGGAGAGAAGTGAGAAGAAAAAACCCTAGGTGAGCTGTGAGAAAAACCCATTTTTGAACCCCCAAATCCGACCCCTTGGAGGTTCATTGAAGATCTTCTGCATCAAGGAGGAAGCTGAAGCATAGGGGAAGGCTCCCCATCATCCCCTCGGCGTGGAGATCAACAGGAGCTCGGAGGAAGGCAATCTTGGAGGCACTTCTGCAACTTCTTGGAACTGCCCAAGGAGGTCTTCTTCGAGCCATAAATCTCTTGGAGGATTTTAGAGAGGCAAGTACCTATCTATGGTGTCCCCGTATGAGTCTAGGAGGTTTTTATGATTTTTATGAATTTTCCTCGAGTCCTAGACCCTCCATTTCACCCAAATTTCAGAGCTCGGGTCTGTGTTTCTGCACAGACCTGAGTAAACGGCAAGTCCCTGGACCCCAGTTCATCTTGGCGTCCATCGACCATGCCGCTGACTCTGAGTCAGCGGCCAGAGACCGCCGTCTAGTTCTTCAGGACAGAACAGTGAGCTGTTCTGTCCCTCTTATACGTTAATTTCGTTATGATTTCCGTGATGAGGATATATGGTATCCTATACGCTACGTAGGTTATCATTTGTGGTGTGTGTGTGATGGTGAATGTGGAAAATCGTGTCTTTAAACTTGTGAGCATGACTTGTAGATAATTTTGCAAACCCATGTTCCATGACTAGAATTAATGTGAATGCCTTGATTTCGGTCTAATCATGAAGATTGTGGGTCAGCATGTGTGTTTGCAAATTTAGGAAACTTATCCATGATTGTGCAATTTGTGAATAGTTCGGTTCGATAAAATAGAAGTATGTAAAAATGATTCGTAGTGTTAAATCCATAGATGTATGAATTAGGGAAATTTGTACTCTAATTCATGCATATGGTGTAGTTATGGTTAAACAGCAAGTGGTAAATTGCATGATGTGTAAATTCCATGTTAGCTTAAGTTGTGAATAATATGCTAATTAGGTGTTTGATTTTCTGTAAATCCCATTTAGCTCAGAAAAATCTGAAAAATGAGGGTATGATTTGGAACCCGAAAACAGCATGTGGTTAAAATTTCAGGTCAATTGGAACAGTAAATAAAAAGTTATGTGTTTTCATGTGAAATATGAATAATTCGTACATATGATCGAAACGTGATTAGATTTTGTTTAAAACCAGCATGATTGGTGTGTTACTATGTGTTGAATCTTGAAAACTCTGTAGTACCATGTTAGGAAAAACAGAGGTGTTCATGTGAGTAAGAAAGTGAATGAGATGAAGAGTGTCAAGTGTAAAACCATGTGTAAAACGGTAAATGTGTAAAAGTGTAAACTGTGCCAATGTGATACTGCTTCCGAGAAGGCAGTGGAGCCGTATCAGGGAAAAGTCCCCCTGAGAAAGTTCATTGTGTTAAGTGACCCTAAGGGCATTAGGGGGAAATCCTGGAGGTGGACAAGTACCACGTTAGGGTGGAGACTTGTTCTCCCGGTCTGCGCAGTCCAAGAGTCGCCATTGTATTGCCTAGATGGCGTCTATGTTATGTGATGTGATGTGTTTGTGTCCTTCTTTGGTGGTTTGGACTATGTGTCACGGCACTAAAATATGTGTAAAGTTTAATGTGTAAAGTGTATGTGACCATGTGTAAATGTGTAAGTGATATGTGAATGTGTATGTGTAAAGTGAACCATGTGAAAGAGGGAAACTAGTGTAAAGAAAAATGTGAAATCTTAGATATGTAAATGTGTTATAGAAACCATGTGAAACTAAATCTGAAACCAAGTGAATTCAGAAAATGCATGTTATTATTCTCATGTTTGTGTGTGCAAAAGTGTTTAGAATCCATGTTAGGAACAACAAATGAGTATGTGAGTAAAATGGCATGATGGATTGTTCATGTGTTATGTTTAAGCAACGTTGTAGCTTTCATGTGTAGGTTTATAGTCATTGACCATGTGAAATCAGCAACCTAAAGCATGTAAAAAGTTATGTATGTACTTAAGAACATGTGGAATCCATGCTAATTATGTTCCCCGTTCATGTATGTAATTGTTCATGTCAATAGCTCTCACTTTCGATTAAAGTCTCATGAGTGAATTGAATAGAGACCATGTGATAGGTGAATGTATTTTTTTGAAATCTGAAAGCATGCGTTATGTATAAAATGTAGAACCTTCATGATAGGTTGAAAACTTAAATGGACTAGCATGCTATGTGTTACTAATTGTAATGTGCGTGTAGAAACCACTAGGACTTGTACGTGTATATCATGCATAGTGTTACTTGCTGAGTCCCTGGACTCACTCCTTGCTTCGGCGTACAGGTATAGTTGGTGACACAGTACCCTCGGAGGAGGCAGCGGAGACGGACTCCGAGCGTGGAGACTAGCCAGTTTTGAGATCTTGTGATTGTGTACTTCTTAGTATGTACTTGGACATTGTATTAGAATTATCATTAAAGAATGTAATATGTGGACATTTGTATTTCTATTTCAGCAAATTAAATCATGTGAACTTTAGTTCCTTTTTGCAAATTGTAAACTGCATGTATGTTTAATGTGGATGATGAATGAATGGAGATAGTTCTCTTTTACTTCCGCTACTCTGTTATATATATTCGCGTGTATCTCAGCTGTTTGTATCGTTGGGTAAATGTCCCACTGTGGCTGGCAGCACTCGCTATACCGACGTGGGTTGGTATAACCGTACCGGTATAATGAGGGGTAGGGCCGTCATAGGATTAGTATTTCTAATTTGGACCCCCAAACCTAAGTTCTCTCATTTTTAGATCGAATTCTGTAATCAGTCTGACTGGACTATTGTAGAGTCGAAGTGTTCGGTATTCTTGTATTTGATCCGACTCTCCTGACAACCTTGTATTTTGACACTTATAATTTCTGTATAAAAGTTATTATTTCATGGAAATCCATAAAATAAAATCTTGATGTATGTTATTCAATGTGTTTGTTACCTATGGGATCTTTTACAGAATATAATACAAGGTTATCCTACAGAATAAGTTCTGTCCTAGTTGAATCATTTAAATATTCTATAGGTAGGATTACTTATATTAAATGACCACAAAAAATTATCTTTAAAAAAAGATCTGAAATATTTATACAAATTGGTCTCTTACTTTTTGTCAGAAGTTCAGTTCTTCTTTATTCAATAGGTGTCTTGCAGTAAAGCTATCAGCGGTGGGGTATCTGACAGAGATCACCTACCACTGTAAGAACCTCACCTTACTTTCTAGATGCAACTGTCTGTCTGCCTTTTATTGCACTGAACATCTGTCCATCGAGGTCTTATCTTTACATATATTTCTGACTCACTATCTCAGAAAGTATGGAGGTATCTTTTCTTTTATCTTGTCCTTGTTGCAAACATTTATGAAGCATGTTTCAGCATGGAGTTCAAGAACATTAATAAAAACTATCTTTCAAGCTGTGAAGCTATTAACATAACCTGTAGTCGTTGGAAAGTCAAAAAGTTGAAGGATGTTGGATAACAAAAACTCAACAGCATCTACATCCAAAGGATCAACGGCTACTCCTCAAACGGCTAGATCTCAACGGATAGTTTCAAATGGAAATCTCTTCTGAAGCAATATAGAAGCCGAAGTTTTGAACAAGACAACACTTAGACATTGGGACCAATTAGCAACACACTCCAATCTGCATCAACAAGTAAGAGTCTCCGAAAAGCCTTCTACTTAATTGAAAGAAAGAGCTTCTCTCTCAGCCTGCAAACTTCAAGCTCTCAAGTTCTTAGAAGTCTTTTTCTGTAGGGTGGCATTTGTAATCCTAAATCTTTTCTTCAGTCCATCCTATTAGATTCAGAAAGAGTTAGAGCTGAAACTCTTATTTGTAATTCTTTCTGAATTCTTTATGTTTGCTCATTCTTTTGAGCAGACACACTAGTCTTTCACATTTCTGTTTAAGTAACCCGCAGGAGATTTGTTTCCTGCAGTTCCTCTCTTGTGAAGGGAAGACTTTTTTGAAGGTAGTCTTTATACCCCTGTTAAGGGAAGACTTATTTGGGAGTAAGTGGACTTGTAATACCTCTCAGGGTGAGAGAAGGCCAAACATTCTTGGCAGTTAGTGAATTCTTAAGTGATTTTCTTGGGGACTGGACATAAGATTTTTATATGGAATGGCCGAATCAGGATAAAATTTTTGTGCATCTGTGTGATTGTTTCCGCCAATTTACACTTGTTATACACACTACACTAAACACTAACAACTTTATTTAGTGATTATCTATTTTCAGATAAAATTTTTAAAACAAAAAAATCTTATTCACACCGCTTTAGGAAATCGTTAGTGTCATCTCGATCCAAACATCCCTACTGATGAACAGTCCATCCCCATGTACTTTTAAATTAATTACTTGCCTATTTTGGTGATAAACAAAACACTGTCAAAAGTTCTCTAACCTTGTTTATCTAGCCATAAGCACAGGAATTACCAAAGAAAGTCAAGCATTGTGGTAAGTCTTACATACATCTTTTCTCAGAAGAGCCATAATAATTCTTCAGAAGTTATACGACTTGCTCATTATAACGACTCTGTAAGTTATCGTAACGATTCTTCAGAAGTTATAACGACTTGCTCATTATAACGACTCTGTAAGTTATCGTAACGACTTCTTCAGAAGTTAGATGCAACTGTCTGTCTGCCTTTTATTGCACTGAACATCTGTCCATCCGAGGTTCTTAATCTTTACAAATATTCTGACTCACCTATCTCAGAAAGTATGGAGGTATCTTTTCTTTTATCTTGTCCTTGTTGCAGAACATTTATAAGCATGTTTTCAGCATGGAGTTTCAGAGAACATTAATACAACTATCTTTCAAGCTGTGAAGCTATTAACATAACTGTAGTCGGTTGGAAAGTCAAAAAGTTGAAGGATTGTTGGATAACAAAAACTCAACAGCATCTACATCCAAAGGATCAACGGCTACTCCTCAAACGGCTAGATCTCCAACGGATAGTTTCAAATGGAAATCTTCTGAAGCATATATAGAAGCCGAAGTTTTGAACAGACAAACACTTAGACATTGGGGACCAATTAGCAACACACTCAATCTGCATCAACAAGTAAGAGTCTCCGAAAAGCCTTCTACTAATTGAAAGAAGAGAGAGCTTCTCTCTCAGCCTGCAAACTTCAAGCTCTCAAGTTCTTAGAAGTCTTTTCTGTAGGGTGGCATTTGTAATCCTAATCTTTTCTTCAGTCCATCCTATTAGATCAGAAAGAGTTAGAGCTGAAACTCTTATTTGTAATTCTTCTGAATTCTTATTGATTTGCTCATTCTTTTGAGTAGACACACTAGTCTTTCACATTCTGTTTAAGTAACCCGCAGGAGATTTGTTTCCTGCAGTTCCTCTCTTGTGAAGGAAGACTTTTTTGAAGGTAGTCTTTATACCCTGTTGAAAGGAAGACTTATTTGGGAGTAAGTGGACTTGTAATACCTCTCAGGGTTGAGAGAAGGCCAAACATCTTGGCAGTTAGTGAATTCTTAAGTGATTTTCTTGGGGACTGGACATAGATTTTATATGGAAAGGCCGAATCAGGATAAAAATTTTTGTGCATCTGTGTGATTGTTTCCGCCAATTCACTTGTATACACACTACACTAACACTAACCACTTTATTTAGTGATTATCTATTTTCAGATAAAATTTTTAAAACAAAAAAATCTTATTCACCCACTTTAGGAAATCGTTAGTGTCATCTCGATCCAACACATCCCTACGTCACAAATTTTCGGCGCAAATGAGTCATAGCTCATTAACTATAGAAATTTGTTGTGGATTTTTGTCACTGATCTATTTCCGATCAATGATGGATTCGTGATGGAATCTTCTTGGCGCATAATGTCGTCTCAAATTAGTGACGAATCAGTGACAATATTTTCCATCACAAATCTGGTTCTGATTAGCCAAGAAATTTGTGGCGGAGATAATGCTAAGCAGCGACGGATTTCTTTTTCTGTCACCGATAAATCGTGCATCTGTGATGGACGTGGGTGGTGACAAATCTGTCGCTAATTTGCGACAAATTTGCAACGAAAATTCTGTCGCTAATTCTGTTGTTTTTCTTGTATTGGCTTCGATCACGATGTGATCGTGCTACAAATGTGAGATGTCTCCCTCCAGGTTAGCCGCCCTGCTGGCGACAACCTCCAACACATGACGCTCGAACTCGGCTCTATCGGCCTCCTCCACCCTCTCTAGTTGGGGGGAGAAGAGGCTCACAAGCGGTCCCCTAGAGCAGCTCCTCGATGGTGGCAGATGTAAGCCGGAAGTCTTCTCCGGCGACGATCAGGAACTCTGGTGAGAGCTCCCTGATCACCTGCACTCAGAAGTACTCACACGAAAAAGAACTCTGGAATTTTTGGTGCTGTGTAGGATGCACTTCCACAGCGTTTTCTCCATATATATATATATACTTATTAAGCAATCTAACAATAGCAAAAGAAAGAGAAGGAGCGGCTGAGCTAATCTCACGCCGTCCGCCATGCCCGCCACGATCCAAAGTGCATGCGAATCGTGCCGCGCAGGTCATGCCACGGACGCCCACGAGTACGTGAATGTCGTGGCCACGATACAGACGCGTCCGGGAGGATAGGAACAATCCAAGCCGGACTCCACACTACGCATAACAGAAATCAAATCCAGGCGGGAACTCAGGGTTACAAGTTTGATCACAGCAGAGAGCATGGTTCACCTAGTCAAAGGTGGCTTCCAGTTCACTTTTGAGGTAGACACACTCGAACCTGAGCTGCTCAATCTCAACCTGCCGGTACGCCATGGGCGTACGTCGGCGTCATTGTGCAGTTGCGGCGCAGAAAGAAGACGGTAGGCAGCAATATTTCTAAACTATGGAAGAAGTTTGAGTGGTGCGGATAAGATGGGATCTGACGAGCATAGAATGCTGGAAGAAGTGGCGACCATAAAACAGCCGGGTAGAGATGAGCAGAGCGATCGTGCCGACTATGCCCGGTATACTGTAAAACTCTAAAAAGCATAATGAAACACAACGATAACACTGATACTGTGGAGTACGATAGATAAACCTTGACTCGGACACAGGGAAGATGCCGATTATTAGTTTGTTCTAAAATCTTTCCTGTGAAAGCTCTACTTTTTCTCACCGGCAGCGTATCCTCGTGATCTCACTGACCTGTCGATGTGCTGTCCAGCAGAATTCTATTACCTGTTATGTCTATCAGAAGAGACCTCTGCGTTCAGACAGCATAGATAGAGAGGGTGAAGTGAGAGAATTTGTGCGCGCATTGCTTTTCCAGATGTCTGCTTGGATTCTACTGTCATTCCGTGCTTCGATAAAGGGGTCGCACGTGAGGGTGCGCCCAAGCCGTCCGATGCCATATGGATCTACATGCGTTGTGTCCTGTACTGCCATCTGAACGAGGATGCAAGCTAGTACGCTAGAAGAATGAGAGGGTTGGCACTGTGCGCGGCCATCAAGCATGACGGGTTGGTTGGCCAGAGAAACCCTAGACTTGTAGGAAATGGTTGTTGTTCATGCAAGTTGATTATTTTCCGTGGGAAATTAGTAAGTTTTCTGCGAATATAAATCTGATAGTAAAATAATTTAATAACATTATTTTATAATATATCAAATATAAGTGTCACCAAATTATTTTTCTATCAAACTCAAGTACTAGAGTGAGTACTGTTCTTAAGAATATCTACCGTTAAATTAGTCCTTAGATTACACGCAAAATGCCGAAAATACACGCAAAATACCGCAAACAAGGAGAGTCGGAGACCTTTTTGTCCGTGATTGTGTGTGTGCTTCATTGACGTAGGGCATGATGTTTCATACACGCTACTGCAGTTACGATCGGACTTATACATATTATGCAGAATGGAATATTTTCACCACCTTGCAAATCCGAACAGAAGATGGCAGTAGATTATGACCAAACATACACGGAATAGATTCATACAAATGAAAATATTCTTCAAAGCTATGCGTATCTCCAATTTGTGGCAAATACGTCTACGTACTATTTCCAAGCGTCCGACACATGTATGATGCTCCGACTCCATGTCAAAAGATGCAGGGGTCCAGGGGCGTTAGATATCATCCAAACCCCTCTGGAGCCTGGAGCGTGAAAACTGTTCTTGGACATGTGCAGCATGCGTATATTGTTTCTGTTCTTCTGAAAGCCGCACAGTGCTTACGAAAAGCCGGGGCGTTAAAGGCTACTCGGCTTAAACGTTAATGTTCATGGTTTTGCACAGCACATACACTTACTTCCTTCTGACCATAAGAGTAAAATGATCGCCCAGGCACCACCACTGCCACTATCTTATTATATATACTCGCTAAGTATTAATTTGTTGCTAATGGGAGAATATAGAAGAGCATGTCAAAGGTACATTTTAGAATTATAATACATATTTCTACCAAATTTTTACATAAAACTATGGGTTTGAATATGGACTTCAATCTGAACATCGCTGCTGGCAGCTTTTCGTGCACGTGGAGATGCAGTGAAGACGGCTGCTGCAGCAGCAGCCTTACCCAGCAGACCAGTCGTGTATAGCCGGCGAAGAAACCGGCGAGGGTAGTGCAGTCAAAGTCCCAGGCCTCTCCGTATCACTTCAATCTGACCTCCAGCACCCTCTGCCTTGTACGAGAATCCATGGCACTGTACTTAAATTTGCATCATATCTCTCTCTCTCTCTGCCTGTACGCTGCACCTGCTGCTTGCTCTTCCTGCTTGAGTACTGCCGCTACAGCCGCCTTGGGGGAGGGGTGTGAGGGCCTTCCCCGCCCCTCTCTAGTCTTTTCAGCATCTCCGAAGAGATCCCTCAGCTGTAAGTAGGCCAGGACCAAATTTTCAGTCAGGAATCAAGATCTCCTCGTACGTCCTATGTTTCAGATTATTTCTCCTCTATCTCTGTTGCAATCACGGGTGTGAGTGGTGGAGATCGGAATTGAGATCCAATAAACTTCATTATTACTGGAGATAATTACGAAAATAATCTTAATTGCAGAAATATCAGTCGAATATCTATTAATTTAACGGGCAATTTCTGATTAAACTGTTTTAGTTACGTACGAAAATGGTTTGGCAACATATTGGATGGACACAACAATGGACTACTCTTTTTGCCCTTGTATATGTTAATTAATATAGAAGGATTATTTTTATCATTATGTTCGCATGACGTGTTTTAAAAGTGATAAGTGGATGCGTTACGAATACCTTTTAATGATGATTAATTCAACTCATGACATAAGTTTTATCACAAGGACCAGAAAACTTAATAAATTTGAAATCTTCATATATATTGTCATTTGGTTGGCGGTGGTAAAAGTAGTCCAAACTTGCCTACCGCGAGCGGGTGTGCGAGACACCTCCATCACCCCCTCGCCCAGCACCGGCTTCCCATTAATGATCGATCTCTCCCCGCTATTGCATACTCCACTCCACGCCTTGACACCCCCGACACGTTAACCATGCATCGACTCGACAGTGATGTGGCCACCGCGTGCGGCGGCAGAATCGCCGATGAGCTCGATGTCGAGGGAGCTATTAGGTGTACGAGGAGCCGCCAGTGATCTCCTAGCTATTTTGCTGGGCCCTAACTCGCTGGAGGAGCTCTGCGTCTGCATGCGGTTGCGGTGGCTGATTTGACGGCGTTGTTGGTGAGGGTCTGGGCTTGGAGGCCGGCCTCGATCGATAGCCTTCTTGGCAATGTGGTCAAGAAGAACATCGATGGAGCAGATGCCTTCTTACACGTAACTTTACATAGCATGACCACGCGTATCAAGATGTTTCAATATAAGGGACGGAGGATATCGGACTCTAAGAATTTAGATAAGATTTATTATATTTTGTGAAAATTTTTAAATTAAAACTTGAAAAAATTCGTAAATTTTTTTTTTCACATTGATAGAATTCGATCCTCTCTTATAGCAAAAAAAAAAAAAAAGAATCCAAACTCAAATTTTTTCTGCATGCATCCTACTGTACATTTCCTAAAACCTCCTTGGACGCCTAAAACCTCCTTGAACCTTCCACTTCAAAATATATAAGGAATCAAGTAGAAGTAATTAGCAAGAGTGTGCATGTGATGATAATCTAGAACGACGCTACAATAATCCATATATATTTGTTGAAGTCCACTTGCAAAGCCTAAATAGTAGTTGTGAGGGTGTTTTTCTATTTGGCCCAGAGCCAAACGGATTTTCACTGAGAAGAGAGAAGGAAGACGTTAGCCGGTGCGAACGAAAGCTTGTAAAATTAGAAAAAAGATCAGGGAGGCCCGGTTGAAGAACTGGGGGGAACCCTCTGATGTCTAAGTCAGATGGGACTGTAAAAAGATTTGAAGATGAGGGTTCACTAGTGTGTGCCTCACGTGGAGGTGTGTGTATGATCAGGGTTGCATACCTTTGCATGGGGATTTCCTGTGTCTTTTATAGGCGAAGGTTCTGAAGAGGTTGGACGTGTCGTCCTTTGATGATGCCGAAAATGGCGCGTCGGTTGGCGACCTTAGTGGGGAGTTACCCGTTGAGGACCTTTGTGGTTAATGTCTGTTGGCCCTTTCGGTATGGCAGCAAGCTAGCCTAGAGGGGGGGGGTGAATAGGTTTTTCTGAAATAGAAACTTAAACACAGAAATTAACACTTGAAAGTTTGGTTAGTTTAGTGTGATAAAGAGTAGCAATGCGGAAGCAAGTAAACAATCACACAAAAGGACACAGGAGATTTATCCTGGTTCGGCCCTTCCCACATGGAAGTCCTACGTCCAGTCCCCAAGCAAACTCTTGAGATTTCACTAACCGAAGGTACAGTCCCCTTCAAGGACACTACAACACCCTGGATACCCCACCTGGTCTTCTTCTCTTTCTCGGGCAAGAAGGCAGCCCACTTCTTTTCTAAGCTCAAAAGCAAACCTACTTCTTTTACAGGTTCAGAAGTAAACCTCCTGGAACAAACCCCAGTGCGGTTCTGCTAGACTTAAACCCCCAGCTAAGTCATGTTGGTACAAACTCCAACAAGGTTCTGCTAGACACTAACCTCTAGCTAGGTTACACACTGTATACAGTCCTACAACTAGACAAGGGTCTTTCTTAGAAAAGAAAGAACAAGACTGAGAGCTAATACAAGATGAACACTATGGACTTAGCTCACAGTCACAGACTCTCCCACAAGATTACAATGAGCATAGGGAGAATGGAAGAGAAGAAGGCTTGGAGGCGATGAAGACTTCTGGTTGAAAGCTTCTGTAGATTTTGGCTCGAGCTCTTCTCTCTTTCTCTGAGTGTTTGTGGCGTGAAGGTTCTTCTTACAGTTGTACACTCCTTGAAGGATTTTCAGGAAGGCTGCTTTTGTTCTTCACCAATGCTCCATCTTTTATATGAGCAGTTTGAATGGATCCGTTGGAGTTCTAGCCGTTGTCCATCTCCTCTTCATTTGTCTTAATCAGACTCTGATGGTCTTCGAGGTCTGTACACATAGAAGAAAGTGTTAGCATAAAAGAGTGTTTATGATAAACGATGTATAGTACTGTGCTTCTGCTAACATACTGAAAATAGTAGGTCATATCTTTTTCTGACAAGATTATGCATGCAGCTTTTTCTGTCAGACAATATTTGACTTTTCAATGAGCGCCAAAACACTTTCAAATATTCAAGAGAAATCTATGTGAATATGACTTATACAATCGTTGTTCATTTACAAGTAAAACGTTGCAAGTTTATGAACAAATCGATGTGAAAGACAAGTCGATGTGTTCACTTGAGAAATTGTTACGGTCTAAAGAAATCGATGTGATCACTTATGAAATCGTTATGAGACCCAAGTCGATGTGATCACTTATCAAATTGTTATGCAAGGAAATCGTTATGAGAATCAAGCCGATGTGATCACTTATGAAATCGTTATGAGAATGAAAACGATATGAGGGCAAATCATTGTGGCTATAAAAGGAATCGTTCTGAGATCGATTTCTTAACAAATCATTATGAATTCTTAAGGAGTCGATGTGATCACTTATCAAATCGATATGGCATCGACTTCGTAACAAATCGTTTCGGTCACTTAAGGAATCGTTATGGGAACGATTTCTTATCAAATCAATGCGCTCAAGGAAGAAATCGTTATGGCCACTTATCGAATCGTTATGGCATCGACTTCTTAACAAATCGTTGCGCTTACAGAAGAAATCGTTGTGGCATCGACTTCTTAACAAATCGTTGCGCTTACTTTGGCACTTAAGCTGAAATCGATGTATATTGATTAAACATCGATTTTATCATTTTAGTGCACATATTGCATCAATGTGAGACTCAGCATTTTGCTATGAGATTGATGCGACACAGATGAAACAAAATATTCAATTTAAGTTACATCATAAATTTTATTATCACCAAAATACAAGAACAAATAGAGAGTGATTCAACAATCTCCCCCTTTTTGGTGGTGACAAAATTTATGAGAATTTTTGACAAGAATATATATAAAGCAAAGAGGTTTCATAAAATTCATATAAACTCTCCCCCTTTTTGTCACTAACCAAAAAAGGAAGGATCTTACCATGGATTTTTCTCCCCCTTTGAGAGAATTTCTTACCAATGAGGGGTTCAACAATAATAGTTGATAAGGAATGACTCCCCCTTAATCTGTGCTCCCCTGAGCATGAGAGACTCCACCTGAATGAAACTTGCAAATATTTGTTAGTAATAAAGACCAATTCAATTTTTTTTACTATTCTTTCTTCAGATGTGATTTGAATGAAGAGTCTGCAGTCACTCCTGCCTTGAGCATCCTTGGTTTTTGATGCTCCAAGCTAACCTGCAAGTAAATTACTCAAGGGTAGGTACCCAAATCCTTTTGGGTCCTTGATGTTTAGATGCATGAAAATATCCTTTAGGGATCCAAACTAAGTACCTTGTTGTGCAGGTGTTTACAGTGTGTCCTAGTTTATTGCAATGAGAACAACAATGAATATAGATTGTTTTGCTATTCTTATTTTCGTTGTGCTGAGTTTTTAGAACGTGATTTCTGTAAATTTTTTCTTTTACAGGGGCCTTTTTCTGGGGCATCTTGGTTTCTTTTACAAATTTTGGTAGGGGATATTTTTCTGGAATTATAGCTTGTTTTCCTTTTTCTTGAGGTATGTATCCAAGTCCTTGTTTGTTATTTTCAGATTTTGACCCTTTTAGACATAGAGCTAAAGAAGTTTTTCCTTTTGTTAATTTTCTAACCGATTCTTTTAGGTAGAGATTTTTCTTCAGTTAAAGTTTTTAATTTTTCTTCTAACTCTAACTTTTCATTGTCCTTATTTTTAAAATTTTCATTCAAAAGATCAATATTATCTTTATTGTCCTTTAATTGTTTTTCTAGTTGCTCCAGTTCGGATTTAAGATCAGAATTGGTGTTTTCTAAGCAAGTAGAGTTGTTTTTCAAACTCTTTAATTCTTTTACAACCCCTTTATGTTTTTCATACAGTTCATTAAAGACTTCTTCTAAGTCTTCTAATTCTGACCCTGAATCTATGCAAGAATTAAAAAATGAGTCAGAATGTACCTCATCTAGTCCCACCATGAGGACTAGATTTACCTGCTCCTTTTCGGAATCTGAGCTTGATGATTCTGAGCTTGTGACCTCATCATTTTCCCATGCAGCCGCCATGGCTTTTCTTTTAAATTTCTTGTGCTGCTTCTTGGGCTTATCAGTTTGACCAATCTTCTTAAGCCTTGGACAGTCTGGTCTCAGATGTCCAGGTTTTCTGCATTCATAGCAGACTGGTTCTTTCTCCTTTTTCTCTTTTCTTTGGATCCTTCTTGATCCGTTTTTCTTCTTCTTCAAAATTTTCTGAAGCTTGGACAATACTTCATCCATATTACAGTCTTAGAATCTGCATCCTGGGAACTAGAAGAAGAGATGGAAGGAGCAACTACAACTTTTAGAGCATTAGTACATTTCTTCTTAGATGAGCTTTCAGATAATCGCTCCATATTTATTTCATGTGCCATAAGAGAACCTATTAAATTATCAATTGATAATTTAGTTAAATCATGGGCCTCTTCAATAGCAGTTACCTTAGGTGTCCATGAAATGGTTAAGGACCTAAGTATTTTTCTAACGGTTTCTTCATTAGAAAGAATTTTTCCAAGAGAATTTAAACCTACTACTATACTTGAAAATCTATTATACATAGTAGTAATATTTTCATTTGGAAGCATTTTAAGTTGCTCATATTGAGAGATAAGAATATCTATCCTAGTTTGTTTTACTTTATCTGTTCCTTCATAGGTTATCTGCAATTTATCCCATATATCTTTAGCAGATTTACATGCAGAAACTCTACTGAACTCTCTTTTAGATAGAACACAACATAGATAGTTTTTAGCCTTAAAGTTTAGAGATAGCTTACTCTTATCAGCTGCTGTAATGGCAGTAGTGCCTTCAACTGGAACAACAATGAAATCACCTACCTCAATTACCTGCCAGAGATCAAAGTCTGTGCCTCGAATGAGGCATTCCATCCTCATCTTCCAATATTGATAGTCTTCTCCATCGAAGAATGGAGGTCTGGTGACGGATTGGCCTTCAGCATATCCTTGAGCTGCCATGGATCTTTGCTCTAAGATCGTTGGATCTTCTTGAAAGTTCAGAGACCCGCTCTGATACCACTTGTTGGCCCTTTCGGTATGGCAGCAAGCTAGCCTAGAGGGGGGGGTGAATAGGTTTTTCTGAAATCTGAAATAGAAACTTTAACACAGAAATTAACACTTGAAAGTTTGGATAGTTTAGTGTGATAAAGAGTAGCAGTGCGGAAGCAAGTAAACAATCACACAAAAGGACACAGGAGATTTATCCTGGTTCGGCCCTTCCCACATGGAAGTCCTACGTCCACTCCCCAAGCAAACTCTTGGGATTTCACTAACCGAAGGTACAGTCCCCTTCGAGGACACTACAACACCCTGGATACCCCACCAGGTCTTCTTCTCTTTCTCGGGCAAGAAGGCAGCTCACTTCTATTCTAGGCTCAGAAGCAAACCTACTTCTTTTACAGGTTCAGAAGTAAACCTCCTGGAACAAACCCCAGTGCGGTTCTGCTAGACTTAAACCCCCAGCTAAGTCCTGTTGGTACAAACCCCAACAAGGTTCTGCTACACACTAACCTCTAGCTAGGTTACACATTGTATACAGTCCTACATCTAGACAAGGGTCTTTCTTAGAAAAGAAAGAACAAGACTGAGAGCTAATACAAGATGAACACTATGGACTTAGCTCACAGTCAAGACTCTCCCTCAAGATTACAATGAGCATAGGGAGAATGGAAGAGAAGAAGGCTTGAAGGCGGTGAAGACTTCTGCTTGAAAGCTTCTGTAGATTTTGGCTCGAGCTCTTCTCTCTTTCTCTGAGTGTTTGTGGCGTAAAGGTTCTTCTTACAGTTGTACACTCCTTGAAGGATTTTCAGGAAGGCTGCTTTTGTTCTTCACCAATGCTCCATCTTTTATATGAGCAGCTTGAATGGATCCGTTGAAGAGATCCGTTGGAGTTCTAGCCGTTGTCCATCTCCTCTTCATTTGTCTTAATCAGACTCTGATGGTCTTCGAGGTCTGTACACATAGAAGAAAGTGTTAGCATAAAATAGTGTTTATGATAAACGATGTATAGTACTGTGCTTCTGCTAACATACTGAAAATAGTAGGTCATATCTTTTTCTGACAAGATTATGCATGCAGCCTTTTCTGTCAGACAATATTTGACTTTTCAATGAGCGCCAAAAACACTTTCAAAATATTCAAGAGAAATCTATGTGAATATGACTTATACAATCGTTGTTCATTTACAAGTAAATCGTTGCAAGTTTATGAACAAATCGATGTGAAAGACAGGTCGATGCGTTCACTTGAGAAATTATTACGGTCTAAAGAAATCGATATGATCACTTATGAAATCGTTATGAGACCCAAGTCGATGTGATCACTTATCAAATCGTTATGCAAGGAAATCGTTATGAGAATCAAGCCGATGTGATCACTTATGAAATCGTTATGAGAATGAAAACGATATGAGGGCAAATCGTTGTGGCTATAAAAGGAATCGTTCTGAGATCGATTTCTTAACAAATCGTTATGAATTCTTAAGGAGTCGATGTGATCACTTATCAAATCGATATGGCATCGACTTCTTAACAAATCGTTTCGGTCACTTAAGGAATCGTTATGGGAACAACTTCTTATCAAATCAATGCGCTCAAGGAAGAAATCGTTATGGCCACTTATCGAATCGTTATGGCATCGACTTCTTAACAAATCGTTGCGCTTACAGAAGAAATCGTTGTGGCATCGACTTCTTAACAAATTGTTGCGCTTACTTTGGCACTTAAGCTGAAATCGATGTATATTGATTAAACATCAATTTTATCATTTTAGTGCACATATTGCATCAATGTGAGACTCAGCATTTTTCTATGAGATTGATGCGACACAGATGAAACAAAATATTCAATTTAAGTTACATCATAAATTTTATTATCACTAAAATACAAGAACAAATAGAGAGTGGTTCAACAATGCCCCCCTGGATTGTGAGGGTGCGTGCTGCGCCGTTATAGTAACTGCTGTTGGAAGGCGAAGGGCTTCCCTAGACCTTCTAGTCGAGAGGTACCGAGCAGAAGCCTACTCGGTCACTGGACTGGCTGTTCGATGGCTGCTACTCGGAAGCATAGCCTGTGTTGGTGAAGCCATAACATGCTTCGAGCAGGACGTGTTCGGTAGGCGGTACCTAGACCAAATAGGTTGCGGGGTGGCCAGAGATCACCCTTGGGGACCCTTGAACGCCTTGGTTGCCAGAACGTGCTCGGAAGCTTTAAGTTGAATCCGAGGACACGTGGCTCAATTGCTGGAGCCCTGGCGCTTTGATGGCTCATGATGGGCCGTAATGGGCCGTGACAGGTATGTTGGCCCAGGAGGCTAGAAATAGCCTCCACACTTGCCCCCCACGCCCTCAAGCTGGCGCGGGTATCGCGGCACTTGAGAGTGGAGGTCTGCTCGAACGTTACCCTCGTATTAAATGCGATATCGACCTCGGCAGTGCGAACGACGTCAGGGCGACGCCGTTTGAAATCTCGCCTTGGGGACGGAAAACCTCATGATGATGGAGGTGACGTGTCGAGTGGCGAACCTCGCGCTGTACTTTTGAACGGGCCGTTGGAGTGGGAGAAGCATCACTTCTACTTTTTGAATTCTGCGCCCCTTCTTCCTTATAAGGAGGGGGGAAGAAAGCGGGACGTACGCCTTCGAAAAAGCTTTCTTCTCTTCCGTCTTTTGCCTTCGTCTTCTTCCTCGCGATCCCAGTCACCTTCTGCCACCGCTGCTTCTTCTGCTATTTTCGGAGATGTCGCAGAAGGGAAAGGCTGTTGCCGCTGCCGGAGCAAGCGAGGTGGTGTCGGCGGTGCCTCAGAGGACGAGATATAGGTTCTTCGAGGGCCTCTGCGAGCGGTATTGGATTGAGGAAGAGTACGATATCATCCTCGCCAAGGAGGAAGACTCGTATATGCTGTAGAAGTGTGGGTGCACAGCCATGTCCCAGGATCTGCTAGAAGCAGGGTTTCGGTTGCCGCTACCGGCGGTCGCTAGGGACATCTTGAATGTGTGGGCGATCGCCCCCATTCAGTTGACGCCGAACTCATGGCGTACGATCTGTGTCTTCTGCATCTCCTGAAAGGTGCACGACATCGAGCCGACGGCCGACCTCTTCCTGGGACATTTTAGCCTCGCAACGTCCCCGCAGACTAGCATCGGTATTTTCTACACCAAGCACCGAGCAAACAGGATGCGCATCCACTTCTCGGCCAAGTATTCCAACCACAAGGGGTGGACGCATTGGGTGCTCTTCATTGCCCGCAATGAGGGAGTGCCGGAGTGGGGGTTCCCTACTCGAATCAAGGACCCGCGCAATAAGGACATGGTTCCTCTACTGGTCTGGGACGCGGCGAAGATCTCCGACCGCCTTAGCAACATCTTTGTGGACAGGGCGGAGGAGTATCTAACGGAGGTCCAGCTCGTCAAACATGGGCTCAGCCGAGCATGGAGTACGTGAAGTCCCCGTTTGTACCTTTTTTTTTTGTTCCTCAAGGAGCCGTTCCCCTCACTCTTTCTCCTTGTGCAAGTGTTGAAGAGCTGGCTGCCGGTCGGGATAAGGAGGAGATGGCTCTTTATGCCGAGCATATTGCTGTCACGGCGTACGTGGCGGTCATAGGCGAGGGTCCTCCGACCATTCCTACGACGAGTCTCCCTACCGGAGGGTGAGCTGCCGGAAAGAAGCCAATGAAGATAAGTCTTCGGGGGGAGACCGGTCCCCAAACGGCGAAGAGGGCGGTGCGGCGAGGTCGAGGAGGAAGAGATCCCCCAGCTTCAAGTGCGGAAAAAGCAGAAGCTGGTGAAGGCGAACGAGTAGGCGAGGCCGAGCACCATGCCCAAGACGCAACCCTGACCGCATAGGGGGTAGTCTCCGAGCTAGGGTTGTTCGTGGTAAGCGACCAGTCTGATGAAGGCTCCTTAGGGGAGCTAGTGAGGGTGTCTGCACCCTAGAGCCCCACCGCGGACCAAGCAGCGGAGGAGGGTGCGGTCGGAGCATCAAGCGCCATGACAGCAGGGCCGGTCATGGCGGGAGGCGAAGCCGTCACCGCACAAGGATCGTCCTCCAGAGGGGCCGAAGAGGCGATGCGCGTGGCGGAAGTGCCCGAGGGGGCAACGGCCCCCATTCCCCCGACCGAAGTGGCTGTGGAAGTCCCAATGCCGACAGCCACTACGGGATCACACGAGGCCGAGCAGACGGCCGAGATTGAGGAGGAAGGACCTCGGGGGTCTCCCACTACTATGGAAGGCCAGGAGACAACAGCTGTTGCAGATGTCATCGAGGCGGTTGAAAAAGAGGGTCGTTCTACAAGGCAGGCGAACGCTGCCGTCGAGGACCGTGCTAGTTCCGAGGAGGATCGGGTCCCCCTGTCGCAGTCACTGAGGGCGAGGCATCCAGTGCAGCCTTCGGCGTCGGTTCTGGAAGCGGCCTTGGAACGTTTCCAAGGGGGCCCGTCCAGGGGCCTACCCCCCTATCCCAGCGCTTCGCATCTTGAAGTGCTGGCGCAATGTCAGAGGCAGAACCTGGAAGACACCCTTGAACATTCAGAGGAAGTCTACCAGAAGCAGTGCGTGGACAAAGGCAGTTCGGTCGACGTGGAGGCGCTGGTAGATGGCGTCGCGCACTCACTAGGAGTGCTGAAAAGGCTGGTTCTGCAAGCTCGGGATCACAACAAATGTGGGATGGTGAGTTCGCTTTTTGCATGGAGCTCCAGGCACAGCACCAGGGCCGGGAAGCACAGCTGCAGCAGAAGGTAAAGAACCTCCAGGATGCGCTCTGAACTTCCGAGCTTAACCTTTCCATTGCTCGGGTGGAGAAGGAGGCACTCGCCAACGTCCTGTCCGAGGACGAGGCTTGCGGTGTGGCCGAGTACAAGGCGGGGCCAGCTTCAAGGAAGACTTGGAGCAATACTATGCGCTCTTCTATAAGGTGGGTCTTGAGGCCGACGAGGACCGAGGACGGAGGATGGCCACGATCGAATATGCTCGAGAGGCCTTTGAAGCTGCCCTTCGAGAATGCCGATGTCGGACACAGGATCCGCTCCCGGATGGAGTCCACTTCGCGCACTTCCAGGCGGGGCGGATGACTCCTGGGGACAATGGCGCAGGCCCCTCCGAGCAGGCCCCATAGATGTATCTCTTTTCCTTCTCTTTTGTAGCTTGGTCTCAACGAGCTTTTTGTACTTTAAGGAATCTGAATATATCACCTTTTCGAGTATGTGAATGGCTCTCTTTTTCTATCTTCTTCCCTTGCGCTTGTTCTGTTCGAATCGGAATTCGTCGGTCGTTTTAAAGGTTTCGTGCATACCGCGCATGTTGTTTGGAACTGAGGGAGTCCCAACCAGGGGTTTACACCGAACACCTTTCACCTTAGGGTTTAGGTATCGTGCTAGCCTTTCGAGTTGAAAAACTTCGACTAGGGATGACATGAGTACCCCTTTGGGCAGACCGAAAGAATGGGAAGAAGAGAAGTAGGATGCCGAACAAGAGGCTTTCATAAATAATAAAGCCTTCAGATTGGACACATGCCAGGTTCTGGGTATGGCGTCGCCACTAGGGGTAGTCAGCTTGTAAGAGCCTTTTCCAAGAACTTGGGTGACCTGATAGGGTCCATCCCATTTCGGGGCGAGTTTGCCTATTGCTCTTCGGGGATCCAATGCCCAGCAACGGCGCAGAACAAGCTCACCTTCGAAGAAGCGCCGCTCCCGAACACGGGAGTTGTAATACTGTGTGAGGCGCTGCTGATTGGAGACAAGTCTTATGCTGGCATCGGTTTGACGTTTGCCAAGCATGTCCAGGTTCTCCCTGAGCGCGCGGTTGTTAGATGCTTCGTCGAAGTGCATTGTTCGAATTGTGGGGAGAGCGACTTCTAAAGGCACAATGGCTTATGTGCCGTAGGCCAAATGGAAAGGAGTTTCTCCGGTGGCTACACGAGCAGTTGTTCGGTGACACCATAGCACGTTGGGGAGCTTTTCGATCCACAAACCTCCAACGCTTCAACTCTTTGTGCGTATCCCGTGAAGCAGTGTTCGGTTGGTGTTTTCGACTAGATCGTTTGTTTGGGGATGCGCTACTGAGGTGAAGTGGTTGTAGATACCGAGCTCCGAGCATTTTTATTTGAAGAACGTGCTGTCAAACTGCTTCCCGTTGTCAGAGGTAATCACCTTTGGGACGCCAAACCGGCAAAGGACGTTCTTCCAGACGAACTTCCACGCGGCTTGGTCCGTGATTGTGGAAACGGGTTCCACCTCGATCCACTTGGTGAAGTAGTCGATGGCGACGATTAAGAATTTTTTCCGCCCTTGAGCCTCTGGGAACGGACCCATAATGTCAATTCCCCACTGGCGAAAGGACGTGGCTTGAATAGGATGTGCAGTTGCTCGCCGGCTGCTTGATAAGCTGTCCGAACTTCTGGCACTCTGGACACTTTTTTGTGTAGGACATACAATCCTTCTGCAGAGAAGGCCACCAGAATCCTGCTCGAAGGATGCTATGCGCCAGCGTTCTGCCCCCCAAGTGGCTTCCGCACAGGCCCTCGTGAACTTCTTCGATGGCCGGTGTTGTCTCTATAGGACTGAGGCACCGCAGAAGAGGTCTTAAGAGGGATCGTCCGCGAGCCATGGCTATTGTCTTTCCCACAGATGGCGCCAAATATGTGAGGGTGTTTTCCTGTTTGGGCCAGAGCCAAACGGGCCTCCACTGAGAAGAGAGAAGGAAGACGCTAGCCGGTGCAAACGAAAGCCTGCAAAACCAGAAAAAGGATCAGGGGGCCCAGTTGAAGAACTGGGGGGAACCCTCCGATGCCTAAGTCATATAGGACTGTAGAAAGGTTTGAAGATGAGGGTTCACTGGTGTGTGCCTCGCGTAGAGGTGTGTGTATGATCAGGGTTGCGTACCTCTGCATGGGGATTTTTTGTGCCTTTTATAGGCGAAGGTTCTGAAGAGGTTGGACGTGTCGTCCTTTGATGACGCCGAAAAGGGCGCATCGGTTGGCCGCCTTAGTGGGGAGTTACCCGTTGAGGCACCCGTTGAGGACCTTTGTGGTCAATGCCCCCCTAGATCGTGGGGCGCGTGCTACGCCGTTATAGTAACTACTGCTGGGAGGCGAAGGGCTTCCCTAGACCTTCTGGTCGAGAGGTACCGAGAAGAAGCCTGCTCAGTCACTAGACTGGCTGTTCGGTGGCTGCTGCTCGGAAGCATAGCCTGCATTGGTGGAGCCGCAGCATGCTTCGAGCAGGATGTGTTCGGTAAGCGGTACCTAGACCGAACAGGTTGCGGGGTGGCCAGAGATCACGCTTGGAGACCCTTGAACGTCTTGGTTGCCAGAACGTGCTCAGAAGCTTTGAGCTGAATCTGAGGACACGTGGCTCAATTGCTGGAGCCTTGACGCTTCGATGGGTCATGATGGGCCGTGACAGACCTACAGGCCCAGGAGGCTAGAAATAGCCTCCACAGTACTGAAAAGGAAATCAACGAGGAAATATAATATGCTCTGAAGGCCTCTTTGATTACGTAATAATTGACTTGAAAGTATATAGAAGATCTGCTTTACTCTAATTTGAAATTGTTGTGCCCAGCACGCTTCAATATACTTGGAGTGTTCAGAGGAGAGCAGACAGAAGATATATATATATGAGTACTGAATGTTTTTAAAAGTTGTTTCTATTTTAAAGAGAAAAATAGACATGTTCAGGTGTCTTTTCCTTCTCCATTTAAAGTAATTAGAGAGGTAAGTATAAATAGATTCTAATGATTGGAGTTTCAAAATTACATATTAGTGAGTAGAATTTCGCCACACAGCCCCAAACTGATCACTAAGGCCCAATAGTAGAACAATGTCCAACAGAAGGGTGGCTCTATCACTTCAATATAGGCTATCCGAAGAGAATATAAGTTAGGGCCAAAGAAGAACTGTAGAGTCCCATGACCCATTCCCCCCCCCCCCCCCCCACCCCAACCCCAAAAAAAGTTGTTTCTAACTCAATGATAGCCCTCGAGAAAGACGAATTAAGGCATATGAAAATCTCTTAAGACAATGCACCCAAAACATGCAAAAGTATGGGATATTAGGTCAGAGCTCAACACCCCAACTATGTCGGAGACTCCATAACCAGGGAGATTGACCCTTGTTCCAAGGACTTATAGCTCGGGCGGTCTCTACCTTTCATGGAGTTTTAGTCCGATAAAAAGAGAGGGAGTCTCGTGTAGGTCCTTAGCTCGACAAAAGTAAGATCAAGACCACCTTAGGTTTTTGACTAATGATAATGTCAGCAATCATCTAGAAAGGTAAATGACAAAAGAACAAAAGATGTAAGTCTATGAGATTCGCCCATCTAATTATTCTATTATATTGGATGAAACGTCGTACGTTGGACACGTATTTTCTCTAAGAACATAATTAGCCCGCTGTATGTAAGACATGACTCTAAGTTAGACAACCATGTTGCATCAAGAGATCATGCTGTAAGGAACACCTTTCACATCTTGCTCGTAATTGCCACCACACAATCACGTGGAACAATGGAAAAATTCACACTTACTTAAATCTCTAGTGCATCATCTAATAGAGATAAGTTACATCAAATTTATTTATTAGTGAAAAACAATTTTAAAATCGACTCTTCTCTCTCTTTGCTATTTTGTTAGCCCATTTTATCCAACTTAAATATAAAGGGTTTGTTTGAAAAAGGATTAAGGTTAACCCAACTCAACTCGAAGTATAATTTTAGATTGGGTTAAAGTACAATTTACTTTAGTAATGTAAGAGTTTATCTTATGGGTTAAAATAAATTAACCTACTTTTTGTCTTAGTGGTTTGAAAGGCTAAAGTGACTAATTCATCTACTTTTGTATTATTTTTCCTAAAATATTCTAATCATATACCCTCTATTAATTTTTATTGTACTATCTTATGTTATCTAGATGCATATTAAGATCATATAAAATACAGTATAAATAAATTGTAGTAATATATTGAGATTATCATATATTATATAATTAATATATTTATCCTATACTATCAATTATTTTTTATTGTACTATGTGCTACTATTTTCTTTATGCTATCTAGATGTATATTAAGATTATATAAAATACATTATAAATAAATTATAGCAATATATTGAGATTATCATACAAAATACAATATCTTTATCTTATACCTTCTATTACTTTTTTAGTGTACTATGTGCTACTATCTTTTTATGTTATCTAGATGTATATTAAGATATAAAAAATATATTATAAATAAATTGTAGTAATATATTGAAATTATCATATATAATATTCAACATTATTTTTTTATATCTTGTACTGTTATCATATAAAAGTGTAAGGAGGAAGAAAAAGTGTGTGAGCCGTGCAATGAAGGAGAAAAAAAAATGTAAATAAGGTATGGAAAGTGGGGGCAAAAGGGTAATAAAAAAGAATTAAAATGAGTTAACTCTATTCCTCTTCTAGAAGTGGATTAGAGTAAAGAGTTAACGCAATTTAGATCTAATCTAATTTATTTTGATCCGAGTTAAATTTATAACTTTTCAAATCACTTTTTACCCAGGTTAACCTAAATTAACTCTATTCTAACTCTTTTTTAAAGGGACCCGGACTTGCTCAAAGAATCCAATAATCAGTAGTCTCTTTTTTTTACAGATCCACCATTCGATGCGCTCGTTTCATGTACCTTGTTGTCTCGAGACAATCCTGCGATCTACATTAAGATTTGAAATCGTCTTCACAAAAATTAAAATATTTTTATTTTAATTCTTATTTTTTTCAAATAATATCTAAAAAGTTGGTTCTTCATGATTCGGATGGCTGAGATGAAGTCTCAATTTCTCTCTAAATATGTATATTTATATACATGTTCGTATATACACCCGTGACATGGCAATCCCCTGCCGCAGAAAGTGGAGTGGTCAGAGGTGCTTCAAGTTGACCCTAGTGAAACAAAAACCTGACAGGAACTGATGGGGCGTGGGCTATCATGTCGGACGCTTTCTACTTCTGTTGCCGTCGTACTTGTAAACACAGCACAGGGAAGGAATTCAACAGGAGAGATGGGGATAATAGCCTCGGGGAAGGCGGCGAGATCCAGCGGCAGCAACAGGGTGGTGTGCCGCCACTCTGAACACCGTCTGGGAGGGAAACTGGGGACGCAGAAAAGTTGGGACAAGAGAGGATGGCTGCCCCCCATTCTGTCTCCCCTGTCACGTACATCTGCTTTAATTAGCCATGTAAATGTGTTGCAGCCATATCTGAGCCAAACGAGTTCGTAGCTTTCACACACACACATTATGTTACTAGTAGACTTGAGTTGTATATTTTTTATTTATTATTAGAGAGATATATTATATTTTTTTATTGGTCAATAAAAATAAAAAATATAAATAAAAAATATACAACTTAAGAGTTAAGATCATTCATGTTGGGTTTCGCTATTGACCGATACATATTGCAAGACTATTTCTACAAAAAGAATATGTTACATATATAGATGATACATTATTTACAGGATACGACTCAACCTTCCGGACTCCCCGTCAAGAATTTCGAAGGTCGTGCTGTCACTCACGAATTCGAAGACTCGTAAGGGTTAGAATTTAGTTCAGTGAGATAAACAATAAATTCAAATAACTATAACAAAAAAGTTCGTACATTAATAAGAAAATTATTTACAACATGTCCTAAATAAAATTATGGGTACAGAAAGAAGGTGCAGTCTTTAAGGGGCATATCCCGAAGACTTACAAAAAGGCCACTCTCAACTCACTCCTGGTACAAGAGCACTCACGCTCACAACTCACATTGCTGGCAACGCACGGCGAACAAGCCGCCACCACGACCGTCCGGCAACGAACTCCTGCGACAGCGAGTCTCTACCTAAAGAGAGTAGGGGGGTGAGCCTCGCGAACAAGACTCAGTAGAGATAACCAGTCCTTTACCATCCAGAGCAGTAGGAACTCCAACAAAAGCGGAAGCAAACTACTCTAGAAAGCAGTAAAGCGGGAAACACCTACTGCACAGTACTACAAAGCAGCGGAACAGAGTAATGCCACCACCCATAACCAAGGTCGGGCCAAACACGACTCCCGCATAACCAGCGGAGTCAAACACAATGCGGAAACAACACCTCGGCACGCACCCGTCGAGACAGAGAAGCTCATGGAACACCGGAGCAACCAAGTGAGACCAGAGTCTCACGACACAAGCACCCAACATTTCAGACCTCCATGAGGTCGGGAAGGAACAACCAGGTGACACCACAAGCGACACCGAGCAACCAGGTGAGAACGACATCTCACCACAACCACGGCCACCTCACACCTCCACAAGGTTGAGGGCCCACAAACAGAACCACCCTAGACCTCGGACACACCACGAGGTCAAAGAACTACACACTCTGGTGCCACCACGAACAACACCAAGAAATGGGTTATAGAAACAACAGCCAGTGTCTGTACGAGACACCTCGAGAGAACCCGCAGAACGGAAGCCACTAAACACGGCCCACGAGGCCAAACTAACAGAGCCCACGGAAGCTAGACACAGCAAGGCTAAAACCCCTGTGCAGGCTAGGGCGACAAGACTCACTTGGAAACAACGTGAGAAACTCCGTCACAGTAAGAGCAACCAAGCCACCGCCACAGGCAGCTAAGAGGGGGATACACTATCCACACCTCCAACTCGCCAGTCGCTGACTCCTACCTACAACCTCTCTAGGTAGAGTGAGGCTAGTGAGCCACAGCAGAGAACAACACAACCAACTATTGCAGCCCGGCCGAGCTGCGGCCCCACGCCTACCCTCCCTATGCGGCTCCGAAACCAACGCAGAGCGAGGCAGTGAGAAGGACTAACTGGCCCGCACCGAAAGAACACCTCAACCACCTCGGAGACACAGACCAGCTAAGGGAGCTCCACAAGCGACTCTACGCCGCTGCCCACCACCGTTTTCCCCTCAGCTTTGAAGTCCGCCACACTAGGCTGTCATCTCGAGCACGCTCGTAGCCCGGAGAACTCCCTCAACAGGCTCCTGAGGATGGGGGTCCAAGAAAATGGAGACAATCTCTGAACGGGACAAGCCCTCAAGTGCAAAGCACCGGGCGAAAGAGAATAGGCGGGGCAACAACCAACAGAAACTGGCACAGCTGGCTTGTAACCAAGACAAGCCCAGCAGGCACAAGCACGCACGACACACCTCTTGGAAACCCCCAGGAGGACCGTCGGCCAACGCCGGCACACACGGCATGGCCCGAAAACTCGAAACACCACTAGACAGCACAGAAACCAATGCTCTTCTAATAATTGATTGACCGACAGACAATCGATTATTAGACAGACGCGATGTGAGACCCCAAAATTTTTTTTTGTCATTTTATAATGTGCATGCGATAATTTCATGTCATAAATATAGTGTACGTATTAAAAATATTACATACTGTAACTATTAAATTGTTCATGCGCATATATGTGTATGTATATTATTTTCGTGAATATAAGTAATTAGCTAGTTTTATAATGATGTACTTATTTAAATACCAGGAATGTTGTACTTAATTATATTTGTACGCATATAGATGTACAAAACTAATGTGGTACATTTGATATTTACTTATTGAAATAATAATTACTTGATTATAACATGTATGATATCTATATAATAGTGTGTGTATTACATTTATATTGATGTTCGTGCTAAATACATGCAACTATGGTGTATATGCATATATGTGTATGTTACTTTGTGTATATTATTTTTAATTGAGAATAATGTAAGTTATATTTATAAATGATGTGTAATACATATAATTTATGTAATTAGTGTAAAAATATTTAATTATGTTCATACTATATTTTTAGAGCTTCGATCTATGTTAAATCGGACGAAAACATGATTTTTGGCTGTCTGGCACTGTTGACCGCCAGACCTTGACGTCAACCTCAGTCTGACCGCCAGACCTTGACGTCAACCCCATTCTGACCACCAGACCTTGACGTCAACCTGCCAGTTAACTACAACCGATGTTGACGTTAATATCATCCTGCGTAACGGTTCCAGATTTGTTAATGCTCGCTTTATGACTTGTTCCAGTTTAGGAAACCCTTCCTAAATCCTTGGTAACCTACCCTAGTGCGTACCCAACCCATCTAACTTTATAAAAACCCGTTATTTGGCCGTACCAAGCCTTTTTGGTGATTGTGGAACCCTATTATTCCCTGTGAGAAAATCTGATTTTCCCGAGCTTTGATCCGGCGATTGGAGGACTTTCTGGGAGATCTACCACGACTGGAGCGTAGTACAACCATCCAAGAAGCATCCCCAACCCCGAGGAACGTTCTACGTCGACGGGAGAAGAAGATCCAAGGAGTTTCCGAGCACCCTCTTGTTTTGACCGAAGAGGGCTTCAACGGCATAGATTTGATCTTCTAGGATTTTATTAAAGGCAAGTAACCTTTGTACATCCTTCCTATACATGTCCCTTAGGTCCTAGAATTTTTGTGAATTTTTCCTCGCGTCCTGGACCCTCAAACTTTCCCGTACATGTGAGTATGTATGTGCAGATTTCTGTCTGGAAGTTGAAGTCAACATCCCTTGCCGTCAAGTTCATCAGTTAACGGCAAGAGATGTGGACGTTAACTTAGTTGGCGGCCAGGGGTATGCAGTCAAGTTCTTCAGTGACCAGGAAATTGCTATTTAATTCTATTAAATGCATTTAATTGATTTTTCGACATGTGTGCAGCCTGAAAATTTTATGTAAGGTAAAAGTTGATTGTTAGGTCATGTCATAAGGATATCATGAATTTTCTTGATTTATGTAAATTATGAAAATTCTGGAGAGTGAATTATGAGCATAAAATAATGATGTTTAATCCATGAAAATAGGATTATTGTGAGTTCGGATTTGGTAAATTTTCTGTAATGATATGGTGATTGTATGAATGTGGTGACATTGTCATAGTAGATTATTTTATTGAAAATTTTGTTTAAGAGAATTTAGCGATAAATGCATCTGTACAATGATTTAATTGTTATAAATATGTTTCTATTTAGGAAATTCTGAAAAATTGAGAATATGTTCTATTTACTGTCCTTAATCTGTGATAAAAATTTTGTGAATTTCTGATGACAGTAGGTAATTTCATGAGTTTAATTGTGAAAATAGCCATATTAAGCATGTTAGAATTAATCGTGTGCAAATCAGAGGTTAGTAGCATGTTAATGTTTTGTTTTGAGTAATTTACCATTGTTAACAGTAAAGTGAAACTCTGTAAATGCAAATGTGAGTATTATGCAAGTGAATGTAAATTTGGAATGAAATTTGTGCATATGAATGAGTAATAAACTGATGAGAATGATAATGTGATTAAGATAAAATGTGTGCCAAGGGTGACACTGCTACCATAGGGGTCTGAGAGCTATACCATAGAAAAGTCCCTATGGGAGGCTCAACGTTATGAGTTAAATCCTAAGGGCATTAGGATAAAATCCTGGAGGTGGACAAGTACCGCTGGTTAGGGTGGAGAGTGCTTCTCCCGGTTCTGCGCAGTTACCTAGATTTGTCACCGCATTGCCTAGGTGATGAATATGTGAAAGTGAGTGCTAAGTGCTAAGTGATGAGTACTCAGTGCTAAATGTGATCGTTTTCCTCTACTTGGTGGTTAGGACTATGTGTCATGGCAATTTAAGAGATTGAATGTGATATTAGTACAAAGGGATAAATGTAAATGAAAGAGTAAGTGTAATGCAAGAAATGTAAATTGGTATGCGTGGAAGAGTAAAAGATAGCAAAAGTACAAATTATGTGAAAACCAAAGTACCATTTCATGTGTATTTATTTATGTCATTAATGTGTTATTGTCATCATGATTATAATAACATGTTAGTATCATGTTTAATGTTATGTAATATAGTTTAATAATGTTTATATGATGGCATGTATGAATATGTGCATGTAAATATGTAAAGAAATGCAATGTGAAAGAACGAGTATGTAAAATTGACAAAGGAATAAGATAACATGAGAATGAGTGTAAATCCATATGATTAAGTTTAATTCATGTCAAATCAGCAAGCTAAATGAGTTTATGATCTTGGTAATCACATGAAATAATGTCCATCTTCTATGATAAAATTTCTACTTGTTTAGTTGTAGTTCCATGCTTAAATTGTAGATGTTTGCCATTCGATTTGAAATATATTTTAGATCTTCAATTCATGTTTAATTTAGGTGGTATCATGGTGAATTATTTAAATTAAAATAGCAAATGAAACATGTAAATAAATGAGAAAAGTGCATGAGAACAATGAATAGAGATCATATTAGGTGGCCATTTTCTTTAGGTATAATTGCATGTTCTAAATGGGTAGAGTTGCTACACCATAAGGAAAAGGTTTAGATTTATAAATCATGTTACATGCTAGGTGTTTAAAAGTGTATATGTTCATGTCATGCATGTGTTAATTGGATTATACTTAACTAGTTTAGAAAGATTCCTATCATGTTATGAAATTGCTAGAAAACATGTGTAAGTGACATAAGGGTATGATAAATTTGACCTTAAAACAGCAAGTTAGATGTATGATAAAGTGATATGAATACATGAGAAATTGACTAAATAACATGCTAAAAGTATTCATCATCCTGTATATAACCTTGTGTTTAAATTTGATTAAATTCTATCATGATATAATAAAAATTTGAAGCATGTGTTATAGAATATATCATGTGTAGAAATCTTGTGTATATGTAGGTTATTTTATGATCTAATATGAGCATGTGTTATATGTAGAATGTATTTGGGAGATACATGTGTTATTATTCTAAAAAGCTTATGTTATGTGAATAGTTGTGACGAGTATGATGTGTACGAGTTTTATTATTGTTGGTGGTTAAATGTGTACGAGATATGTATGAGTTTGATGTTTTAGATTACTTGCTGAGTCTTGTAAGACTCATACTTGCTTCGGCGTACAGGTGTGACAGGTTTTTCCGTAGCTGAGGAGTTTAGAGGAGATTGGAGCAGCACTTAAGAAGTAGTAATTGAAGATTTTATTTTCAATAAGCTATTTATTTTATATCTGGAATAATGTCATTCATATGGACAATGTAATGAGCAATGCATTTTCTTTCAAATTGTAATAATGTGGACTCTAGTACTTTCTTTTGCTATATAGACTGTGAAATGTGTGATGGTGATGGAATAAAGTAAAGTATTTCTTTCATTTCCGCTGTACTCTTATTGTATTCATGGACATATCAACCTTATCGCTTAGTGTTGGGTTACTATCCCACTGTGATGATGCTCTTTATACCGATGGGGATTGGTATAATCGTACCGGTATGAGGAGGGTCGTCACAGAGATGGTATCAGAGCCCTAAGGTTGAGACTGTACATGAATAAACCATCATCTCACAATATTGCAAAGTCTTTATAGGAAATTGTCCATATGTGTAGAAGGTAATAATAAATGAATGAAAGATAGTAAGAAAGATAGATAGGATTTGGTAAGTTAGACCTTAACTAGATTGAATTATTTTGCAGGCAATGGTGAGTCAAGGAAAGCGTGAGGCTAGGGCTAGGGAGCATGAGGAGAAACGCAAGGTGAGAAACTTCATAATGAGGCTCAGCCAGCAGCGAGAGCGAGACTTTTGGAATGCGATCCCCGCACCTAGATGAGCTTCTTTGCATGGCAAAGGTTGCGGCCTCTACATCTAGCGGGAAACCCATGTGTATGCTGCAATAAAAACCATGGCGGGAATCAGTGTTGGGCAAAGGAGGGAAGGTGCCTCAAATGCGGCAGTAAAGACCATCGGATTAAAGAATGTCCGAGGTTGAAGAAGTTTGATCCCCGAGGTGCCACAACATCGACATCAAGGGAGCCAGTAGCAGAACTTCAAGAACCAGTCAAGGAGAATGAGGATTTCATTCTTTTTCCGGAGATGGCACCGAGGACGTCACCAGAGGTACGCGATGCGATCTTCGAGGACGAAGATCTTTTTCTAGGGGGGGAGAGTGTGAGACCCCAAATTTTTTTTTGTCATTTTATAATGTGCATGCGATAATTTCATGTCATAAATATAGTGTACGTATTAAAAATATTACATACTATAACTATTAAATTGTTCATGCGCATATATGTGTATGTATATTATTTTCGTGAATATAAGTAATTAGCTAGTTTTATAATGATGTACTTATTTAAATACCAGGTATGTTGTACTTAATTATATTTGTACGCATATAGATGTATAAAACTAATGTGGTACATTTGATATTTACTTATTGAAATAATAATTACTTGATTATAACATGTATGATATCTATATAATAGTGTGTGTATTACATTTATATTGATGTTCGTGCTAAATACATGCAACTATGGTGTATATGCATATATGTGTATGTTACTTTGTGTATATTATTTTTAATTGAGAATAATGTAAGTTATATTTATAAATGATGTGTAATACATATAATTTATGTAATTAGTGTAAAAATATTTAATTATGTTCATACTATATTTTTAGAGCTTCGATCTATGTTAAATCGGACGAAAACATGATTTTTGGCTGTCTGGCACTGTTGACCGCCAGACCTTGACGTCAACCTCAGTCTGACCGCCAGACCTTGACGTCAACCCCATTCTGACCACCAGACCTTGACGTCAACCTGCCAGTTAACTACAACCGATGTTGACGTTAATATCATCCTGCGTAACGGTTCCAGATTTGTTAATGCTCGCTTTATGACTTGTTCCAGTTTAGGAAACCCTTCCTAAATCCTTGGTAACCTACCCTAGTGCGTACCCAACCCATCTAACTTATAAAAACCCGTTATTTGGCCGTACCAAGCCTTTTTGGTGATTGTGGAACCCTATTATTCCCTGTGAGAAAATCTGATTTTCCCGAGCTTTGATCCGGCGATTGGAGGACTTTCTGGGAGATCTACCACGACTGGAGCGTAGTACAACCATCCAAGAAGCATCCCCAACCCCGAGGAACGTTCTACGTCGACGGGAGAAGAAGATCCAAGGAGTTTCCGAGCACCCTCTTGTTTTGACCGAAGAGGGCTTCAACGGCATAGATTTGATCTTCTAGGATTTTATTAAAGGCAAGTAACCTTTGTACATCCTTCCTATACATGTCCCTTAGGTCCTAGAATTTTTGTGAATTTTTCCTCGCGTCCTGGACCCTCAAACTTTCCCGTACATGTGAGTATGTATGTGCAGATTTCTGTCTGGAAGTTGAAGTCAACATCCCTTGCCGTCAAGTTCATCAGTTAACGGCAAGAGATGTGGACGTTAACTTAGTTGGCGGCCAGGGGTATGCAGTCAAGTTCTTCAGTGACCAGGAAATTGCTATTTAATTCTATTAAATGCATTTAATTGATTTTTCGACATGTGTGCAGCCTGAAAATTTTATGTAAGGTAAAAGTTGATTGTTAGGTCATGTCATAAGGATATCATGAATTTTCTTGATTTATGTAAATTATGAAAATTCTGGAGAGTGAATTATGAGCATAAAATAATGATGTTTAATCCATGAAAATAGGATTATTGTGAGTTCGGATTTGGTAAATTTTCTGTAATGATATGGTGATTGTATGAATGTGGTGACATTGTCATAGTAGATTATTTTATTGAAAATTTTGTTTAAGAGAATTTAGCGATAAATGCATCTGTACAATGATTTAATTGTTATAAATATGTTTCTATTTAGGAAATTCTGAAAAATTGAGAATATGTTCTATTTACTGTCCTTAATCTGTGATAAAAATTTTGTGAATTTCTGATGACAGTAGGTAATTTCATGAGTTTAATTGTGAAAATAGCCATATTAAGCATGTTAGAATTAATCGTGTGCAAATCAGAGGTTAGTAGCATGTTAATGTTTTGTTTTGAGTAATTTACCATTGTTAACAGTAAAGTGAAACTCTGTAAATGCAAATGTGAGTATTATGCAAGTGAATGTAAATTTGGAATGAAATTTGTGCATATGAATGAGTAATAAACTGATGAGAATGATAATGTGATTAAGATAAAATGTGTGCCAAGGGTGACACTGCTACCATAGGGGTCTGAGAGCTATACCATAGAAAAGTCCCTATGGGAGGCTCAACGTTATGAGTTAAATCCTAAGGGCATTAGGATAAAATCCTGGAGGTGGACAAGTACCGCTGGTTAGGGTGGAGAGTGCTTCTCCCGGTTCTGCGCAGTTACCTAGATTTGTCACCGCATTGCCTAGGTGATGAATATGTGAAAGTGAGTGCTAAGTGCTAAGTGATGAGTACTCAGTGCTAAATGTGATCGTTTTCCTCTACTTGGTGGTTAGGACTATGTGTCATGGCAATTTAAGAGATTGAATGTGATATTAGTACAAATGGATAAATGTAAATGAAAGAGTAAGTGTAATGCAAGAAATGTAAATTGGTATGCGTGGAAGAGTAAAAGATAGCAAAAGTACAAATTATGTGAAAACCAAAGTACCATTTCATGTGTATTTATTTATGTCATTAATGTGTTATTGTCATCATGATTATAATAACATGTTAGTATCATGTTTAATGTTATGTAATATAGTTTAATAATGTTTATATGATGGCATGTATGAATATGTGCATGTAAATATGTAAAGAAATGCAATGTGAAAGAACGAGTATGTAAAATTGACAAAGGAATAAGATAACATGAGAATGAGTGTAAATCCATATGATTAAGTTTAATTCATGTCAAATCAGCAAGCTAAATGAGTTTATGATCTTGGTAATCACATGAAATAATGTCCATCTTCTATGATAAAATTTCTACTTGTTTAGTTGTAGTTCCATGCTTAAATTGTAGATGTTTGCCATTCGATTTGAAATATATTTTAGATCTTCAATTCATGTTTAATTTAGGTGGTATCATGGTGAATTATTTAAATTAAAATAGCAAATGAAACATGTAAATAAATGAGAAAAGTGCATGAGAACAATGAATAGAGATCATATTAGGTGGCCATTTTCTTTAGGTATAATTGCATGTTCTAAATGGGTAGAGTTGCTACACCATAAGGAAAAGGTTTAGATTTATAAATCATGTTACATGCTAGGTGTTTAAAAGTGTATATGTTCATGTCATGCATGTGTTAATTGGATTATACTTAACTAGTTTAGAAAGATTCCTATCATGTTATGAAATTGCTAGAAAACATGTGTAAGTGACATAAGGGTATGATAAATTTGACCTTAAAACAGCAAGTTAGATGTATGATAAAGTGATATGAATACATGAGAAATTGACTAAATAACATGCTAAAAGTATTCATCATCCTGTATATAACCTTGTGTTTAAATTTGATTAAATTCTATCATGATATAATAAAAATTGAAGCATGAGTTATAGAATATATCATGTGTAGAAATCTTGTGTATATGTAGGTTATTTTATGATCTAATATGAGCATGTGTTATATGTAGAATGTATTTGGGAGATACATGTGTTATTATTGCTAAAAAGCTTATGTTATGTGAATAGTTGTGACGAGTATGATGTGTACGAGTTTTATTATTGTTGGTGGTTAAATGTGTACGAGATATGTATGAGTTTGATGTTTTAGATTACTTGCTGAGTCTTGTAAGACTCATACTTGCTTCGGCGTACAGGTGTGACAGGTTTTTCCGTAGCTGAGGAGTTTAGAGGAGATTGGAGCAGCACTTAAGAAGTAGTAATTGAAGATTTTATTTTCAATAAGCTATTTATTTTATATCTGGAATAATGTCATTCATATGGACAATGTAATGAGCAATGCATTTTCTTTCAAATTGTAATAATGTGGACTCTAGTACTTTCTTTTGCTATATAGACTGTGAAATGTGTGATGGTGATGGAATAAAGTAAAGTATTTCTTTCATTTCCGCTGTACTCTTATTGTATTCATGGACATATCAACCTTATCGCTTAGTGTTGGGTTACTATCCCACTGTGATGATGCTCTTTATACCGATGGGGATTGGTATAATCGTACCGGTATGAGGAGGGTCGTCACACGCGAGCCTCCTAGCACCGCCGCAAGGACACGGCCACGAAGGTGTCACCTTCAGTCATTGAATGCCGGGAGGCAACCTGCCCCGTTCCCTACCAGAAGGTCCTAAGGGAAACTCTGCCCTGGGGCACACGCAGACATGCCAACCGAGGCCACAGAACCACCCGAGGCAAGCCAGGTGCTGTCGTGCCCTCCTAACCCGTCGCGATATCATCGTGATAGGTAGGGTAACCACGACAAGCGCCCTATTGCAACAGGGAAGCGCGTCGCGACAAGAACTATGTCGTGATAGGAAACCGGTTCGCGACACGACTCTTATCGCGACGGCTAACTGCGCCACGATAAGGTCGCGTCCGGCCAAGGCGACGCCTCCTCTGATGTCGCGACGTGCACGGAGGTCGCGACATCAGACGAGAGGCAGACTACCGGGATACTACATCCCAGGGTCGCCACAAACACTACAACTACACAATCACGGGGAGGGGAGCATGGGGAAAGCTGAAAAACATGCAATCTACTAAGAGGACTCTCAATCCACCCGAATTGGAAAGGGAACAAGAGATCCCTACTGATTTTGGAAGAACCGAACCCCAAAGGGCCTTCACGACACCACGGCCGCCACCTCCTCGCTCCACGACGCTCCGCCGCTCCACGACGCTCCGCCGCTCCACCACGAGCCGCCGGCACCACCACCGAGCACCAAGCCACCGGAGAAGGGAGGGGGAAAGCATCCCCTCCTCGGAGAGGAGGAGGGAAAGGAGAAAGGCCAAAGGAGGGAAAATGGGCACCGACCAAGGCTTTTAGCCTTCGACCCCCAAGACGCGACGGGGCGGGGCGTCGCGTTAGCACTCTTAACGTGACGGCCGCCCACACCGCGACCAGAACGCGTCACTCCGAGACGCCACGACAACCCGACAGGTCGCCCTGACACACATGTCCCTCTGACAGGCGTCAGACGACCAAAAAGCGGAACGATGTCGCGACCCGTTGACTGGGCACGACAAGAACACGACGGAACCACTGGTCGCGACACAGATGACTGTGGAGTCGGGCACCTCCGACGCGACACTAACACATCGTCCAGAGCGGATGCGTTAGTGGTCAGTCATCCAAACACACAACTGGAGGAACCGGAAAGCCCAGGATGTTACAGGATATAAAATAGATATTATAAATGGGTCTTCTTCCAAACAATCTGATTCTAGAAACACAATTCACCTAAACATATAGGCATTGACAGTTCAGAAATCGTCTTACATACCTTGATTCATGAGCATTTATTAATTGTGCTCCCATGGGGAACATACATGCATGTCTCAAAAAACACTCTCCTTAATTGCTTAATTGTGTTTAACAATGCTGCATGACATTTGGAAAGGATATGGTTTTACATAAACGTTAGACCACACCCTCGCATGTATTATCACAAATGACATTGGCTTAAATAGTTTTTGTAATGGCTTTTGTTGTCGAAAAAAGTTTATTAATTTGGTAATGGACTTAGCCGTCGTAAACAAAATATAATGTATTTGAAAAGAAATTACGACAACCATAAGTCATCGGAAAAAAATATATTTGCGACGGCTGTGCAACGCATTCTAGCCGTTGCAAATATTATTTTTGCGATGACTATATTATTTTAGCTGTCGAAAATAAATTTTAGCCTGAAACAAAGATCGATTCATATAATTAAAATTTAAGAAATCTATATACATTTCACAACATAATTAACAACAAGAAACTCGTATACATTTTCATAATATAACAATGCAATACATCCACAGACAACTAAAATACTCGGTAACTCATTAAATATCTCATTTCAAAACTATAGAATATCCTTGATATGTCTTAGAGCTATATCTGATTAACAAAATCTAACTAATTCATAATTAATTTTTGTTTTGGTGGTAATTAACAAAGTTGATTAATAGTAGTCTTGGTGAAAACGAAAGTTATAATGACAAAATTATATGAGAACATGCATTGTAAATACATTGAGAAAATATGTCTGGGTATAAGTGTAATATTCTCTGATCACATAGATAAGTCTTGAACAAAGAAAAATATCAAGTCTTACTAATGGTAAGTCTATGGAGACATTCAAATAAAAAATCAGAAAAAAATAATTGCTAATAAGAAAATAAGTATTTCTAAATAAAAACAAGTATAATGAACAAAACAAGTCCATAAGGAAAACTGAGAAGGACAAGGCCTTCATAAGAATGGCACGAGTGTTTTCCTTTAAAGAACTTGAAAACGAGTATTTGAATCTAGAGTAAAATCAATTCTTAAATAACTGTTGAGCAACTATCCTTAAGAAAATAATTTAAGATTATTATAACTTTATGTTTTTGTTATGACAAAACTTTTAAAAGAATTTCTACAAATTAAATATACATATCACAGAAAAATAGTTTGGACAAATTCTATCTCGAAATTTTTTTTCTACGTCCACAGACATCACAATCCGACTGTCAACTCCGACTCTTTTAGAATCGAAAAGTTCTGCAATAGATCATCTTTAAAAATTTCTAAGTCCAGTCTATCTGACTGTCAATTCCAACTTCATACAGTCGAATACTTCAGAATCTAACTCCTCTGAATCCGACTTCCTACAATCGGATACTTCATTTTGGACTTCATTCTTCAAAAGTTGAATTCTTCTATATCCGACTTCTAAAGTCGAATTCTCTGTCTTGTTTCTGTCAAATCTCCATAGAAGTCGAAATCATTCTATCCGACTCCTAAAGTTGAGTTATATCTTTCTAATGCATTTCTATCCGACTTTCAAAGTCGAATGATGTAACTTCCAATGAAGTCACTAGTCTATTCTCATGTTTTTGTCTTCAACTCCTAGAGTCGAATTGCACTATCTTCTGAATCCGACTTCACTGACAAGTCCTGTTCTTGTACTTTTTCTATGAAGATACTGTTTTATCAACTTATGAAATTTTGATTGCATATCATTTTATCTTCCTTGATATGATTAAAACCTACATTGACTGAATATTTTCTCTATCTATTAAATTATTCTGACATGATAAGACATATTATACTTAAAATATTCATCCAAATTTGTTTATGATTATATTTGAAACATTTATTCAAATTGGTCTCTTACTTCATGACAGTAATCCAAGTTTTCTTCCAATACAGAAGATATGTTGCATTTATTGTTTTCAGGCGCATGGCATCTGACAGAGGCTCACCTACCACTGTCAGAACTTGTCCATACCTTTGTTTGCAAACTGTCTGTCCATCTTTTATTAGTCTGAAAAGCTATCTGTCTGAGGTTTTCACACTTTTTATTTGTCTATGACTTACCTACCTCAGAAAGTATGGAGGTACCCTGTCCTTTTTGTCATGTCTTTGCTGCAGGATATTTAATGAAGCACGTTTTCAGCATGGAGCTTTCACAGTCCATTTAATTGGAAGTCAACCCTTTAGCTGTGAAGCTGCAAGCCTCGTCCAAGAAACATTGGAAAGAAGCAAAGACAGAAGGACCTATGGATAACAAACTCTGCAAGCATCCAAAGGATCCAAGGTCTCTCCTCAAACGGCCAGATCTCTAACGACCATCTTCAAACGACTACATTCTTCATGATGATTATAAAAGAAGCCGAAGTCTGAAAGGTGAAAACAATTCAGAGAATTGAACACTAAGAGCTGTGCTAGCATTCTCTTCAACTCTCCTCTGCCTTCTGCTAGCAAGAGATCTCCACAAGCCTTCTTCCAAGCTACAAGATTGAGAGCTCCATACCCCGAAAATTCTCAAAAGCTCTCTCATTCTCACAGAAGTCGTGTTCTGGGTGGAAATTGTAATAGGATATTTTTTTTAGTCCACCCTCCTTGTTCAGAAAGGATTGTAGTTGCAAATCCTATCTTTTTATCCTTTCTGAATTAGGTGTGTTTGCTCATTCTTGAGACAAACACACAAGTGTTTTTACATCTCTTTCTGTGTAATTCCTGCAGGTGGATTGTTCCTGTATTTCCCCTCCTGTGTAGGGAAGACCTTGTTGAAGGTAGTGTTTGTACCCCTGGTAAGGGAAGACTTGCTTGGGAGCAAGTGGGCTTCTAATTCCTCTCAAGGGTGAGAGAAGGCCAAATTTATTGGCAGTTAGTGAAAGCTCAAATGGTTGGCTTGAGGACTGGATGTAGGACTTCCATGTGGGAAGGGCCAAATCAGGATAAATCTCCTTGTGCATTTGTGTAATTATTTCCGCCAATTTACACTTGAATCACACACTACACTAAATACTAACAGATTTATTTAGTGCTGTTTAATTTCAAATAAAATTTTAAAAGCACAAGAAGTCCTATTCACCCCCCTCTTGGACATCATTAGTGCCATTTCGATCCAACAAGTGGTATCAGAGCGAGGTCTTCTCAGAAGAATCTAAAGATTTGAGAAGAATTGGCACCTGAAGCTCTCAACTATGAAGGCCAGTCTGTTACAAGGCCACCATTCTTTGATGGTGAGAATTATCAGTATTGGAAGATGTGGATGGAGTGCTTCATCAAAGGTACAGATTTTGATCTATGGTAGGTAATAGAATAAGGTGATTTTCAAATTCTTGGTGAGTCCTCCTCCTCTGGTCTTTCCATGGCTGATAAAAGAAACATGTCATTAAACTATAAGGCTAAAAATTATCTTTGTTGTGCTCTCTCTAAAAGAGAATTTAACAGATTATCTGCTTGTAAAACTGCAAAAGAAATGTAGGATAAATTACAAGTTACATATGAAGGAACCGATAGAGTTAAACAAACTAGAATAGACATTCTTGTATCTTAATATGAAGAATTTAAAATTCTTCCTAATGAAAACATTACTCAAATGTATAATCGCTTTTCCAAAATAATAGTAGGATTAAGTTCTTTAGGAAAAGATCTTACTAATGAAGAAACAGTAAGGAAAATCCTAAGATCTTTAACTAATGTTTGGACTCCTAAAGTAACTGCCATTGAGGAAGCACATGATTTAACTCAACTATCTATTAATAAACTAATTGGATCCCTCATGACCCATGAAATTAACATGGAGAGATTTTCTGAAAATTCTTCAAAAAAGAAAATGCCAAATGCTTTGAAGGTTGCAGATTCTTCTTCATCTAAAGACTCCAAAGAAAAATCAGATGACAGTGATGATGAGGCAATGTTGTCAAGGAAATTGCAAAGAATCCTTGCCAAGAAGAAAAAGTTCGGCTCCAAGAGATTTTTCAAGAAAGATAAAAAGAAGGAGCCAACCTGCTACGAATGCAACCAATCTGGACATTACAAATCTGAATGTCCTAAGCTGAAGAAGAAGGTCAAGCAGAAAGATCCGACAAGAAGAAAGGTAAAGAGAAGAAGTTCAGAAAATACAGGAAAAAGGCAATGGCAGCAGGATGGGATAATGAAGAGGCCACCAGTTTAGACTCCTCAAGCTCAAAATCTGAAGAAGAAGAAGAAAAGGCATATCTAGCGCTCATGGCAGGATTGGATCAGGTAAATTTCGAAACCTCTTTTACTACTTGTTCTGAATCTGATTCTGATAGTCTTGAAGATGCCTTCAATGAATTATATGAAAAATATAAAATAGTAGTCAAACAAATGAAGATAGTTAAACTAAATTTACTAAACCAAGAAAAGGCTAACACCTTTCTGAAAAATGAAGTAGAAAGGTTAGGACAAAGTCTAAGTGAAATAAAAAGAGCAAATGAATTATTAAGTGAAGATTTAAAAGATAAAAATAGTAAAATCATGGAAATAGAATCAAACTTAAAAGAACTTAAGGATGAAGAAAAACTACAAGAGGAAAATAACTACCTAAGAGCTACTATAGAGAAAATTTTTAACTATAATATATCTCTGTTTGTTAGATTAAAGGCTCTAGAACAGGTAAGAAAAAATATGGAGTAGGATATACACCTCCTCATAATGAAGAAAATGTTGTGTATCTTGAAAAATATCCAACACCTAAATTTGTAGCAGAAAAAAGAATTAAAAAACCCAAACAAGTCAATCATCATGTTTATGAACAAAAACAGAAGTTTAACAACACTGCACACATTAAGAATACTTTTGATTTATGTTGTAGTCACTGCAATCAATTAGGACACACTGTCAGCACATGCACTACCAGACATTTACGCTGGATTCCTAAGACTAACCATCAAGGACCCAAGAAAATTTGGATACTAAAAGTTACAACTTAATTTTATTTGTAGGGTCAGCTGAGAGCATCCAAATGGTATTTGGATAGTGGGTGCTCGAGGCATATGACAGGTGATAGGAAGTTGTTTACAAGCTTTAGAGATGAAAGTGGTCAAGTCACTTATGGAGATAATGGTAAAGGAAAAGTCTTACGATGTGGAACAGTGGGTACTAAAGAGAAGAATTTGATAGAAGATGTCATGTATGTAGAAGGATTGAAGCATAACCTCATAAGCATCAGTCAGCTATGTGATAAGGGTCACTTAGTAAAATTTCAGAATGATAGATGTATTATTCAAAAGGATGGAAAAACTGTGTTTGAAGCTCAAAGAGTGAAGAATCTATACACATTACAGTTAGTAGAATTAAAAGAAGTAAATCTATGTCTTGCAACTACTAAGAGTGAAGAACCTGATTTGTGGCATAGAAGATTGGGGCATGCAAGCACTTCACTGATCAAGAAATTGATTAAGCATGACCTAGTTGAAGGTCTTCCAAAGATGAAGATGAAGAAATCTGGAATATGTTCAGCTTGTGCAAAAAGGAAGCAGACCAAGACTTCATTTCAGTCCAAAACAATTGTCACAACTTTCAAGCCTTTGGAGCTAATTCATATGGATTTATTTGGACCTAAAAGAACAGTCAGTCTTGGAGGAAAGGTATATGGCTATGTAATAGTAGATGACTACTCAAGATATACTTGGGTATCCTTCTTGGAAGCCAAATCAGAAACCTTTTTAGCTTTTTTGAAGTTCAACAAAGTAGTACAAAAGAATCAGAAATTTCAGATTATCAACATCAAGTCTGATCATGGTGGAGAAATCAAGAATGAAGACTTCATAAAGTTCTATGAAGAGAATGGAATTGAACATAATTTTTCTGCACCAAGAACACCCCAACAGAATGGAGTAGCAGAAAGGAAAAATAGAACACTGCTAGACATGGCCAGAACTATGCTCACATAATATAATTTACTAAGATATTTCTGGGCAGAAGCAGTCAACACAGCCTGCTACATCATCAATAGGTGCATGATCAGACCAATTCTAAAGAAGACCCCATATGAACTTTACAAAGAAAAGAAGCCCAACATCAGTCATCTTCGAACTTTTGGCTGTAAGTGTTTTATCTTGAATAATGGTAAAGATAATTTAGGAAAGCTAGATGCTAAAAGTGATGAAGGATTTTTGTTAGGATATATTTCAAAACCTAGGGGATATAAAGTTTTTAATAGAAGAACTTTAACCATAGAACAAACTGTACATATAATATTTGATGAAACTAACCCTTCTATTAAAAGAATGGAATAAGAAGAAGATTGTGTTGAAGATTTGTGCAGGGATCTAGAGAAAACATATCTTGAAGATGAAGAAAAAGAAGAAGAAAAGGAAGATCCTCCACTAGAAGAACTTCAACAGCAAGAAGAACAACAAGAAGGACTGCCAAGAGAATTCAGGTGTCACAGAGATGATCCAAGAGAAAACATAATATGTGATCCTCAAGATAGGATATGAACAAGAGGTATGCACACTCCTTGTGATTTGTCTGCCTTAGTTTCTCAAATTGAGGTTAGGACAATCGATGATGCACTGGCTGATGAATCTTGGATCCTTGCTATGCAAGAGGAACGTAATCAGTTCCAACGCAGCCAGGTTTGGACTCTTGTCCCTAGACCTTCTGACCATCCAGTTATTGGGACCAGATGGGTCTTCAGAAACAAAATAGATGAATCAGGAGTAATCACCAGGAACAAGGCCAGACTTGTAGCTCAAGGGTATTCCCAAGAGGAAGGCATTGATTTTGATGAAACTTATGCCCCAGTAGCTAGATTAGAGGCAATCAGAATTTTGTTAGCATATGCATGCTCTCTAAACATCAATTTATTTCAAATGGATGTTAAAAGTGCTTTTCTGAATGGTTTTATGAAAGAAGAAGTTTATGTTGAGGAACCACCAGGTTTTGAAGATACTAAATATCCAAATCATGTTTTCCGTTTAAAGAAATCACTATATGGTCTGAAACAAGCTCCAAAAGCTTGGTATGAAAGATTAAGTGCTTATCTTATATCACATGATTTTATAAGAGGTAAAGTTGATAGCACACTATTTATCAAGAAAATTTCAGATGGAATCTTAATAGTGCAAATATATGTTGATGATATCATATTTGGTTCCACTAATGAATCACTTTGCAAATTCTTTGAAAATCTTATGCAAAGTGAGTTTGAAATGAGCATGGTGGGTGAGCTTAATTATTTTCTTGGCTTGCAAATTAAGCAGACCAAGGAAGGTACTCACATTTGTCAAACCAAATACATTTCAGATTTACTTTCTAAATATGGTTTTGATAAGTGTAAGCCCTTAGGAACACCCATGACCCATGAGTTCAGGAATTAAGTTAGATAGTGATCCACTTGGCAAGAAAGTAGATCAAAAGATCTATAGAGGTATGATAGGATCACTACTCTATCTTACTGCCAGTAGGCCAGATATAATGTTCAGTGTATGTTTGTGCGCAAGATTTCAAGCTGATCCTAAAGAGTCTTATGTTCATGCTGTTAAAAGAATTTTTAGATATCTTATAAATACAAGTAAATTAGGATTATGGTATCCCAGATGTTCATATTTCAAATTAATTAGATACAGTGATACTGACTATACTGGATGCAAAATAGATAGAAAAAGAACCATTGGTACTTGTCAATTACTTGCAGGTTGCTTGATATCTTGGTCTTCCAGAAAGCAAAATTCAGTAACATTATCCACAACAGAAGTTGAATACATTGCAGTTGGAAGTTGTTGTACTCAACTGCTGTGGATCAAGCACCAATTGGAAGTCTATGGTCACATACTTCAAGAAATTCCAATGCTGTGTGACAATATAAGCGCAATCAATTTGACCAAAAATCCTATCCAGCACTCAAGAACAAAACATATTGAGGTTAGGCATCACTTCATTAGGGACCATGTAAGTAATGATGACATTTTACTTGATTTTGTTTCTACAGAGAATCAACTTGCTGATATTTTTACCAAACCTCTTCCTGAAGATAGATTTACATCTATTAGAAGAGAAATAGGTATGTGTAATCCTGATTAAAGTTATGTGAAAAAATTCGTGTCTAAATTTTATGACAATCTTTCTCTGTGAAAATTTTTCTAAGTCCCAGAACTGCGACTCCTGCAGTCGGAGACATAATCCGACTCATGTTAAAATAATGTATTCGACTCTTGCAGTCGGAGACACAATCCGACTTTCTAGAGTCAACGTCTAAAAAGGTGCGTATTAATTTAAAATAATAATAGAAATTAATACACATTTATTACGCAACAGTTAAATCAATCAATCGCGTCTGTTCACCCTGAAATCTCTAGTCAGTTTCTTTTCAACCTCTATATGAGGAAGACCCCCTTTTGTCTGAAAATCACCCTTTCAAACTGTCTCTCCGACTCTCCAATTGTCTTCCTCCACTTCTCACGCACATTGTTCATCTCCGGAACCCTCTTCAGAGCTTCTGCGGATTTTCTCACTTTCTCTGAAGAAAGGTAGGATCTTTGTTCTCTAAACTACATTCCTTTCACTTCTTCGACAATTACTTGAATCTTCTCTATCTCTTTTCTGTCTAGATGGCATCCTCCAAGGCTCCTGAGAGAACCATGCTCACCCCTGAGCAGTTCCAGCGCCTTTTCCTTGCAAAGTTTTCCATCTATCCTGGGAAGGTTGTAGACTATTCTCAGTTGCATGGCAACTTAGGATGGGTAGCAGAAACCCTAGAAGAGATTGGCTGGGCTAGACTGTGTAGGATTTTTGAACCCCCCTTCGAAGGTGCCCTTAAGGCATTCTTTGTCACCCTTCAGGTCTCCTCAGAAAGTTCAGTCATTAGATATGTGAAAGGGACCAAGGTTACTGTTTCTGAAAATCTTCTTGTAGAGCTTTTGGGCTGTTCCAACTCCGGGCACAAGCTTAGTGAGATAGTCCCTTTGGATAAGCAAAAAATGGGAATTATTGGAAGCCTGGGGACTGTTAGCAAGAAATGTCTTTTGGTTAATGAGTTGTCAGCAGAAAAGAGACTCATCCATTCAGTGATCACCAACATTGTCACACCCAGGGCTGGTACCCACTCATCCATTACAGCTAGAGATGGTAGTTTACTGTTTTGAGCTATTCAAAGGCATAAGGTCAACCTACCAGCAGTTATTTTGGAGAAAATGATAGCATCAAAGAATTTGCAGGAGTCCCTCCCATATGGACCACTGCTATCTTTGATTTTCAAAAGATTTTCAGTGGATTTGAGTGAAGAAATTCCATCAGGCATAAAAGAGAAGATTGGCCTATCCACATTGAGGAGAAGCCACTACATCTTGGAAGACAAAGCCCAGAACTTATGGGTTAAGGAATCTGTACCTCAGTGCACCCATGAAGTATTTCTTGATGAAGCATTGGGTCTATCATCTGTTCCAACAAGGCAACAAGAAGAAGAAGCCAGAGAAGAAGAAGAGAGAACAGAAACAAATGTTCAAGAAGAAGAGCCATTTCAGCAAAGTCAAGTTCCTATGTCCCCTCCATATCAACATGCACCAGAAGAAACAATCAGTCAAGTTCTAAGAGATTTAAGAGGAAAAGGAGTAGCACAAGATCAAGATGATATTCCCAGGACTACTCTATCAGTACAAGAATTTGAAGAAAGGCAGCACCATTTCTCCCCTTCTCAGTTTGAGACCCGACCAAGGTCTCAGGGGGAGAGTAGCAACAGTTTGAACTCAATATTAGATTTACTGACCAAGCAACAAGATAGCTTGTCAGTGCTTCAGTTGCAAGTGGAATTTGTTGATGCCAAGTTTGATGGTTTGGCGGATGAGGTCAAGCAAATGAAGGACCTCTTACTTCAGTTAGTGTGCCAACAGGGCACTCATCAGCCATATGCACCTTCATCCACCCACCAAGAAGAGCAGCAACCAGTACAACAACATCAAGAAGCCCCGGATCAGCAACAAACTATTCAAGAAGAGCAAGAGCAGGAGCAACAGCCTAAGCAACAGCTAGAGCAGCAGCAGCATAAGGAACAACAAGAGGATGTGCAGTAGCATGAAGAGCAGCATGTCCAGCAGCATGAAGAGCAACCTGTCCAGCAGCAAGAGTAGCAACAAGAGAAGGAGCAATCAGTGCCAGAGCAGTCCTTAGCAGTAGAAGAAGAAATTCAGCAGCAACAGATTTCAGTTGTGGTTGAGCCTGTTATTCAGCAGCATCAGCAAAAGTCTAGGCTTAAGAGGCCCCTAGAGTCTCAGGATCCAGTTATTGATGTCAGGTCCAAGGTCAAGACCTTTAAGAGGAAGGTGAAGAGAAGACTCCATAAAAATGGTAAACATGTGTCCTCTTCTCCTCCTTCTCCTGAACCAACTCTTTCTGCTCACACCACTACCACTGATCCTACTCCTCCTGAACCAGAACAACCTCCTACTTCCTCATCTCTTCCTACTGCACCCACTGCTCTCACTCCATCCATTACTGATCAACCTCCACCTCCTACATCATCTGATCCTCCTCCCTCTTCATTTATTCCAGAGGATCAACCAATTGCCTCTGACAATACAAATTTCAAAATTTATCCTTTGAAATACCAATTCAAGCAATCCAAGGCAACCATTCCTCCTCTCCACACACAACCTCCAAATTTCTTTTCTTCTCTTCCTACTGCCTCCTCATCTTTAGCAGGCAGATCCACCCTTTCCCTTTCAAAAATACTTCCTAGTATTCAACTCTCATCAAAAGGTGGGTGCATGCTAAAAGACAACCCTGCCAAACTTCTTCCTCCATTTTGGTATGCCTTCATTTACCACTCAGAACACCATATGAATCTATTCAAGGAATTTTTGTCCATCAGGGCATTGCTTGAAGTTCATGAAATGCCAGGTTTCATGTTTGAAGACTGGCTTTCTACTCTTATTCATTCTACCCAAATTGTATTATCTGATCTCTAGCTCATTTCTCAGAAATGCCATACTCTTAAATCCAAAGAGTTTCTTGAACTCTATCCTGGTGAAGCCACTAGGTACCAGCAAACCTTGTCCAGGAACCAATTTATGGACGTTAATCTCCAGCTGAATCTTAGGTTCTATGACATGTTTGGAACCTTCATTAGAGACTCCCAGGCTAAGTATTCAAGGACGAAAGAATTCAATCTTGCCAGATTTAAATTGGGGCTGTCTGATGTCACTAAAGGCCAATGGGAACATCTTATCAGAGGTCAGAGAGAAATCACCCCCTCTATGACAGTTGGTTTACCATCTGGTTTGTATCCATCTTTAGTTGGTGCCATTTCATCAAGAAAGGACTTTGCTCCACTAATCTTTAACATGCACATCCGGCTACCTTCCAGATTCAGAATCAAGTACAAATTAAAACTGTCTTCCCATAGGTTTGTGCTTATGCAAGCTCCGAAGAATTCCCAGCATTTGACAGATTTCCAACTTTGTTTTGCTGAGTCTGAGCAGTTCACAGAAGATCAATGGGCAGCAGCTTATCCCGAGGATCATGCAGATTGTGAGAAGCTGAAGATTTCTGTCACTGAGTATCTTTGCAAAGCCTATAATGACCTTTGGAAGTCCCTTGCTCATAGGTGGGAGCAGAGGTACTTGGTGTACTATCAGGCTAAGGAAGCAGCTATCTCCCAAGGCTTACACTGGAATATTATAGTGCATGACTTTCTCCATCTAGTAGCCTCTAGGAAATTTGTTCCTCTCAAGAATCTTCTGCGTCGAAGTCACTATTATACCAAGCTTGATTGGTACCACAAGCGTCATATCAAATCTCATAGGAAACATTCTTTTATAGGTCCCAACTATAAAATTGATGCTAGTCTTTTTGAGAACTTCTTCCCTGACAATGAGAAGAAGTTGTGTTATCTAGCCTTATCTAGATCAGATCCCCCATTTATTGTATTTACCAAGCTCTTTATCTAGGTCTTAGAGACTCTTTTGTATCTGAATATTTCAATTTCTTAATGCAATCTCCTTTGATTTCTCAATTTTGTTATTTGTATCTCTCTTTCTCTTTCTTTTACTATATTACCTTTTATGTTAATGCCACAAAGGGGGAGAAAGAAGTAAGCAACAAATCACTAACAAAAAATTGCATGATTGAAGTTAAAATTTGTTTTTCACTATCTATTTAAAGATTTTTGTCATTAATAAAAAGGGGCAGAATTGTTGAGCAACTACCCCTAAGAAAATAATTTAAGATTATTATAACTTTGTGTTTTTGCTATGACAAAACCTTTAAAAGACTTTCTACAAATTAAATATACATATCACAGAAAAATAGTTTGGACAAACTCTATCTCGAAATTTAGGCACTAGATCATCTCTAAAAATTTCTAAGTCCAGTCTATCCGACTGTCAACTCCGACTTCATACAGTCGAATACTTCAAAATCTAACTCCTCTGAATCCGACTTCCTACAGTTAGATACTTCATTTTGGACTTCAATCCTCAAAAGTCGAATTCTTCTATATCTGACTTCTAAAGTCGAATTCTCTGTCTTATTTCTGTCAAATCCTCGTAGAAGTCAAAATCATTCTATCTGACTCCTAAAGTCGAATTATATCTTTCTAATGCATTTCTATCTGACTTTCAAAGTCGAATGATGTAACTTCCAATGAAGTCACTAGTCTATTCTCATGTTTCTATCTTCGACTCCTAGAGTCGAATTGGACTCTCTTCTGAATCCGACTTCACTGACAAGTCCTGTACTTGTACTTTTTCTGTGAAGATACTATTTTATCAACTTATGAAATTTTGATTGCATATCATTTTATCTTCCTTGATATGATTAAAACCTACATTGAATGAATATTTTCTCTGTCTATTAAATTATTCTAACATGATAAGACATATTATACTTAAAATATTCATCAAAAATTGTTTATGATTATATCTAAAACATTTATTCAAATTGGTCTCTTGCTTCATGACAGTAATCCGGATTTTCTTCCAATACAGAAGATATATTGCATTTATTGTTTTCAGACGCATGGCATCTGACAGAGGCTCACCTACCACTGTCAGAACTTGTCCATACCTTTGTTTGCAAACTGTCTGTCCATCTTTTATTAGTCTGAAAAGCTATCTGTCCACGGTTTTCATACTTTTTATTTCTCTATGACTTACCTACCTCAGAAAGTATAGAGGTACCCTGTCCTTTTTGTCATGTCTTTGCTGCAAGATATTTAATGAAGCACGTTTTCAGCATGGAGCTTTCACAGTCCATTTAATTGGAAGTCGACCCTTTAGCTGTGAAGCTGCAAGCCTTGTCCAAGAAACATTGGAAAGAAGCAAAGACAGAAGGACCTATGGATAACAAACTCTGCAAGCATCTAAAGGATCCAAGGTCTCTCCTCAAATGGCCAGATCTCTAACGGCCATCTTCAAACGGCTACATTCTTCATGAAGATTATAAAAGAAGCCGAAGTTTGAAAGGAGAAAACAATTCAGAGAACTGAACACCAAGAGTTGTGCTAGCATTCTCTTCAACTCTCCTCTGCCTTCTGCTAGCAAGAGATCTCCACAATCCTTCTTCCAAGCTACAAGATTGAGAGCTCCATACTCCGAAAATTCTCAAAAGATCTCTCATTCTCACAGAAGTCTTGTTCTGGTGGCAATTGTAATAGGATATTTTTTTAGTCCACCCTCCTTGTTCAGAAAGGATTGTAGTTGCAAATCCTATCTTTTTATCATTTCTGAATTAAGTGTGTTTGCTCATTCTTGAGACAAACACACAAGTGTTTTTACATCTCTTTCTGTGTAATTCTTGTAGGTGGATTGTTCCTGCATTTCCCCTCCTGTGTAGGGAAGACCTTGTTGAAGGTAGCATTTGTACCCCTGGTAAGGGAAGACTTGCTTGGGAGCGAGTGGGCTTCTAATTCCTCAAGTGGTTGGCTTGAGGACTGGATGTAGGACTTCCATGTGGGAAGGGCCGAACTAGGATAAATCTCCTTATGCATTTGTATAATTGTTTCCGCCAATTTACACTTGAATCACACACTACACTAAATACTAACAGATTTATTTAGTGCTGTTTAATTTCAGATAAAATCTTAAAAGTATAAGAAGTCCTATTCACCCCCCTCTAGGACATCATTAGTGCCATTTCGATCCAACAATAACAAGTTCAAAAAGCTTTTTAAAAACACTGCAAGAATTGAGTATTAAATTTGTTCGTTCTTGATCCGGATGTGTATTTTATCATAACAGAAATTCAAAAGATCGAGAAGAAGGCTACAAGAGTCTTCTTCGTTGTTTTCTCGCTCCAAACGTCTTCGGGGTCCGATGGTGATGTCTCGTGTGAGAAGTCTAACACAATGGCGAGAGAGAGAGAGTCTTGCGCAAGTTTTTCACCATGAGAGAGAACCCCTTTCCTTCATACGCATGGGAGAGGAAGAAGAGTCCTAGGGACTCAAGGGAGGCAACCGCCCATGCGGTTGTCTCCATCTCAAAGGTTGCTTTGATGCCCATGGTAGGTATCCAACCGATGGCAACTGCCATCGGTTAACATCTCCCACTTGCTCACAGAGGGCATAATAAATTTTCAGTTGTTCACTAAGAGCAATTTATCTCTTGACACTTGCTTCTCAATCTTAGATACAACAAATGGAGTGAGCGACCTTATGAGAGTCAGTACAACAAATGAGTAGTGACCTATTAAGTTATCACCAAAACTAATAGATCACAATACTCTAAAGGAATCCCGTATAGTACCCTAGATATCTTCAATATTCACCAGCTTTGACATCCTGGATCTCTTAAAAACTAGCGATGTCAAAACTCGAATGTTTTATACTCACGACTTTATCGCCACTAAGTCGACATAGTCTCTTGAGGTATGAGCCACAAAACATGGTGCAATATTTAGATGTCTTTCTTGAGTTCTTATGTCAATTCAATTAATCTTGACCGCTTTCCTAGTCATGTCCCACTGGATTGTATCAGCCGTAGCCCTAAGGAGCATGGTAAAGTAGCGACATCAAGTTTCATTTTCATGACATAGATCTCAAGTCCTAAGGGTATAGATGGATCAACAAATTATGATCCAAGAGCTCACACAATTATGAAACAGAGATCTCATTCATCATTCTCTTCAAAGGTCGTTTTATGCACATGTGGTATGGGACACATGCTACGGTGTTCTTCCATCATTATGGGCGTGTCACATATAACAGAATAAAAAACACCATACAGTTCTTAGTCTAGCCACTCCCACTGCAGCTAACCCGAGTCTTATGATGTCTTATCATAAAACTCATAATCGGCTTAATAAAGGCTTCACGGATTCTCATATCCTGTGATTGATCCAGAGGGATCTCATCTTAATTCAGTTTAAGGTGACAATAAAAGAAAAATATTTTGCTCGCTCTCATAGCGACGTAGATATAAATATATCTTGCTCGCTCTCATAGCGCCATAGATATAAATTGTTTCATCTTGCTCACTTTCTTAGCGCCAAGACAAATGACCCGTGTGAGAGGGTCCTAGTGACATTTTTCTTGATGTGTAAAGTATTCCAACCATAGACACACATAAGGAAGGAAAAACATAATAAATTAATTGTCAATGAATAATTGTGCACATTACAATTTACACAATCCCATATTTCTAATATGGGTTACAAATACCTCCCTCGGGATTTATTTAGTTAGTGGATCTGCCAACATATGACCTGTTGAAATGTGCCGAAGAACCACCAACTATTTTGCAACTAAATCCCGAATGTAGTGAAAACGAATGTCAATGTGTTTGGTTCGACCATGGTATTTTGGGTCCTTAGCATAGGCCAAGGCCTATGTGCTATCAACATATAGCACCACCGCCTCCTTTGATAAATGTGTCATGGCCAATCACTGTAGGAAACTTTGCAACCAAACAGCCTCTTAACATGCAGCAGAACAAGCCACATATTCTGATTCCTTGGTGGATAAAGCGATGCATGTTTGTTTCTTACTACACCAAGAAATGGCCCCTCCACCTAACATAAACACATAGCCTGAGGTGGATTTGTGCTCATTTTAATCACCGGCCCAATCAGCATCGCTGTAACCTCTCAATCTTAAGTCACCTCCTTTGTAACATAAGACAAGGTCCGAAGTACCACGGAGATATCGAAAAATTCTCTTGACTATTTTCCAGTGAACAAGACCGGGATTATTTTGATAACGAGTAACAAGACCCACTGCAAAGCTAATGTCTGGCCATGTACATAACATGGCATACATTAGGCTCCCTATTGCAACGACATATGGCACTTTAGACATTTCATTCTTTTCCTTATCAGTTTGTGGACATTGATTGATACTTAAAACACAACTCTTATCAATTGGAGTATTGATGGGTTTGGAATAATGCATCCGAAATCGCTCAAGAATTTTATTTATATAACTCTTCTATGACAAACACAGAAGTTTATTCGAGCGATCTCTCGTGATTTTTATTCCTAGCACATAATTTGCTTCACCCATGTCTTTTATCTCAAAGATAGAAGACAACCATTCTCGAGTGGCTTCGTTAGATTCCATGTCATTTCTAGCCAATAAAATGTCATCAACATATAATGACAAAATAAGAATCCTTTCTACCATACGTTTAACATACACACAGTGGTCTTCTTCAATCATCTTAAAACCAAATGAGATAATAGTTTTATAAAACCTAAAATACCACTGTCTAGACGATTGTTTGAGGCCATAAATGGAACGTTTGAGACGGCAAACTTTGCGCTCTTGTCCCTTTGCCTCAAAACCTTCTGGTTGAACCAAATAAATTTTGTCATCTAGTTCTCCATTGAGAAATGTTGTTTTAACGTCCATCTAAGAAAGTTCTAAGTCTAAATGTGCAATAATGGCTAGAATAAGGCAAACCTATGTGAATCTCACCACTATGGAGAATGTCTCATCGAAATCTATACCCTCCTTTTGAGCATATCCCTTCACCACAAGTCGTGCTTTATATTTGTCGATTGATCCATCCGCCTTGCATTTGACTTTGAAAATCCATTTGTTTCCAATAGCCTTATGCCCTGGAGGGAGATCGACAAGTTCCCAAACCTGATTCTTACTCATAGAGTCCATCTCATCTTGCAATGCTTCCTTAAACTCTTTACTAGCAGATGAAGTTAATACTTCTTTAACAGAAGTAGGCTCATCTTCATCAGCAAGCTGGCACACAAGAGCTTCCTCTTTGATCTCAAATCGATGATGAGGCATGTGTCCATGTTTGCTACGGCATATCTGATCATCTTGTTCTTCTATAAGTGTGCTCCCACTGAGCACAAAACTCCCACTATCATCATGATCATCTCTACTATCTCCGGCGGCTTCCTAGTTAGGAACTAATTCCCTCCCTTCACTGGAAGATGGTAGAACATCATTAGGGTCATCCAACTCATGGAGATCAAGACTCTTTCTAGTGTCTCTGATACTAGGAAATTCTGATTCTAAGAAAACAACATCATGGGCGTCTTTTTCTATCATTCCTCCATTCGGATGTTGCCTGTACATGGCATAACCCTTAGAGCCTTCAAGATATCTTATAAAGATAAACTTTCTAGCTTTAGGGCCAAGTTTTCCAAACTTGTGAGAAATGTTATGGACATATCCTGCTGAACCCCATGGGCATAGATTATCTAAATTTGGTTTTTCACTACGCCATAACTCATAAGGGGTGGAAGGAACTGACTGTGAAGGTACGCGATTAAGGATGTAGGTCGCAGTCATTAAAGCATCCTCCCTAAAAGATATTGGAAGGTTGGCATGCGCCATCATTAATCTAACCATATCTAACAGTGTTCTATTCCATCTCTTAGCAACACCATTTTGTTTCGGTGTATACGAAATAGTTAATTGTCTGCGTATTCCTTTTTCTTCACATAAAGTTCGAAACTCATGCGAAAGATATTCACATCCTCGAACTGTCCGAAGAACTTTTATGGTTTTTCCTAATTGATTCTCAACCTCTGCCAAGAAGTGTTTGAAACAATCTAACGCTTCATAGCGGTGAGTGATCAGATAGACATATCTATATCGTGAATAATCATCTATAAATGTGAGGAAATAGGAAGCCCCTTGACGGGTCTTTACACTCATTGGTCCGCAAATGTTGGAGTGGATCAATTGTAAGAGTTCAATGGCTCTTTTAGCCTTTCTGAAAGGCTTGTAACATGCCTTACCGGCCAAGCATGATTCACACACAGGAAGATTGACTTTAGCGAGTGAGCCTAGTAAGCCTTCTCGAGCTAACCTTGTCATTCTATCTTGTCCTATGTGTCCCAGCCGAGCATGCCAAATTTTTGAATCAAGGTTATTATCAGTATTTACCATATAAGACACAGGAAAATAATGATTATCCAAATCTAATTTAAGCAAACCATCCATGAAGAAAGCATGACCATATATAACATTGTTCAAACAAATGTCAACTTGGTTGCTAGCAAAAGAAAAAGCGAAGCCTAATGCTAATAATGACGAGACTGATAGTAGATTATGTTGAACTCTAGGCGCATAGAGTACTTCATGGAGAGTTAAGACTCGTCCAGTCTTTAACTTGAGTTGATACACACCAACTCCAAGGACTTCCTCCCTGGAACCATTTCCCATATATATTCTTTGTGATCCCGCTGAGATTCGACGATAATCCACGAACCCTGCTTGATCCCTTGTTATGTGCTTGGTCGCTCCTGAATCCACTATCCATTCAGGATTTGTTCAAGCAACTAGAATATGCGAACAAACATGCACAGTTGGAGAGCAAAGAAATTGAATACCTTTTTTGACTCAGTGCATTCACAAGCGAAATGTCCCAGTTGTCCATAATTATAGCATTTGGCCTTTGACTTACCTCTCTTTCCACCGCGCTTGCCTCCTTGGCATTTTGGTGTTTGCCCCGCCTTTGAAGTGGATGCAATATTCTGCCTCTTCCTTTTGAAGTTCTTCTTTGGACCCGTCTTGCCCTGTTGTCTGCCTCCCTAGGCGACAAGGGCAGTAGCGCGCATAGCTTCCTCGTGCTCAGCCTCTAACTCTACATGGAGAAAGATGTCACAAAAATTCTTAATACTCTCATTGTGAGTGAGGATTTGTTTCATGTGAGTTTAAGAGTCTGGCAAAGTTCTTATTACTGCCTGCACCTATTGTTCATCGGTGAGATTGTGACCTGCAGACTTCAAGTCACTGATCATGCTTGACATCACCCTTAGATGCTCAGTCATATTTTGACGGGGATCCTTTTGGAGGGTCTCAAATTTTAAAACAAGATCCCTTAACCTCATGGTAGAGATTCCTCCAAAAGTAAACTTTAACTGATCCCACATTTCCTTGGCAGTCTTACACTTATCAAACCCGCTAATCAGATCATCTTGCATGCTGCTTAACAGAGTAAAGCGAGTGCTGCGATGTTTGTTGAACAATGACTTGTAGGCCTCTTGATCTCTACGGCGTTGAGCAGTGTTGCTGTGACGGCCCTGGATATTTATGCCCATTAAGGCTCCATATCCAGATCCACCTCCCCCGAACAGACCGAAGTCTCGCAAGGGATAACTCACACAAGTGTCGAGTAAGAATATAAAAGACAACTACACAGTATAAGACACAAGAAAGTACATGTGCTCATACCTATATATAACAATTTACAACTGTCCCATTACATTATTATATGTCCAATTAAAAAGTACAACTACCTGGGGCATACTCCGAGGGAGCACAAGCTCACACAGAAACTAACTGTTACTCAACTGCTGGTGGTACAAGTCTGCCACAATGCCGCTGCAAGCCAAACACACGGCAAGCCCTGAAAAGAACTGTAGGGAAGTGAGCCTCAACAAGTCACAGGCTCAGTAGGGGCTACCCAAAACAACAACGTAACCAAGGACACCTCAATCCCAAAAGGTTTCACTGGCAGCACCAATAGCCAAACCATTTCATGCTCACAACAATTGAATTTAAATTGTAATTAAATATAAACACATTAACTATTCACAACCTCGGAATGTAAGAGGGAACAACAGGACTAGCTCCACACCACTAGTCCGCTCAACAACAGTAACGCCTAGGCCTCAAGCCTCACAGGCAAACCACAGTCACAACCAATCATTTAAGCTATAAGCTTCACAGGCGAGTCTCAAGTACGTGGGTAACAGGACTGCTAACCAAAAGTTGGTCCTTTATACCCCAAACCACAATATGTCGGAAGCCACACACCAAATGGCAGGGTTGGCTACAACGACCAATCCTTCACACACAAAAACCATATACGGAAGCTTTCTCGAGGAAGGGTAAAGCACATTGAGTGGACGGTCACACCACACGACCTCCACGAAACACAGTTCCACGTCAACACCAAAAAAGACTAGTATACGACGTACCACCACAAACCATTACCCACACGGGGTACGGGTACCTATTACCACAAGGTACCAGCACGGAAACCGCAAGTAAACCAGTGCTGAAACAAGGCACACCATAGCGAGCTAAACCACATTTGTGGTGAGTCAACACTCACCATCCATAACCAAAACTGTGACACCACTCGGGCACACCACAAGCTACAACCCCAGTCACAACTGTGCCAACACCAGGGCACACCTCGAATGGGTCAAACCTCGACTACGAGTCACAAACTCACGAGCCACAACCAGTGGCAAAGCACGAGTCGGAAAGGAACGACGCCACCACACGAGAACAGACTACTGGCTGATCAGGCCAATATCCAAACTGGACAACACAACACAAGAACAACCTCTCAGTCTCGTAGCCACGAACCCTCAGTCTAGCTACGGCTCCACAAACTCACAAGTCAAGCAACTAACTGTGGAGACTAACAAACACCACCACTACTTGCAGTCTCACACACTGCAGGCCCATGCCTGACACCTTTAGGGACTCAGGCCCGAGCTCCCTAAAGTGAGGCACTGGAACAGGACTATCTGGGGCCCAGTACGTCTACTGGTGTCCGTACCCCCAACCACGAGCGCGCTACAAGCGACTGCATACCCACAAACACAAGCTGCTGCCCTACTGTCATCTTTCCCTCAGCCGGGCGTACAACTCAAACACAGAAGTGAGGGTGTCCAGGAAGACGACATAGACCTCGACGGTACACACAGTACCGGGACCAACCCCGAGCACAACAAACACACGTGCCTGGCTCACAAAGAACCTGGGGTACCCGACTAGAGATGCATTCCGGAATAGGTGCCGGACCACCACACTCGGCAAGCTCAAACCACGATACTTACACAAACACTTTCTATTACAAATTACGGTACATATGTTAGGAATAGCTTGTTCCAGACACCTTGTGACTTACAAGCTAACCTACACAATCACACACATAAACCATATTAATAATAATACCACAGCCTATCATCGGTCACCTTGTGACCTTCACTGTCACACTAAACACAGTACACGATAATCACGTAATAACCATACTTATACTTTACTAATTTTCCATCGAGGATAACTTATAAAAGATCCTAAAGGATCAAGGCTAGGTTCAAACGTGAACCTCACCGCCACTATACCACGGACTAACCACAATAATTAAGATACAATAAACACAATATATAGGATGTGCCATGCACACACAAACCACATGCACGGCATTCAAACCACGTAGACACCATGTGTATAATACACCAGCCAGGTGCACCACACGTCATTCACATAAACAACATGTCCAACACATGGACAACACGCTCCAAGAGTGCTACAGGTGCCAACGCACCACACATACTACGTAAACACCAAGCCGATTACGTACATAACACATTAACCACATAAGACATGCCCACCTTGTGAGCAATACGCTCCATGAGCGTAACAAGTGCACTGGCTCCACCTGTCATTGCCATGCACAAAAAATACCACTAACCGGATGTTCAAAATACAAAAAGCATGAATAACGGGACCTCTAGGCTGAGGTCGCGACAAGGGGCAAGGTCGCCTTCAGAACTTGACGCCCCGACATGCCGCCACAGAAAACCACAACGCGATGGGTAAGGCTGTCGCAACCTTGTCGCGACAGAACCCTTGGTCGCCATCCGGTCGCGACCCTTTAATGTGTCGCTTTCCAAACCGGAATGCGATGCATCGGGCTGTCGCGTTAAGAACGCGACGCCCAGGGTCGTCGCCTTAGCAGGCGCGAACCCTAATATGGAAGCAACTCCACAGACCACCATTCCAGAGCATTCAAACCATACTTAATTCACATTTTACATGCTTTATTGGATACCCTAGCATGGTATCTACAGTTTTCAAAGCAATAAACAAACTAACATGCAATCCACAATACGAAACAAGGTAGAACACCCTACCTTCACGAAGAACACGAAAACCTGAAGATCCCTTGGCATTTCCCCCGCTCCACATGACGTCCTCGTGGCGAGAACGCGCCGAGTACTCCACCAGGACCTCGAACCGCCCGAAGGAACCCCGCGGCAGCTCCCCTTGGTCTAGCAGAGCTTGCGAAAGTTTGTTCGTCCAGGGTTCTTAAAAACAGCACAACGATTAAAATCACGACATGCACCCCCGTCGCGACCTGATCGCAACCTGAGTGACCGTCACCTTCACAAGGCCGACTGCCCGGCGCGCGACATGCGACAGCCATGCAAACGAAGACCACCTAGCAGCGGCAACAAGAACGCGACCACCAGGGCTGTCGCGTTCAAAACGCCACGTACACCCCTGTCGTGTTCATAGGCAGAAAACCTGTGAGCGCTTTGGGCCCAATCTGGCGGCCCACCAAGCCTCACAACGCGCGTAACACCTAAAACACGCACTAATGGGCCACACATTGGCCACCAAACCCGCTAAACCTGGATCCACGGGGATCCGAAAATGCGCGATGTTACATTATTATCACCTAGAAAAGAATGTCGTCCTCGACATGCAAAGCAAATCATAACAAACCGGATTATCACCTAAAAAGAAACAAAACCGTATATAGAGCAAGTAGGATACGCTTCCTTTGTATCTTTCTCTTTAACCATCTGCGCTAACTGATCCATCTATTCATTCCCATGTTTGTTCTGCCTTTCCTTTCTTTTCAATTCATTCCACAATGCCTTATTTTGTAATTTCAATATGCTATTTCCTTACCTTTTATCCATAGGTAATTCTACCTTGCTGGTGGTGCTTTATCTCCTTGGACTGAACCTACTTTCACATTTTTCCGGCTGTGTTTGCAACATTTCTTTCAGAACTGTTTTACCTTTCTCGAGTATCTTACACTGTAATACTTTACCATGCTATAATCTTTCCAAATTCTTGAATTTTCCGGTGCCATTTTCTTTTTCTATTTATCATTGCTTACTGTTACCCTGCCTTATCTGTATTTACATTCGCAACTGCCACCTCTTCAAAGAAAACCAAACACCATCTTTGAATTTTCTGCCCTTTTCATATTATTCTGTCCATACCACTTTAAATCATTTCTGATTAAAAACCATAATAACCTCTGTTCCTTTATTCGCTACACAAAACTTTATACTTTCTCCTTATTCAAGCAAACCTTGAACAATCTGCGAATATTAAATCTTGCTTGCTTCAGCTTCCGCTGCGCTACTCTGATCACACTGAACACTTTTGCAAAATATTCCATAATTTTTATTCTCATTATTACTTTCAATTACTTTCTTCTGGCTTCAACTGTATTCATTTCTAACTTTAACTGTTTTTCAAATCATCTTATTCAATTAATTCATGCTAAAAATATTACTGCAATTTCTGACCTACCAAACCGCTATTGACATGCTTTACTCTTCATATACCTTTCTTGCTTTACTAACATTCTCTGGCTAATCTCATAATTTTGTTGCATAACCTTTCCAAATATTCTTTAATTAGTCTGTTCTTGCTCCTGCATCAAACTCTGGAATATCTTAATAACAGTCCATTTCTGCTCTATTGAATCATTTATTTGCACTGATATACAAACTCTAACTGACATTTCCTGACTCATCTAATTTTATTCACTTCATTATTTGCTAAATTCTTCTTTTCTCTGGTCCATATTTCTTTTTTATCTAAACTGCCAATTATTCTAAGCATAACATCTTTTTTCGCAAAATATTTCTCTTATTCATTCTGCTGCCTGGCTAATCTTGCTGTATCGTTCATACTATAAATCTTTCTGGTATCTAATCATCCTTCTTTAAAATACGGCAAAAACTCAAATTTGAATACCAATTTCTTTAAATATATCAACTTATTTGTCTGCTATCCTTATTCCATTAAATGCTCTTTTCTCAAATAACATAAATATCACAATCTGCCTTGTTGTTTTTCTAAACTCAATATTTATTAACTACTTCTCCATTAATACACTTCTTTCCATTCTATTTCATTTGCCTTGAACTCATTCCAATATACTTAACTTTAATTTTGATTTTCCTCAAACTGCTCATAGTTACTAACTTTCACTGCTCTTATCTTTAGCACAACCATCTTTACTAACTCTCTCTGAAGAATTCCTCATAACCTGCCATTCATCAACTAAATATTTTTCTTGTGCAATTCTTAGAAAATCTCTTTGCACACTGATTCTTCTTTTCTCTCTCTCTTTATTCAACTGATCCTTTCTGTACATATTTATACAAATCCTCATATCAAACTTCATATTACCATCATTATTCATAACAACACTTTTTTTTCAAATTTCTAATCTCAGACATATTTAATCTATTTGCCATAAACCACTGCTCCCTTCTGTACCAGTACTCTTTTTTTTAAGCTGATCTGCCTTACTTAATCATGCCAAATTTTTCATAACACAAATCACATTCTCAGTCGTACTATTTCTTGATATCATCTGACTCAGATTTTTGATGCCACAATACCTCTGCTGAGGTTCTCAACTATATTTTGCATATCTAATCACTTCTAACACACACACTGACCTGTTCCTCATCACCTTGTTACCATATACCTGTCTCTGCTAACTCTGTATCTCATTATAACTTACTTACTGAATTCCATATCCAAACTTGTTAATCTCCTCAATTCCTTTACCTGTGAATCTTTAACAACCAAACTGATCTATCACAAACCAGCACGCTGGCATAATCACATAGATTATACCACCTCTAATCACATCAACTTTCAATAACTGCTAACAACTAAATTACTCAACACAAAAACACATTTTATAGAATAAAAACTCAGATAAATACTACCTTAACCAACAGAAAACCGCAGACTTACTACCAGCAATGGACATTCATCCATGTATTGGGACATTGTACTCTCAATGTCTTTTCATATTCTAACTGGGCATTGCTCTGATACCAACTGTGACGGCCCTGGATATTTATACCCATTAAGGCTCCATATCCAGATCCGCCTCCCGCGAACGGACCGAAGTCTCGCAAGGGATATCTCACACAAGTGTCCAGTAAGAAATAAAAGACAACTACACAGTATAAGACACAAGAAAGTACATGTGCTCATACCTGCATATAACAATTTACAACTGTCCCATTACATTATTACATGTCCAATTAAAAAGTACAACTACCTTGGGTATACCCCGAGGGAGCACAAGGTCACACAAAAACTGACTATAACTCAACTGCTGGTGGTACAAGTCTGCCACAACGCCGCTGCAAGCCAAACACACGGCAAGCCCTGAAAAGAACTGTAGGGAAGTGAGCCTCAACAAGTCATAGGCTCAGTAGGGGCTACCCAAAACAACAACGTAACCACGGACACCTCAATCCCAAAGGGTTTCACTGGCAGTACCAATAGCCAAACCATTTCATGCTCACAACAATTAAATTTAAATTGCAATTAAATATAAACACATTAACTATTCACAACCTCGGAAAGTAAGAGGGAACAACAGGACTAGCTCCACACCACTAGTCCGCTCAACAACAGTAACGCCTAGGCCTCAAGTCTCACAGGCAAACCACAGTCACAACCAATCATTTAAGCTATAAGCTTCACAGGCGAGTCTCAAGTACGTGGGTAACAAGACTGTTAACCAAAAGCTGGTCCTTTATACCCCAAACCACAATATGTCGGAAGCCACACACCGAATGGCAGGGTTGGCTACAACGACCAATCCTTCACACACAAAAACCATATACGGAAGCTTTCTCGAGGAAGGGTAAAGCACATTGAGTGGAAGGTCACACCACACGACCTCCACGAAACATAGTTCCACGTCAACACCAGAAAAGACTGGTATACGACGTACCACCACAAACCATTACCCACACGGGGTACAGGTACCTATTACCACAAGGTACCATCACGGAAACCGCAAGTAAACCAGTGCTGAAACAGGGCACACCATAGCGAGGTAAACCACATTTGTGGTGAGTCAACACTCACCATCCATAACCAAAACTGTGCCACCACTCGGGCACACCACAAGCTACAACCGCAGTCACAACTGTGCCTACACCAGGGCACACCGCGAATGGGTCAAACCTCGGCTACGAGTCACAAACTCACGAGCCACAGCCAGTGGCAAAGCACGAGTCGGAAAGGAACGACGCCACCACACGGTAACGGACTACTGGCTGATCAGGCCAATATCCAACCCGGACAACACAACACAAGAGCAACCTCTCAGTCTCGTAGCCACGGACCCTCAGTCCAGCTACGGCTCCACAAACTCACAAGTCAAGCAACTAACTGTGGACACTAACAAACACCACCACTACCTGCAGTCTCACACACTGCAGGCCCATGCCTGGCACCTTTAGGGACTCAGGCCCGAGCTCCCTAAAGTGAGGCACTGGAACAGGACTAGCTGGGGCCCAGTACGTCTATTGGTGTCCGTACCCCCAACCACGAGCATGCTACAAGCGACTGCACACCCACAAACACAAGCCGCTGCCCTACTGTCGTCTTTCCCTCAGCCGGACGTACAACTCAAACACAGGAGTGAGGGTGTCCAGGAAGACGACACAGACCTCGACGGTACACACAGTACTGGGACAACCCCGAGCACAACAAACACACGTGCCTGGCTCACAAAGAACCTGGGGTACCCGACTAGAGAGGCATTCCGGAATAGGCGCCGAACCACCACACTCGGCAAGCTCAAACCACGATACTTACACAAACACTTTCTATTACCAATTACGGTACATATGTTAGGAATAGCTTGTTCCAGTCACCTTGTGACTTACAAGCTAACCTACACAATCACACACATAAACCATATTAATAATAATACCACAGCCTATCATCGGTCACCTTGTGACCTTCACTGTCGCACTAAACACATTACACGATAATCACGTAATAACCATACTTATACTTTACTAATTTTCCATCGAGGATAACTTATAAAAGATCCTAAACGATCAAGGCTAGGTTCAAACGTGAACCTCACCGCCACTATACCACGGACTAACCACAATAATTAAGATACAATAAACACAATATGTACGATGTTCCATGCACACACAAACCACATGCACGGCATTCAAACCACGTAGACACCACGTGTATAATACACCAGCCAGGTGCACCACACGTCATTCACATAAACAACATGTCCAACACATGGACAGCACGCTCCAAGAGCGCTACAGGTGCCAACGCACCACACATACTACGTAAACACCAAGCCGATTACGTACATAACACATTAACCACATAAGACATGCCCACCTTGTGAGCAATACGCTCCATGAGCGTAACAAGTGCACTGGCTCCACCTATCATTGCCATGCACAACAAATACCACTAACCGGATATTCAAAATATAGAAAGCATGAATAACGGGACCTCTCGGCTGAGGTCGCGACAAGGGGCAAGGTCACCTTCAGAACGCGACGCCCCGACATGCCGCCACAGAAAACCACAACGCGACGGGTAAGGCTGTCGCAACCTTGTCGCGACAGAACCCTTGGTCGCCATCCGGTCGTGACCCTTTAATGTGTCGCTTTCCAAACCGGAACGCGACGCATTGGGCTATCGCGTTAAGAATGCGACGCTCAGGGTCGTCGCCTTAGCAGGCGCGAACCCTAATCCAGAAGCAACTCCACGGACCACCATTCCAGAGCATTCAAACCATACTTAATTCACATTTTACATGCTTTAATGGATACCCTAGCATGGTATCTATAGTTTTCAAAGCAATAAACAAACTAACATGCAATCCACAATACGAAACAAGGTAGAACACCCTACCTTCGCGAAGAACTTGAAAACCGAAGATCCCTCGGCGTTTCTCCCGCTCCACACGACGTCCTCGCGGCGAGAATACGCCGAGTACTCCACCAGGACCTCGAACCGCCCAATGGAACCCCGCAGCGGCTCCCCCTGGCCGAGCAGAGCTTGCAAAAGCTCTGTTCGTCCAAGGTTCTTAAAAACAAGCACAGCGGTTAAGATCGCGACATGTACCCCCGTCGCGACCTGATCGCGACCTGAGTGACCGTCGCCTTCACAAGGCCGAATGCCCGGCGCGCGACACGTGGCAGCCATGCAAATGAAGACCGCCTAGCAGCGGCAACAGGAATGCGACCACCAGGGCTGTCGCGTTCAAAACGCCACGCACACCCCTGTCGCGTTCACAGGCAGAAAACCTGTGAGCGCTTTGGGCCCAATCTGACGGCCCACCAAGCCTCACAACGCACGTAACACCTGAAACACGCACTAATGGGCCACACATTGGCCACCAAACCTGCTAAACCTGGATCCACGGAGATCCGGAAAATGCGCGATGTTACAGTTGCCTTCTTCAAGAGGGGTCATGGAGGTAGTAATGTGATTAAGTAACTCTTGCTCATTCAAGAGATATTGGATCTTTTGATGCCAAATTTCATAGTTAATGCCATCTAATTTATCCCCTTTTGTTAAGTCAACAATAATATTCTTGGTGGCTATCGTTGAATCACTACATTAAAATAATAATGAGAAGGCTAAGTTGACAATTCTACACATCAGCCTATTTGATCCATAAATCTACACTATAATATTAAACGTTCTTCATATAATAAGATCAGAAGTAGACTAAGAGTCCTATAATCAACTCCCATTTATATAAGAATATTCAATATTATTAGAGTATTTTCGATCAATAATTTAAAGGAAGAGGAACTAACATCTCTCAATTAATAAGCATGTATATACTAAACATGAATATTGAAATAAAGAATTAACAACAACTAATCATGTTCAAAAAATATTCTAATAATTTTGAACAACAACTAATCATGCATGTTCAAAACTCCTTTTTAATAAAGGATTCAACACAGGATTTTAAATGATCAGATCATACATAGATTGTTTGAATATAAAGTGCATGAATAAACTTATTGTAGACACCCATTTCTGGCCCATAAGTCGAGTCAAATTCCTTGTCATATCATTGATGCCCCACGTTGGCTCATCATCGCCAAGCTGGCTTTCTCCGATCATGATATCTTTTTCATTAGTTCATCGCCCTGGTGGGTTCTTCCTGGTCAAAGCAGCCCAATCATATTTCCCTGAGTTAGGAGTCTGTCACATCAAACCGTACGTAAATCTGATGCCCGTGCAAGGAGGTTGGACACTTTGTATGGCCATAAGCTGAAGAGTCCCTGAAGGCGACAGCTCCCCTGTCATTTTCTCATTCTTAAGCCGACACCCCTCCTATCGCTATCTGGCCCTGTAACGATTTGCTTCATGTCAAAATCGATCTCCATCAGAAGACGACATCTCGATACGCCGCAAATTGGCCTTTTTATTCCTTGAAAAATCGCAAGAAAATACTTTAAAAAAACCCTTCCTTGAAAGGAAGGCGACGTATCAAGGCATCGCTACCAGGTAGCGACCATGAGGCTGTCGCGTTCTGGACTCCATACAGCTTACCCTTTCCGAAGATGATTTGGACACTTGCTATTCATGGATATTCCGTCTTTTGATTGGCCTAGACGCGTCCAAATCCTAGAAAATTGGAGGAGATCTTCTTTAATGCATCCTTTCCAAGATCCAATCGCCCTTGCACGGGCATGCTTGCCCAAACTCGGACCATTGCCCATTATTCCCTGATCAGCCCTTCCAAGAATAATCACCTATAAGTCTCTCCATACAGCACGGTTTAGGGCAAGACTGGCGTCTGCTTCTTCGTTTCCAAGAGAGCTCCAACTTCTCAGAAGGGTGCTCTGCCTCCAGACAACCAGGAAGTGCCCTCCAGGGCAATTTCTCCTCGACTATGCTTTCTCTCTCCCCTTTTCCTCCAATGTTCTCTTCATTCATGCATGCATAGAGTAGTTTTCTTCGTAGATCTTCATTAAAACACTCCACACACACCATTTTTAAACACCCAAAGGGGTTAAAAACCCACCCCACGTGAGTTCCCTCCAAGTTGTTTCATGTTTCTTCATATTTTTGGAGTAGATTCATCACAAATGAGTTCTCTAATGGGTTGTTTATCATTTTGATGTTCTTGGCAGGTGTTTGAAGACATTACAAGCATGAGGCTCTTGCCCCTTGGCCGGATGAGCAGCAGGAAGAGAGAAACCCATAGTCTTCATCCCTTGAAGAAGAAGGCAACCATACTGCTGTCGCGATCCAGAAGACGCCACGAGGCCTGTCACGTTCCGTTCAACAGAAAGCGGCCCCAACCTTGTCGCGTTCACAGGGATCAGGTATGTCTTCTTTCTTCTCTTCCTTTTTCGAAGTAGTTAGCCTTATTTATCCATTTATTTCTCTTGGCAACTACTTTGGTGGCGATCACGGTCAGTTTTCCTATCTTTTCATCATTTTTTTGGGTAGCAAATCCCGTGATTACACCTTTTGGCGATCACGGTCAGTTTTCCTATCTTTTCATCATTTTTTTGGGGAGCAAATCTCGTGATCACACCTTTTGGTGATCACGGTGGGACTTCTAATGCCCATCATGCTTGTTTCTGTCTTCCCCTGTCTTTCCTAGTCGTCCATGTGTGTGGTTGTTTCATGAATTTTGTATTTTTTCATTCACTTTTACCGCTGTTTTGTGTTTTGCTGCTCTGGGTGAGAAGGCGACGTTGTAAGGGTCGCGATAAAGGTGGCGACAAGGTGAGCGTCGCGATCAGGTCAGTACATCATCGTTTGTTTTTTTATGCTATTTTGGTGTTCTGCTGTGCTGGTCCGGAAGGCGGCGCTGAAGGTGTCGCGATAAGAAAGGCGACCGTGAAAGCGTCGCGATCAGGTATGTGTTGTCTGCCCATTTGTTCGTTCATATTATTTTGAAGTCCTATGTGCTGGATAAAAGGCGACGATGCCAGAGTCGCCATCTTGAAGGCGACAATTTGATCGTCGCGATAAGGTCAGTGCTTCTGATTCAATCTTTCTCTATGTTTTGGGCTTACTTCAAGTACTCCATCCATATTTCGAGCCATCTGATGCCTATTCCATGCTTCTGAGAGTCTGTCAGTCCTCCATGCTATAGGGTTGTTTTGGTTTTTGTGCATAACCAGGCCCATCTTGCTCTCTGTCCACTACAAAGAGGAACGCGACCGGCTTCCTATCGCGATCTTGGTCGCGACAGGGTACCTGTCGCCTTCTGCTTCTGAGAGCAGGTCAGTCCGGTTTTTTTTTTTTTTGTTAGTCTTAGGTTAGAATTTGCATGCACTCCGGTGCACATAGGATTTGCATACATATTTCCATATTTGTAGTTTAGGTTGTCCTCCTCGGTGACGCCCGCTCTCTCGGCCACATATTCCTTGTGTCCGACTAGAGCACTTGCTTGAGGGCCTCCGTAAGTCCCCGCTGACCGTGGATTCCCACACGGCCGCCGGGCTGGTTGTACCTATTGCCACCTAGATTTAGGATTCATGCATTTGGTAAGTTTGAGAAACCCTAGTCATGCCCGAAGTTGGAAGCCTTCTCCCTTTAGGAAACCTTCCTTTTGAGAGAACTTGCTAAAAATCAAACTCATTAAATGGAAAACTTGAACCAAATAAAAGAAACCATCATCATTGCAAACTGCTTGCTTTGTGTGAGACATTTTCTCTTTCTTTTGTTTGCATAGGATTGTCTGTTTAGGAAACTAGGTGTCCGTCTAGGTTAGGTTGTTTCTTAAGTCTGGACAGGTTTTCCCCATCTTGGTGTGCCCACTTTCCAAAAAATGGAGTCCTATTTGAACCCGGTCTATGATGAGAATCAGGACGCCGCGTTCTATACTTCCCAAGACTATGAGGAATCTCTTCCTCATGATCTCTTCGGGGAGTCGACCCACCCTTGGGTTGCCACAGTCCATGCCATTGAAAATCACCATCATGATGATGGTGGCCCGGCACTGAATGCCCATCTTCCTCAGGCAGACGATCAAGCTGCTTAGCTCCTGCGCCTAATTCCTCAACTTGATCAATCTCAAATCCAGAACCTCATGACGTCCCTCAAAGGAAAGACCGTCTCATCACCCTCACCCAGAGCGGGCGCCTCACGCCCTATGGCATCTACCTCCGGCCCCCATATCATCACGGGACAAGCCAACAATACTCCCATCCAGCCGCGGACCATTCGATCCACTCCCTTTGAATCTGAGCATCACCATCCACGTGAGTCGAGGCCCCGGTCTCCCCCATATCATCCTTGCTACCCGCCTCATCCTCTTGAGCCACACGTCAGGCCGACGTCTCGTGCCTCCTCCTTATATGCTCAACCATCCGCCGCTTCCGACATAATGTCTGAGTGGGCATCCATTAAGAAGGAGCTCCAAGAGCTTCGAAAGCAAGTCGACCCTAGGCAACACCATGATGTCCACATGCCTAACTTCAATGGCCTATGGGTCCCCTCCCGATCTGAGCTGCCAAAGTACCGCAAGTACAATGGCTCTGGCAATCCATACATTCACATCAAAGATTTCATCTATGAGTCTGCACCTTACCAGCATGATCGCCGCTTGATGGCATATCTATTCCGCCGGTCGCTGGACAGGCCTGCCCTAGATTGGTTCTATTCCTTGCTACCCAAGGATGCGGAAGACTTCGCCATAGTGAAAGCCAAATTTCTTGAACAATTCCAAGATAGGGTTGGACTAGAGTATTCTCTCACAGACCTCATGGCAGAAAAGATGAAGTCAGATGAGGAGTTCGCCACATATGCCGACAGATGGAGGCAGATGGCCACACGAGTTCCAGGGTACCTTCCGGAGGGAGAAAAGATCAAGATCATCATTTCTAATGCAACCCCTACCTATAGAAACATCCTAGCTATGAATGATATCACCACCATGCACCAACTCTACAGTCGGGCCCGGTTTATCCAAACCCAGCTCAAAGACTCCCCCATCCATTCCATGTTCGAACCCCAGAAGTCCCGTTTCCAGAGAAAGCCTCAGGGGCCAGTCACCGAGGGTGTCCAAGTAAATGAGCAAGTGAGTGCATTCAACCATGTCGGCCAGAACCAAAATCACCAACCCTATACTGCCCAGGGTCAGAATCCCACCAACCCTCCACAAGGCCAACAGCCACCCCGATACAATCAAGTACCACCTCCTGATGGCTCCCAGCAAAGGCGTCCCTTAGGTCCAAGGAGAACCGACTGCCAACCACTGCCTGAGACACTCTCCGACATCTTCCTGGCTTTGGTCTCCATAGATGCTATCAGACTCCCTCCGAAAAAGCTATTGAACCCAAGTGTGGATAAAACAAGGTATTGCGTGTTCCATCGGCAGCCAGGTCATAACATTGAGTAGTGTTTCACTTTTAAAGATCTGGTATATGACTTGCATGAGCAGAACAGACTGGATTGGACAGCCCTCCGGCAAGTGATCGGAGATATCAAAGAAAGGCAGAGGCAGCAATAGCAGCAGAGGCAGCAACGCCAACCACCCCCTCAACAACAACAACAACATCAGCAGTAACAACAGCCATTACAGGACCTAGGCATCATTCACAACCCCTTTCCAAACCATCCACCAGCTCCTAACCCACCACAGCAACCAGCCCAGGTGAACCCTATCGTCCACCACCCCCCTCCTCAAGCGAACTGGACGTACGATGATGAATTCGATGTCCAGAAGATGATGGCCATTAACCACCAGTACCCTCTACAATCCCAAACAATAAAACAGCCAACATGGCTCCTCAATCAATCTCTCCCTTAGTTTCCTTGGCCAACACCGTCATACTGCCCATCGGTTCAACACCCCCGCCAGTCTCTAGACCATCAGTCATCCTACCACCTATCATACCTCTTGCTCCACCCATCACCATACCATCACCACCCGTGCTATCCTCTCCCACACCCGTCATCCTACCACCACCTGGGCTAGAACAACCTTTCGCCGCCATGTTATCCTCCGCCAGACAACCTGCTACCCAACCAACCACCCTGCGGAGCGGATGAGTCTTTCATCGCCCGTATCCACCTATCTCCACTGCCTCCGCCAGCCAAAGCAACCCCCAACAGGTCCTGCAACCACCTCAACAACAACCTCAACAACAACTGTTGGGTTGAATGCAAATTTATATCATTTCCCTCCTATTTTGATGATGGCAAGAAGTGTTCTTAAAGCAATTTAAGTGAAACATGTCAAAAACATCATACCTGAAATTCATGTTCAAAAAGTATTTTTCAAGCCACATTTATCATTTATGGTCATGACAAATCATTTAACTAATGATATATGTGTTCATTTTTCAGGTACAAACATTTTTATGCAAAAGATGAGTCAACACACCCATCAATGGTGTCGACACATCAACACAGATTCAAAGGCAAAATGTGTAAAAATGTTGAGACTGTGTCGACACATGTCAAGAGTGTGTCGACACAAGTGGCAGTTTTTCATAAATCAAGCCTACCCAGGTCGACACACTCTCAGAGCAGGTCGACACTAGATCCCGTTTCCAGAACAGCCAGTTTGAAGAATTGGGTCAGCAGGTCGACACACTCTCAGAGCAGGTCGACACTAGACCCAGTTCCCAGAACAGCCAGTTTGTAGATTTGGGACAGCAGGTCGACACACTCAAGAGCAGGTCGACACGGGACCCTCTTCCCAGAACAACCTTCTACACATTCTGGACAGTGTGTCGACACTACCACCAGGGCAGGTCGACACACTACGGAAACTTTTCATCCTAAAAGTTGATGGCTGCCATGTGTCCTTCTAGGGCGATCAGAATCTTCCTAGGAATGCGTGCCCTTGTACCCCAAAAGGGTATCTTTGGAATCCTAAGGATATAAAGTGTCTTTTCGGCCAGCCTTCACAAGAGAGAAGGACCCAACTCTCTCAGAGCCTCCAAGAAGCTCCTGGCGGCCAAGAAGAGCTCGTGTCTCCTTCCCCTGCTCTCCAAGTGCTTCCAGAAGACCAATTCCCACCAATTCAAGGTGTGGGAATTGGAATTTGATTCCTGAAGACTTCTCTGAAGCATTCCAAGGAGGCAGATCCTGTAGAAGACTTCTTGAGTGAAGAATTCGAGGAAGATCCAACTTCTCAGATTGCAGAGCATCGACTTGGACTTCAAGCTTCACAAGTTCCTTCCCAATTCAAGCTTCTACAAGGAAGTACACTGAAGAACGAAGCCTTTCAATACAATTTACCTTTTCTTCTGTTCTTCTGAGATATCTTTTGAGATTGTGCAAGTGCTTCTGCATAACTCTCTTTAGAGTTCTCAAACTTCGACTAGATCTGTTGCTAGAGGATCTTAGTCTTAAGTTGGTGTCTAGCAGTTTAAGTGTGAGCATTGTGCTCAGGGTGTGGTGAGCCGTCGAGCTCAGTTTGAGTTGTAAGCTCAGGGTTGGTTTGAGCAGTCTTGCTCTGTGTTTCTAGAGTAGTCTTGCTCTAGAGGTTGTGTGAGTTGTATGCTCTGAAGTGTTGGAGTTGTTAGGCTCCTTTGGGTGTGTAGCCCAGTTGTGTTAGTGAAGCCTCACGGGTTGTGAGGGGTGGATGTAGGAATCACTTGGGTGATTTCCGAACCACCTAAAAATCCTTGTGCATTTGTCTTCTGTGGTTTGATTGATTCATCTGCTAGATGCTTGCATAGGATTCGTTTTTAATTCACTTAATCAACTTGCTTCACATCTAAGTTTTTTTAACTCACTCAAATCTAATAGATCTGTAGTTTTTCATTGATAACATTGCCTCTGATTCTAAATAGTTTTCAAATTGCTTAAGCTTCCGCAAAAGTGGCTAAGATCTATTCACCCCCCCCCCCCTTTAGATCTTTTCCACACATTCATTTCGATCCTTCAATTGGTATCAGAGAGGGTTTACATCGATCTGATTTGAACTGAGCAGTTTTTGTTTCTGAGTATTGAGTGTTTGATTGTTTGCTTGTTTGTTTGCTTGGTTGTTTAACTCTTTCTCTGTGCATTTACTTAAGTGTCATGGATTCAAAGGGTTTCATAGCTGAGGGCCATTCCATAAATAGGCCACCATTCTTTAATGGTTTGGACTATTCTTATTGGAAAAACATAATGCAAGTATTTCTGAGGGCCCAGAACTATGAGATCTGGAAAGTAGTTGAGGTGGGTCCCTATGAGAACCAGGGAGAAGAAGATACCTGGACAAGGGAACAGATAAGGAAAGCTACACTGAATTATAGTGCCATGAACATGATTCAGTGTGCTGTCCATCCCAAGGAGTATTCGAGAATCTCTATGTGCAAATCTGCCAAAGAGATGTGGGATAAACTCGAATTACTCTATGAGGGAACATCTCAGGTCAAGGAGACCAAGGCAAATATTTTAGTTTCAGAATATGAACTTTTCATGATGAAATCTAATGAATCTATTTCTGAAATGTTTGCCAGATTCATGGTGATAGTCAATGGACTCAAGGCTTTGGGTAAGGAGTATACTGATGCAGACTTGGTAAGAAAAATTTTGCGTTCACTTTCTTCAGTTTGGCATACCAAGGCCACTGTTATTGAAGATTCAAAAGATTTGTCCAAAATTTCTTTGGATGAATTGATTGGATCTTTAATGACATATGAAATAAACTTAAAAAGAAATGAAGAACACATCATTAAGACCAAGCCTATGGCACTCAAAGCCTCTTCAAGCAACAAAGATAAAAATCAGGATAAAACAAGTTCTGAAGAATCTGAGTCGAATGAGGATGAGATTGCCCTCATGAACAGACAATTCAGGAAATTTTTGAAATATAGGAAAGGGAAAATGACTGGGAAAAAGAAATTTCCCTCAGGTAAGAAGAATATTTCCTCTTCCAATTTCAATAAGAATCATAAACCTGATGAGAATGTTATCTGTTACAGGTGCAACAAGCCAGGACACATGAAGGGAGAGTGTCCTGAGAACAAAAAGGAAAAGCACAAGAGATTCCAGAAATATAAGAAGCCAAAGGCCATGGTAGCCACTTGGTCTGATGAAGACACAAGTGAGGAAGAAGAAGAGAAGAAGTCATCAAGCTCAGAGAGTGAGGAAGTTTGCTTCATGGCCAACAGCACAGATGGAAAGGTAAATACTTCCTTTGAAGATTATAGTGTTGAAGATTGGCAGGATGTGTATGCAGAATTAGTTGAAAGATATTCTGAAATGAGAAAAGAAAATAAACACATCAAAAAGAAAATTGAAAATCTCTACCATAATCAATCTTCAAACAATAGAATCTGTGAACTGGAATCTGAAGTAACAGACTTGCTTGAAGAAAAGAGAATCTCCTAAACCTAATTGATGAACTGAAACTTGCCTCTCAAAAGGCCTCCCAAGAATTCAAAAACTTAAATGAAAAGCTGGAAATTGAAAAACAAGAAAAAATAATAGAAAATTGAAGTTCTTAAAAACCAGCTAAAGGAAAGGGAGGAGGTTATCCAAACCTTCACAAAAGGCCAAGATAACCTAGAGGCATTGTTAGGATCCAACATGACAACCACATCTCATGGATTAGGATTCAACAAGAAGAAACCCCAAAAAGACAAATCTGGTGAGAAAAAGGGAAAAGCACCACTAATTAATTTTGTCAAGGGTCCTAATCTTGAAAACACTGAAATTCAACAAACAGCAAACAAAACCCCAAACAAAACTCAAAACAAATCAAAAACCCAAAAACAAAAGAAGACTATCAGGTCGACACAGTCCCCTGACAGGTCGACACCAGTCCACAAGAAGAAGACTTCTGTGGCTGTTGTGTCGACACCAGTACAGGAGAGGTCGACCTGCTCAACACCAAAAACCAAAAACAACTCAACCAAAAATTCAAATAAAAATTTGAAAAATAAGAAAAAGGGAAAATAAATAATCCATGAAAAACCTTGGACCTCCAAGACAACACTTCAAGAAGATTGGATTAATCCTTGGAACCAATGGTATGAAAATCCCTGTTGGTATTATCCTCAATACTCTTATCCAAATTTCTGGATGTACCAACACAATCCATGGATTCCACCTCCTCCTCTGAACCCAAATTTTCAAATGAAAAACTCTCCTCCAACCAAAAACAAAGATCTTGGTGCTTTCATTCCAAAAAGAAAGAACAAACAGAAAAAGGCTGAAAACACCAAAGTAACAAAACAAAAATCTAAAACAAATCAAATTTGGGTGAGAAAGGATTTGATATCTGTGCTAAATCATACTGATGGTCCCAACTCTGTTTGGGTACCAAAATCTTCTCTCTATTGATCTTTATGCAGGAAGGTCGTGCACCCAACACCAATGTTTGGTTTCTTGATAGTGGGTGTTCACGACACATGACTGGAGATAGAGCCAAATTTTCCTGTCTAATTGAAAAGGAGGGAGGGTCAGTCACCTTTGAAGGTAAAAATAAAGGAAAGATCATTGGATCTGGTAAGGTTGGTCAAACTTCTTCAAACTCAGTAGATAATGTTTTGTTAGTTGATGGACTTGATTATAATTTGCTCAGTATTAGACAACTATGTGACAAAGGTCACAAAGTTGTGTTTGAATCTGATTTTTGCAAAATAATTGATTCATCAACTGACAAAATCAAATTATGTGGAAAAAGAGAAAACAATGTCTACATGATCAACCTTAATAAAAACGTTTCTGAAAATCTTTGTTTTGTTGCAAATAAAGATGAAATTGCATGGACTTGGCACAAAAGACTTGGCCATGCAAGTTTCAGAACTTTGAATAAGTTGTTAAGATTGAATCTGGTTAAAGGTCTTCCTGAATCTTTTTCTAGTGTTGAAGGTCAAATTTGTGGGATCTGTGCTAAAGGAAAACAAACTAGGAAATCCTTTAAAGCCTTCAATGAAGTACTCACATCTAAGCCACTAGAACTTCTTCACATGGACCTCTTTGGGCCAACAAGAGTTCTAAGCCTAAGTGGCAAGAGATATGGGTTTGTAATCATTGATGACTTTACTAGATTTACCTGGGTTATTTTTCTATCCCACAAAAGTGATGCATGCCTTGAATTCAGGAATTTATGAACCACTATCTTAACAACTTATCCATTTAAAATTAAAAACATTTTAACTGATCATGGGGGTGAATTTGATAACACATCCTTTTCTGATCTATGTGCTGAATTGCAAATATTTCACAAGTTTTCTTCACCTAGAACTCCAGAACAAAATGGAGTTGTGGAAAGAAAGAATAGAACTCTTGTGGAAATGTCTAGATCCATGCTCTTAGGGAGTAATCTGCCCAAATCCTTCTGGGCTGAAGCTGTTAACACAGTCAATCACATCCTAAACAGAGCCTTGGTCAGACCAAAGATCAGAAAAACCCCCTATGAATTGTTGAAAAACAAAAAGCCAATTGTTGCTTACTTCAAAACTTTTGGGTGCAAGTGTTTTGTACACAATAACAACAAAGAAAACCTTGACAAGTTTGATGCTAAGAGTCAGGAAGCTATCTTCCTTGGCTATTCAGAAGTGTCAAGGGCTTTCAAAGTGTACATATTGAAAACCAAAACTGTTGAAGAATCACCACATGTTATTTTTGATGAAAATTCCTTTTCCACTAATGATTCTAAATCTTGCAGGGAAAAACAAGACAATGAAGAGGATGACCTCATTGTGGATTCTTCACCAACCGTTGAGGAGATTAACAACATTGAAGAGAACCTGAACAACAACTCACCATCTTCAAGTGGTTCAGGTAATATTGCTCCAGAAGAGGGCACTTCTCAACAGGTAATTTCTGAACCTCGTTTTCTAAGAGATCACCCATTAGACAGTGTAGTTGGCAACTTAAATGATAGAGTTAGGACCAGATCATCCTTCTTGCAAAACATTGAAGAAGACTCACTAGCTCTAATTTCCCAAATTGAACCCAAGTCAATTGATGAAGCCTTATCCAGTTCTGATTGGATTAATGCTATGCATGATGAACTTCATCAATTTGAAAGAAATCAAGTGTGGGAATTAGTGCCTAGACCTAGTGACCAAACTGTGATTGGCACTAGATGGGTTTTTAGAAATAAATTGAATGAAGCTGGTCAAGTAATAAGAAACAAAGCTAGGCTAGTTGCAAAGGGGTATAACCAAGAATTTGGAATTGACTTTGAAGAATCTTATGCCCCTGTAGCTAGACTAGAAGCTATGAGAATTTTCCTTGCTTTTGCATCCTCCATGAAATTCAAAGTTTTTCAAATGGATGTCAAAAGTGCATTTCTAAATGGATATATAAAGGAAAATGTTTTTGTTAAACAACCTCCTGGATTTGAAAATGAAAAATATCCTAACCATGTTTTCAAGCTTAATAAGGCACTCTATGGTCTTAAACAAGCTCCAAGAGCTTGGTATGATCGTTTGAGTTCCTTTTTACTTGAGAAAGGATATTCCAGAGGTAATGTTGATCAAACATTATTCACAAAAACAGTAAAAAATCAAATAATTGTTGTCCAAATTTATGTTGATGACATAATATTTGGATCAACTAATAAATACCTTTGCACTGAATTTTCAAATCAAATGAAGAATGAATTTGAAATGAGCTTAATGGGAGATTTAACATTCTTTTTGGGATTGCAGGTGAACCAAACAACTGAAGGAATCTTCATTAGTCAAACCAAATATGTCAAGGAGCTACTGAAAAGGTTTGACTTTCAGAACCTTAAACACTCAAGCACACCCATTGCAATAAATGCTAAGGTAGAAGAAGACCCATCTGGTAAGTCAGTTGATCCAAAGACCTACAGAGGTATGATTGGCTCTCTGCTCTACCTTACTACTTCTAGACCTGATATTCAGTTTTATGTGTGCTTATGTGCTAGATTCCAATCTAATCCTAAAGAAAGTCATATGCTTGCTGTGAAAAGAATTTTTAAATACCTTGTTGGAACATGTGACTTAGGAATTTGGTATCCTGCTGGTTGCAAGTTAGAATTGTTTGCCTATTGTGATGCTGATTATGCTGGGTGTAAGTTAGATAGAAAAGGCACAAGTGGCTTGTGTGTATTTCTAGGTGGGTGCCTTATTTCTTGGGCTTCTAAGAAACAACATTCAGTTGCTCTGTCAACAGCAGAGGCTGAGTATGTTGCTGCAGGTAGATGTGGAACTCAGATTCTCTGGGTGAAACATCAACTTCTTGATTACAACCAAGATTTAGGGTGTGTACCCATCCTATGTGATAACACTAGTGCCATAAATTTGTCTAAAAACCCCATTCAGCACTCCAGAACAAAACACATTGAAATTAGGCATCATTTCTTGAGAGATGAGGTTGCAAAGAAATCTTTTGAACTCCATTTTATTGAAACTGAAAAACAAATTGCAGACATATTCACTAAACCCCTTCCTGAAAACAGATTTTCATCATTAATGAGAGAACTTGGTCTTTGTAAATGTCCACCTTCTTGATCTCTCTTAAGGTTTGGGTTGAGTGCTATGCATTATCTAAGGGGGAGTTCTTTGCATGTCATAACTCCTTGCTTCCTCAAGCTACATTGTTCATATCTCTCTCAATTTCAATTTCATTTCCCTTTTTACAATAAATTTTCCACTTCTGATTGTGTTGAAACTCCTTGGTATATCAAATAGTGACTTGGAGAAGGACAAGTTATGCTTTTCTGGACACTTTCACTATCCGTGAGAACATATCTCCGCCAAGTACTAAGAAGTTAATATGCAATAGTTGAGGGGGAGCTTTTATTGTTCAAAGAGAATTTCTTTTCTGATTTCAAAACTTGCACAGTTTTCACTTCCATTTCCTTTTGGCAATGAATTCTACAACTCTTATTGTATTGAAATCTCTTGGTATATCAAATGGTGACTTGGAGAAGGACAGGTTATGCTTGTCTGGACACTTTCACTATGCGTGAGAGCTTATCTCCGCCAAGTACCAAGAAATGAATATGCAATTGGTGAGGAGAAGTTCTTGTTGTCCAAGAAGAAAATCTCTTTCTGATTTCAAAAATGCATATCTTTATTTTGATAAAAAATGGTTGAAATCATCGTCTCAGGGGGAGCTAGAAAATTCACAAGTCATCTTTTTGCAAATTTCAAAACCCTTCTTTCATTTCATCAATTCCTTGCATGATGTCCACATTCTAAAGTCTAGAGTCCCAAAATGAACCTTGAGTGATATATGATGAACAGTCCATCCCCATGTACTTTTAAATTAATTACTTGCCTATTTTGGTGATAAACAAAACACTGTCAAAAGTTTCTCTAACCTTGTTTATCTAGCCATAAGCACAGGAATTACCCAAAGAAAGTCAAGCATTTGTGGTAAGTCTTACATACATCTTTTCTCAGAAGAGCCATAATAATTCTTCAGAAATTATAACGACTCTGTAAGTTATCGTAACGACTTCTTCAGAAGTTATAACGACTTGCTCATTATAACGACTCTAAGTTATCGTAACGACTTCTTCAGAAGTTATAACGACTCGCTCATTATAACGACTCTGTAAGTTATCGCAACGACTTCTTCAGAAGTTATAACGACTCGCTCATTATAACGACTCTGTAAGTTATCGCAACGACTTCTTCAGAAGTTATAACGACTTGCTCATTATAACGACTCTGTAAGTTATCGTAACGACTTCTTCAGAAGTTATAACGACTTGCTCGTCACAACGACTCTGTAAGTTGTCGTAACGATTTCTTTAGAAAGCTACAACGACTTGCCATGTTTCATAACGATTTCTTTAGAAAGCTACAATGACTTGCCATGTTTCATAACGATTTCTTTTGAGAGCTACAACGACTTGCCATGTTTCATAACGATTTCTTTTATCATCTGTTATAGAACGACTTGGTTGTGATAACGATTTCATAAGTTATCATAACGACTTCTTATCAGTCTACAGCAACTTGATCATAACGATTCTATCAGATTTTCACATCGACTGCATAAGTCATGTTTCCATTTAATTAAACGTTTTTCCTTGATTTAATCTACGTTGAATAGTCAAAGTCGCATCTCGTTGATTGACTGCCATGCATTTAATAAAGACTGAACGTATCTCTGCATGGACACAGAACATATCTTCCATTCTGGTGTATTCTCTGCATGCATCTTTTAGAACGATAAAGTATTACTACTATATTTGTGTCTATCTGCTTTGACGTTGATTGACATCTGGAGATAGTATAGCTGTCTACCATTAAAGCTCAACCTTGCAGAACCTTAAGGATGTACTATCCTACAACAACGGACACAGAAGGAACTACAAGCAAACTCAGAAGATCTTATCTCTTTGCGTGCTCCAAAGAACAAAAGACTGTTGACAGGAAGCTTCCACAAAACCTTCAGTCTAACGTACACCAAAGCTGTGAGACAACGGTCATCTCCTTGTCCTCATTCAAATCGGAGATACAAATACAAGATGAAGCTCGGAAAACAATTGATCGAGAAAATTCAATTCATATTGAAGAGCGGCTAGAACTCTGCAGCTTTCAAGTCTTCAAATTTTCTCTAGAGCCAGAAATTCAGTCCTTTTCGATCTTGGCTCTTAGCTCCCTGTGCTGTGAGAAGAAAAATTAAGGAAGAGCTAGTTTAGTTCTGAGAGAGTGCACCTTGTGTAGATCTTCGTCTCTCAGTGCTTGTAGCTTCAGATTGAGTTTTGTAAAAGCTTGATCTAGGGGCTAGTCTTTTTCTCTCAAGAATTTTCCTGTGTTATTCCCTTCGTGTGTGAAGGAAGACCTGGTGGTTTCCAGGGTGGTGTTATTCCCTTCGTGTGTGAAGGAAGACCTGGTGTTGCCAGGGTGTTGTGTTCCCTTCAGGGGTGAAGGAAGACCAGCTAAGCTGGGTGGTTGTTTTTGTCCATAGGGGGACTGTACCCCAGTTAGTGAAATCCTGAGGATTGCTCAGGGACTGGACGTAGGACTCCTAAGGAGAGGAGATCCGAACCAGGATAAATCTGTGTGTTGTGTGATTGTCTTCTTTGTGTGATTGTTGTTTCTACTAACCATTACTAATCCCTTTCAAGAACTCTTTATGTTTGTTTGAGTTCAGGTTTTTATCAGATAAATTTTTAAAGACCCATTCACCCCCCCCTCTGGGTTAGCCAACCGGGCAACAAGTGGTATCAGAGCGAGTCTCTTCGACAAAGAACAAGATCCAACGATCTGAAGAGTAAAGATCCATGGCAGCCCAAGGTCACTTCGAAGGTCAGTCTGTCAACAGACCTCCTTTGTTCGATGGTGAAGATTATACGTATTGGAAGACCAGGATGGAATACTTTCTACAAGGCCACGATTATCAAATCTGGTCAATAGTGGAAGAAGGTGATCTGGTCGTCACAAATGAGAAAGCACAATGGACAGATGAAGATAGAAAGAAAATCTCCTTGAACTGTAAAGCTAAGAGCATTCTATGTTGTGCTCTAAGCAAAAGGAGTTCAACAGAGTTTCAGCATGCAAATCCTCCATGGAAATGTGGGAAAAGTTAAGGATTACATATGAAGGTACAGACAAAGTAAAGGAGACAAGAATCGACATTCTTGTCACTCAGTATGAAAGATTTCAAATGCAAACAGGTGAGTCTATTACCCAAATGTTTAGTAGATTTACTGACATCACTAATGGCCTAGCAAGTCTAGGAAAGTCATATGAGAATGCAGATATGGTAAGGAAGATTCTCAGATCCTTGCCATCTTCATGGACGGCAAAGGTCACAGCTATCGAAGAAGCTAATGATCTTAAGAAATGTCAGTAGAAAAACTCATCGGGTCTCTCATGGCCCATGAAATAAACATGGAAAGACTAGGAGAATCCTCCAGTAGAAAGAAGCAGTCAAATGCGCTTAAAGCTAATGGGGACTCATCAGAAGAATCCTTAGATAACAGTGAAGATAGCAAAGATAGTGATGATGAAGAAGCCATGCTCTCAAGAAGATTGCAGAGAATCTTGGCAAAGAAGAAGAAGTTCCAGTCTGGTAGGAGGTACTTCAAGAAAAACAAAGATCTCAAGAGACCAGATGGAAAAGATCAGAAGAGGAATGAGCCACTTTGCTATGAATGCAAGAAACCTGGACATATCAAGGCAGACTGTCCAATGCTAAAGAAAAATGATCACAAGAAGAAGGACAGCTCCAAGAAGTTCAGAAGATTCAAAAAGAAAGCCATGGCAGCTGCATGGGACAACAGCAGCGACTCAGACAGTGAGTCAAGCTCCAGCAGTGAAGAAGAAGAAGCCAACCTGGCTCTTATGGCAAATACCGAGGATAAGGTAACATCTGATTCCTCTTTCGATTCCTGTAATGACTCAGATTCGGATAATTTGGAAAGTGCATTTAATGAACTCTACGATAAGTATAAAGAAGTGTGTAAACTACTTAAGCTAAGCAAGAAAAATATCACATGTCTCGAAAATACCAACTCAGATTTAAAATCTGAAAATGAAGAACTAGAAAAACAAATAATTGAGCTTAAGAGAAGAAATGAACTATTATGTGAAAACTTAAAAGACAAGAACAGAAAAATCATTGACCTAGAAAAACAGGAAAGCTCAGATGATTTAAGAAAAACGGTAAATGAATTAAATGAAGAAAACAATACACTAGCAAGCACCTTAGAAAAGTTTACAAATGGAAAGAATTCCTTATTATTAAAAGGTGCTAGAAGATCTGGTAAGAATAAACGAGGTTTAGGTTACATACCACCAGAAAACGAAGAAGAAATAATCTATCCAGAAAAATATCCAACTCCTAAGTTCACTCCAGAACAAGATGTGGCATATAAAGCGGATTTTAAATACATAGTAAGAGTGACAATAACATCATGTTGTAATCACTGTAATAAGCTAGGACATTTAAAATCCACCTGTCCAACAAGACATAAGAAGTGGATAATAAAAAGTAAAAATAATGATACTGACCCATCAGGACCCAAAGGAACTTGGGTACCTAAATCTTGATGTCTTTATTTCAGGCTAACCTTCGAGCATCCAAATGGTATTTGGATAGTGGGTGCTCAAGGCACATGACAGGAAACCTGAAGCTTTTCTCCCATCTTCAAGATGAAGAAGGAACAGTCACTTATGGAGATAATGGAAAAGGAACTGTAGTAGGCAGTGGATCAGTTAACAGCAAAGGAAAAACAGTCATAGAAGATGTACTGTTAGTCAAAGGTTTAAAGCACAACCTCATAAGTATTAGTCAGCTGTGTGATAGAGGACATCAAATCAAATTTCAAGAGTCAAAATGCAGCATACTAAAGGATGGAGCAGTCATCTTTGAAGCAAATAGAGAGAAGAATCTGTACGTGCTCTACCTTGAAGAACTCAAAGAGCAAAATGTGTGTCTGGCAGCCAGCAAAGACAAATCAACCGATCTGTGGCACAGAAGGTTAGGCCACTGCAGCTTGGATGGCATGAGCAAGCTCAGAAAGAGAAACCTTGTGGAAGGACTACCGAAAATCAATGGTAAATTAGAAAGTGTTTGCAGACCTTGTGCTAAGGGAAAGCACACTAAGAGTTCCTTCAAGTCAAAGACGGTGGTGACCACCTCAAAACCCTTAGAGCTCCTGCATATGGATCTATTTGGGCCAATGAGAACTACCAGTCTTGGAGGAAAGAATTTCGGATTTGTTTTAGTAGATGACTACTCAAGATTCACATGGGTATCTTTCTTAGAACATAAAAATGACACTTTTGATAATTTTGTTAGTTTCAGCAGAAAAATCCAGAAAGATCAGAAGTTCAGCATAGTATCCATTCGATCTGATCATGGTGGTGAGTTCCAAAATGAAAAGTTTGCTAGATTCTGTGATGATCAAGGAATTCAGCACAATTTCTCAGCACCAAGGACACCGCAGCAAAATGGTATAGCCGAACGGAAGAACCGAACTCTCTTGGATATGGCAAGAACTATGCTTTGTGAATATGAGTTACCAAGATATTTCTGGGCAGAAGCAGTCAACACAGCCAGCTACATTGTCAACAGAGTCATGATCAGGCCAATCCTGAAGAAGACTGCATATGAGCTGTTTAAAGGGAAGAAACCAAAGATCAGCCATTTCAGAACTTTTGGATGTCCTTGCTTTATTCACAACAACGGAAAAAGGGATATTGGTAAGTTGGATGCCAAATCAGATGAAGGCATCTTCATGGGGTACACCTCTAAACCCAAAGGCTATAGAGTATTTAATAAACGTACTTTATTGATTGAACAGTCTGTACACATTATTTTTGATGAAACTAATCCCTCCTTGAGAAAGGAAGTAGAGAGTGATATCGATGACGCAGATGAACTGTCCAATAAACTGAAAGACACATCACTTGAAGATAAGGATGATCCGCCTCTGGAAGAAATGCAACAAGAAGAAATTTCTCATAAATCTCTTCCAAAGGAATGGAGATACAAGAAAGATCACCCACCTGAAAACATTATTGGTGATCCATCGGTAGGGGTAAGAACAAGAGGTAACTTGATTCCTTGTGATTACCTCGCCTTTGTTTCTCAATTAGAGCCTAAGACAGTCAATGAAGCCCTAACTGACGAATCCTGGATAATAGCAATGCAAGATGAATTAAATCAATTCAAGAGAAACCAAGTATGGTCACTTGTTCCTAGACCATCAGACCATCCTGTGATCGGCACTAAATGGGTGTTCAGAAACAAATTGGATGAATCTGGTGTAATTCTAAGAAACAAGGCCAGACTGGTGGCTCAAGGCTATTGTCAAGAGGAAGGCATAGATTTTGATGAAACCTATGCACCAGTGGCTAGACTTGAGGCCATTAGAATGCTACTAGCTTATGCTTCTGCATTAGATTTAAAGTTATTTCAAATGGATGTTAAATCTGCATTTCTAAATGGTTTTATAAAAGAAGAAGTTTATGTGGAACAACCACCGGGTTTTGATGATACAGACTTTCCGAATCATGTTTTTAAGTTGCATAAGGCTCTATATGGTTTAAAACAAGCACCTAGAGCCTGGTATGAAAGACTTAGTTCTTTTCTCACAAAACATGGTTTCAATAGAGGTCAAGTAGATAGCACTCTTTTTATAAAAACAAAAGCCAAAAATATACTGTTGGTTCAAATTTATGTGGATGACATCATCTTTGGATCTACTGATGAATCCTTGTGCAAGTATTTTGAAAAGCTAATGCAGGGGGAATTTGAGATGAGTATGATGGGAGAGCTCAACTACTTCCTTGGACTTCAAATCAAACAAGGAAAGGAAGGAATTCACATCTGTCAAGCAAATACACCAGAGAACTGCTAAAGAAATTTGGATTTGAAAACACCAAGCCACTGTCAACACCAATGAGTACATCAACTAGGTTGGACAATGACAAGGATGGTAAGAAAGTAGATCAAAAGATCTACAGAGGTATGATAGGTTCATTACTTTATCTAACCGCAAGTAGACCTGATATATTATTTAGTGTATGCATGTGTGCTAGATATCAAGCCGACCCTAGAGAATCACATTTAATTTCTGTCAAAAGGATTTTCAGATATTTAGCCAGGACTCATGATCTAGGACTATGGTATCCAAACTCCTGTGATGTAAAATTAGTAGGGTATTCTGATGCTGATTATGCTGGATGCAAGGTAGATAGAAAAAGCACCAGTGGTTGCTGTCAATTTCTTGCAGGGTGTTTAATCTCATGGTCCTCAAGGAAACAAAATTCAGTAGCACTATCTACAGCTGAAGCCGAGTACGTAGCTGCTGGAAGTTGCTGTACACAACTCTTATGGATAAAGCAACAACTTGAGGATTTTGGACTCAAAGTCAAGAAAATTCCTCTGCTATGTGACAACACCAGCGCTATCAACCTCACCAAAAATCCAATTCAGCACTCCAGGACCAAACATATTGAGGTCAGATATCATTTTATTCGTGATCATGTAGCAAATGGCAATATTGAAATATCGTTTATTGATACAAATAATCAGCTAGCAGATATTTTCACAAAGGCCTTACCTGAAGAGAGATTTACATCTCTTAGAAGGGAGTTAGGCATGTGTATTTTGTGAAAAGATCTTCATTTAAAGCTGGTATAAAAATTCTCAGAATTTAAGAAGGTTCTCTCTCTCTCTCTTTCTGTGTCAAAATCAATTCAAAAGTCTCAGTTTAAGCGTTCCGTCCGATAAGTCATAGTTTTTCAAGACGGTCAACCTCGTTTGTCGTTTTCTGACGCCTCACCTTTTGGAGCATTTATTTTCTTTAAATCGATGCGTTAACGATTCCTCTTCCTCATTCACTTTTTCCCCTCCTTCGTCCCGACGCATGAGCCGATGCCCTAGCGACTCTTGCCTCTACCCTCTGCAAATTTGAAGCTTCCATCTCCTTCCCGCGAAATCGTTTGAGGGTTTCCTCTCATCACCCTTCTCGTCACCCCTTCAAACCTTCTCCCACCTGAATCCATGGCCGCACCAGCTATTGCCGGAAGTGTGGGTGGCTACAGCGCCGAATACCTCTCCCCAGCGCAGAGGAGCGCTTCACCTTTGTGAAGACAAAGCTCTGTGGTCACAAGGAAGTAGATGTTTAGATCTGCAGAAAAATGGAATGAGCAGCCTCATTGAGAAGATCGACCAGATGAAGTGGAAAGGGCTTACCACTTGCTCAGAGGTAAGTTATCCGGACCTGGTAAAGGCGTTCTTTGTATGCTTAAGAACAGAAGAAGATGGGGCCCTCGTTTCTTCAGTCAAGGGCACCGTAATCAGAATCGACCAGGAATTGCTTAGGATGCTATTTGGAGTAAGCATATCGGGCTTCAGTGGAATTCATTCTGTAGATACCCAAGAAAAGGGTTTGGGGATTGTTGGGCCAGGGTTCAAGATGAGGGATGGCAAGCTAGATATCAATCAGTTAAGTGCCTTCAACCGCCTCCTTCACTTTATCGTTTGTCAGATTTTGGTTCCCCGAAGTGCAACCTTCTCCGCTTGCACTAAGGCTGACTCCGATCTGATGTACTGGGCCATTAAAAATGAGGAAATCAATATGGCCGCAGTGATGATGGAGAGAATGAAATTTGCCAGGGAGCAGATTTGGGACACTAAAAGCAAGTTGAATGTGTCCCTTCCCTATGCCCATTTACTCACCAGAATCTTCAGACACTTCGGTGTAGATGTCTCAGGGGCAGTTGTGGAGAAGATGGGCCAAGCTATCAGGTCCAGAAACTTAAAGAAGAGCGGTTTTTCTGTAGTCAATGGGGTCTGGTTCAAGGCTTCAGTTGCAGAAGGTGAAGGTCTCATTGGTGAGCCTTCAGTTACTCAAACCCAGTCAGAGGCAGATTCTGTGATGCCCGAATTGCCACTGGAATCAGGTTCTGTTCCAGTCATTGTAGAAACAGAGCAGGAAGGGCCATCTATGGCCAGAAATCAGTCAGAGGCAGCAACAGCAGTGAGGGCAGAGGAAGACAGGCCAGCTACAGCAGATCCAGTTGTGCCTCCTGTTGAAAGGAGAATTGAGGACATTCTTCCTGAAGACATCCTGCCTGTTATGGAGCAGTCTGTGGCATCAGGCCACATCTTTGTAGACGGTCCAGTAGAAGAAGAGCAGCAAAATCCTAAGGATAATTCAATGGAAATGGATGCTCCCTGTCAGGGGGAGACTGGTGCAGTTGCAGAAGATGCTCCACTTGAGGGGGAGCAATCCCAAGAAACACCAGATGTTGTACCTCCAGCCACCAGCGATCAGGAGGAAGACCAGAGAGAGTCTGAAAATTTGGATGCCAGAGAAGGGGAGACAGCTAGTTCATCAAGCTCTGATGAGGACAATAATCCACCTCCTCCAGCTACAAAGGGCAAAGAGAAAGATATAGCTCCTGAAGTACCCCTTTTAGCTGATGCACCTTTTGAAAGACAGGTCAAGCAAAAGATTATCATCAATTTAAAACCTGTGATTGAGAGGTTGGATGCTCAGGGTGAGCTGCTTTGCTCACTTCAGACTGATGTGAATTCCATCTTTCTAAGCCAAGCTTCAGCCCGCAAGGAATTGGTTCAGATTCGCTCCGCCATGACATGGTTTCATCAGGAAATGGGGACCATGAAGAATTTGCTATCTGACATCCTTCAGGCAGTTGGAGCTCAAGCTCCTGCTCCTCCAGCAGCTCAGGAGCCTCACTCAAGTGTACCTGAGCCCTCCGGGCAGTCAGCAGCAGCAGCAGAAGCCCCAGCTGAAGAGTCAGGGCCAACAGTGCCAGCTGAAGATTCAAGGCCATCAGGGCCAGTTGTGATGGAATCAGGGCCACCAGGGCCGGCAGTGTTGGATCCATTGCCTCCCTTGCCTGAAGAAGTGGTTTCAGATCCTCCACCCCTTGCTCCCACTTCTACCAACACTCCCATTCCTCCTTCTCCACCCTCTAACTCCACAGCTCCACCTGCTCCACCTCCCTTCAAAAGGCCCAGATCCAGGCCCATTTCCTCTCCCACACCTTTTCTTCCTCATCCCATCACATCCTCTCCTGTTTCTTCTACTTCTCATCTTTCCTCTGCTCAAGAATTTGAGGCCCCTCCAGCATCCTCAGCTGGAGCCTCATCCTCTTCTGGTACATCTTCACTTCCAGAAGTAGGATCTCTCAATTCTGATGCATTTCTGAACCCCCCTGCACCTCCCTCCTTTATCACTATTATTCCTACAGATGTCCAAGTCGACTCACCCTTTCTTGATAAAATCAAGGATGAGTTTGAAGAGGTCATTCTTAAATCTGTGCTAAAGGTAGGTGACCACCTTTCCAAGACAGACTCTTCCAGTACTGTCTCCAAGAAACGAAAGCTTTCTTCCTCCACATCTCCTCTTTACCCTCCCTTGTGGTTTTCTCTTACAGTCACCCACAAGCATACCTCTCTGTACAAAGAATACCTTCAAAAGGTTGTCTTTGCCACTCTTCACAATCTTCCTTTTCTTAACCTCTCTGACCATTTAGATGTTATTCTTCCCTATACTCCTCTGTCTAAGGCCGAAAAATCCAAAATCTTCTCCTCCGCCCACTCCAAAACTGAGGAGCAATGGGCTAAATCTCATAAAGATCTGTACAGTCGCTTCCTTCAGGCTAAGGCAGCAAGGTTTCCACCCAGGGATCACTCCTTGACCCTTTCTGAGTGGTTTCAGTTTCACCACCAGAACACCTGGGCTCCTGCCATTCAGAAGCTCATCAAGCTGGTCAGGCATTTCCAAACATTCAACAACTACAAGTATCTCAACAATTTACCTGAAGTTCAGCTCAGCCAGTTCAAGAGAGCCATCAAGGTCCTAACCCACTCTGAGCAGTCTGAGGAAATCAGAGTAGATTTTGCCACTCTTAATTTACCTGAAGAGATTTTCCTGCCTCAGATTCATTTCCTGATTATGGAATCTTCGGTTGGTTCCATCGTTTTTGAGCATTTTGCAAGGGTTATGGGCAGAATCAAGATTCAGAAAGGCCTTCAGGTTGGTTTTCCTAGATTTCTTTTCCGGGAATACCATAGAGGGTTTTTCAACTCTGCTGTCCTTGCCCCTCTCCTCTCAGAATGTGAAAGGCTGAATGCCTCCGATTGGTCCAAGTTTTACTCTCTGTCTGCTCAGCAGCTAGCACATCTGAATAACGACTTCTTCAGAAGTTATAACGACTCGCTCATTATAACGACTCTGTAAGTTATCGTAACGACTTCTTCAGAAGTTATAACGACTCGCTCATTATAACGACTCTGTAAGTTATCGCAACGACTTCTTCAGAAGTTATAACGACTCGCTCATTATAACGACTCTGTAAGTTATCGCAACGACTTGCTCATTATAACGACTCTGTAAGTTATCGTAACGACTTCTTCAGAAGTTATAATGACTTGCTCGTCACAACGACTCTGTAAGTTGTCGTAACGATTTCTTTAGAAAGCTACAACGACTTGCCATGTTTCATAACGATTTCTTTAGAAAGCTACAACGACTTGCCATGTTTCATAACGATTTCTTTTGAGAGCTACAACGACTTGCCATGTTTCATAACGATTTCTTTTATCATCTGTTATAGAACGACTTGGTTGTGATAACGATTTCATAAGTTATCATAACGACTTCTTATCAGTCTACAGCAACTTGATCATAACGATTCTATCAGATTTTCACATCGACTGCATAAGTCATGTTTCCATTTAATTAAACGTTTTTCCTTGATTTAATCTACGTTGAATAGTCAAAGTCGCATCTCGTCTGATTGACTGCCATGCATTTAATAAAGACTGAACGTATCTCTGCATGGACACAGAACATATCTTCCATTCTGGTGTATTCTCTGCATGCATCTTTTAGAACGATAAAGTATTACTACTATATTTGTGTCTATCTGCTTTGACGTTGATTGACATCTGGAGATAGTATAGCTGTCTACCATTAAAGCTCAACCTTGCAGAACCTTAAGGATGTACTATCCTACAACAACGGACACAGAAGGAACTACAAGCAAACTCAGAAGATCTTATCTCTTTGCGTGCTCCAAAGAACAAAAGACTGTTGACAGGAAGCTTCCACAAAACCTTCAGTCTAACGTACACCAAAGCTGTGAGACAACGGTCATCTCCTTGTCCTCATTCAAATCGGAGATACAAATACAAGATGAAGCTCGGAAAACAATTGATCTAGAAAAATTCAATTCATATTGAAGAGCGGCTAGAACTCTGCAGCTTTCAAGTCTTCAAATTTTCTCTAGAGCCAGAAATTCAGTCCTTTTCGATCTTGGCTCTTAGCTCCCTGTGCTGTGAGAAGAAAAATTAAGGAAGAGCTAGTTTAGTTCTGAGAGAGTGCACCTTGTGTAGATCTTCGTCTCTCAGTGCTTGTAGCTTCAGATTGAGTTTTGTAAAAGCTTGATCTAGGGGCTAGTCTTTTTCTCTCAAGAATTTTCCTGTGTTATTCCCTTCGTGTGTGAAGGAAGACCTGGTGGTTTCCAAGGTGGTGTTATTCCCTTCGTGTGTGAAGGAAGACCTGGTGTTGCCAGGGTGTTGTGTTCCCTTCAGGGGTGAAGGAAGACCAGCTAAGCTGGGTGGTTGTTTTTGTCCATAGGGGGACTGTACCCCAGTTAGTGAAATCCTGAGGATTGCTCAGGGACTGGACGTAGGACTCCTAAGGAGAGGAGATCCGAACCAGGATAAATCTGTGTGTTGTGTGATTGTCTTCTTTGTGTGATTGTTGTTTCTACTAACCATTACTAATCCCTTTCAAGAACTCTTTATGTTTGTTTGAGTTCAAGTTTTTATCAGATAAATTTTTAAAGACCCATTCACCCCCCCCTCTGGGTTAGCCAACCGGGCAACAATATATTATATTTTTCTTCATCAACTTACAACTATGTCTCTCAATCCACAGAAATTCAGATCTCTTCCTAAACTAAATGACAATTTGTGCCTTGAACTTAAAACATTTCCTTGTTTGCAACTGATGACTGGATGTATTTGAATTCTATCTCACAAACTCTCCAAAATCTTGTAAACTCCAACAGAGCAATGGCATCTGTGCTGAGAAACTGCACACCTTCACAATGAATGAAGTGCTATGTATGTCATGAGGCATTATTGCTAACTCTGTTCAAAGGGGATCCAAATTGAAAATAACTTCAAAATTTAAGCAATTATGTGCTATGCTTTTTGATGATGACTGAGTAACTGGAAATATTGGCGTCTACAAAATGTATATTTTCATGTCAAAAAGTTATCATTTACCCCTTTGAGACTTGACAATGATTAAATCTTAAGTATCCAGGGACTATGGTGTGTAAAAAGCACTAGTACTTGAGTGAAAGAGATTTATATCATTTGATAGATTGTTAAAAGAACAAAAATATGAAAATTATTGGAGATTTGTTTAGAAAGAATCATCTTCCTCCTTCATCAAGTTGTTCTTTAAGTTTGTGTTTTACTTTCAACACAGCTGTATTTAGTCTAGATGATATCTTTAATTTTTGAAAATTGAGAAACATGGTAGTTTTTTTGTTGATTGTTAGATACATTATATCCCTCAATTTATCATTTTGTTGATTCAAGTCTTGGAATGCTAATATCCTGTTGGAAATTGTTTGAAACACTTGAACTGTGATGAATTTTTGCAAAATATAACAAATGAATTTTTAGGACTCTTTAAAATCCTTGAAATGATAATTCCTCTCATTATTTATCATTATAAAGATGTCCCCAAATTTCTCAAAAATTTCCTCTTAAAATTCAATCTTTCATCAAGGCCGTGTCGACACACATTGTGACCCGTGTCGACACACTTTCAGTCAGGTCGACACACCCCTCCTCATGTGTCGACACTGCCATCTTGCCAGACCCTTTTCAAACCTTTCGGGTTCACCTTAAACCCTTGTTGTTCCTGCGGGGCAGTGTATCACTGCATCTCTTTTTGGGCGTCAGGTCGACCCGACGGCATCATTTCCACTCCTTTCCGGCAAGAATTCCTCTCTAATTTCTCTCTATCTCTCATCCCCCCTTCCATCATCTCTCCATTCTTCCATTTCCTCTCCTAATTCCACTCCTCTTGCACCATGGTCCGCAAGTTGGGTCCCCGCCGTGGCGCAAGATCAGCGGCCTCTTCAAGGCCAGTTCCGGCACAGGTTCCAGTTGAACAGATGGAAAGAAGAACAAAGAGGAGAAATGATCCTGCCTCTTCTTCTGCACCTCTGAGGGCTTCCAAGCGTGGCAGGACCTCCACTTCAGGCAGAGGTGGTAATGTTTCAAACCCTAGACCAGAGATTTCGGGCGATTCCTCTGACCATCCTGAGGAATCATCTTCCTCTTCTTCTTCTGAGTCTCAAGAGGATATTCCCTCAGAATCCGTAAGTGCAGCCAAGTTGATTTTGAAGCCAAGAATACTAGACCTTTCAGACATCCAACTAGCAGACTCCCTTCCTGAAATTCAAACCTACTTTTCCTTTCAATCTTGGATACCTTTTATTTCTGAATTTCAAGTCTGCTATCCAAGATTAGTTAGAGAGTTCTACAAGAACCTCACCTGCACAGACGAAGGGTATGAATCCAAAGTCAAGGGAATAGCCATAGACATGCCAACTGCAGTAGCTGCCTCCATTTTCAAAGTACCAGATGAAGGGGCAGACTACCATGAGTTTGAATTTGATTTACATGAAGCCTACTCCATCTTGACAGGCCTTTCTGCAGATGAGTCAGATCCCAAACAGACCTATGTAACCAGGTTCAATGCAAATGCCTTTCCACCTGTGTTAAGGGTCATCCACCACATTTTGACCACCATAATTACCCTCAAGGTGGTGGGAGGGATAGGTTGACAGACATTCAGAGGTTCATCCTCTATTGCATGGTGAAAGACATCAAGATCAACCTCCATGTGATTCTCTATCAAATCATAGTTGAAACAACAAGGACAGACCTAAAGAGATCACTTCCTTATGGAGCACATCTGACCTCAGTGTTCAAGCACTTTGGTGTGCCATTGGAAAATGAAAAATCTCAATCCATTCCCAAGTCAAACATCTACACCTTCAAGAATATCCAAAAGTTTATGGGATTTAGATTGGAGGGAAATCAGATTAGAAGAGGACCAATTGTGGTTGAGGCCCCTCAAGCTTAGGAGGACCAGCCTCAAGTTCAAGGCGATCAGCCCCAAGCACAAGAGGACCAGCCTCCAGCTCAAGGAGACCAAAATCAGGAGGATCAGCCTCCACCTCATGAGGGCCAGCCTCAAGTTCAAGAGGAACAAGTTCACTTGCCAGAGGATCAGCCTCTAATGGATGAGGACCAGCCTCATATCCCTCCTGAAGGTGGCATTCAGCTTGAAACCCCTATTCCACCTCAGGATGATCCTTCCTCTTCCTTGCCACATACTTTTGAACCTCCACATTTCCCCTCTACATTCCAATCTTCCACTTCTTCTGGTGGGTCCTCAATTCCACCAAAATTGTTCTCTTTCCTCAATGCCAAATTTGATACATTGAACTCCACCATTCAAACAATGTCAGACCAATTTGAATTAAGAGTTCAAAGACTAGAGAACACAGTGTCAGCAAAATTTATTGAGCAGAAGGCAGCTTCAGATTATGCAGCTCAGAGATTTAACAGACTTATTGGCACTCTGGGAGATTCCTATATTGAGCTAAAAGAGCATCAGGACAAGTTGGAGAAAGTTCTTCAGGGAATTTTGGCAAATTCCCAAGCAGATGTCTTCAACACCAAGCAAACATTACATGAGATTTCTAGCACCAGATTGTCATTTGCTCATTTTGTGGATGATTTAGAAAGTATGAGGAACTTCAATGAGCACATTGACAGGCAGATTACAGATTTGACCAAGGAGTTCAAGATCATGCAGAGACCTAGTTGGTCAGCTGGCTCATCATCTTCCTCACAACACAGTGCAGCTGATCTAACCAGACTTCAGGCCACTTTGCTAGAAAATTCAAATCGAATGGAACACTTTTTGAGCACAAAAATGATAACCATTCAAGATCAAATCAAGTCTAGCCTGAACATCATGGAGAAAAGACTGTCAGACATTGAACTTCTTCTTGCTCCAATTCCTCCTCCTCCTCCATCTTCTACCTAATGTACATTTATTTTGATAATGGCAAAGGGAGAGAAGAATGAATGACTTGAATGTAATATTTTGATGTAATAATCTTTTGAATGAAATGAAATGGTTGTTTTGGCTTCAATGCAAAAGTATTGTGATTCTGAAAGCAAATCTTTGTCTTTGTGTTTGAATACGTGTCCAATTGTTTGACTTGTGTGCACAAAATTTCTAATTTCAAGTAACAATGTATCTCACAAACACATCATCAATTGTTACTGAACAACATCAAAAGGTCCTTGATAAGTATGAACAAAAAGGAAAACAAAAATTTAAACAATCAAAAATTGCTTGAAATCACACTTCATCAAAACCACATTGAAATATGGATTTAATGTTGTCATCATCAAAAAGGGGGAGATTGTTGGGTTGAATGCAAATTCATATCATTTCCCTCCTATTTTGATGATGACAAGAAGTGTTCTTAAAGCAATTTAAGTGAAACATGTCAAAAACATCATACCTAAAATTCATGTTCAAAAAGTATTTTTCAAGCCACATTTATCATTTATGGTCATGACAAATCATTTAACTAATGATATATGTGTTCATTTTTCAGGTACAAACATTTTTATGCAAAAGATGAGTCAACACACCCATCAATGGTGTCGACACATCAACACAGATTCAAAGGCAAAATGTGTAAAAATGTTGAGACTGTGTCGACACATGTCAAGAGTGTGTCGACACGAGTGGCAGTTTTTCAGAAATCAAGCCTACCCAGGTCGACACACTCTCAGAGCAGGTCGACACTAGATCTCGTTTCCAGAACAGCCAGTTTGAAGAATTGGGTCAGCAGGTCGACACACTCTCAGAGCAGGTCGACACTAGACCCAGTTCCTAGAACAGCCAGTTTGTAGATTTGGGACAGCAGGTCGACACACTCAAGAGCAGGTCGACACGGGACCCTCTTCCCAGAATAACCTTCTACACATTCTGGACAGTGTGTCGACACTACCACCAGGGCAGGTCGACACACTACAGAAACTTTTCATCCTAAAAGTTGATGGCTGCCACGTGTCCTTCTAGGGCGATCAGAATCTTCCTAGGAATGCGTGCCCTTGTACCCCAAAAGGGTATCTTTGGAATCCTAAGGATATAAAGTGTCTTTTCGGCCAGCCTTCACAAGAGAGAAGGACCCAACTCTCTCAGAGCCTCCAAGAAGCTCCTGGCGGCCAAGAAGAGCTCGTGTCTCCTTCCCCTGCTCTCCAAGTGCTTCCAGAAGACCAATTCCCACCAATTCAAGGTGTGGGAATTGGAATTTGATTCCTGAAGACTTCTCTGAAGCATTCCAAGGAGGCAGATCCTGTAGAAGACTTCTTGAGTGAAGAATTCGAGGAAGATCCAACTTCTCTGATTGCAGAGCATCGACTTGGACTTCAAGCTTCACAAGTTCCTTCCCAATTCAAGCTTCTACAAGGGAGTACACTGAAGAACGAAGCCTTTCAATACAATTTACCTTTTCTTCTGTTCTTCTGAGATATCTTTTGAGATTATGCAAGTGCTTCTGCATAACTCTCTTTAGAGTTCTCAAACTTCGACTAGATCTGTTGCTAGAGGATCTTAGTCTTAAGTTGGTGTCTAGCAGTTTAAGTGTGAGCATTGTGCTCAGGGTGTGGTGAGCCGTCGAGCTCAGTTTGAGTTGTAAGCTCAGGGTTGGTTTGAGCAGTCTTGCTCTGTGTTTCTAGAGTAGTCTTGCTCTAGAGGTTGTGTGAGTGTATGCTCTGAAGTGTTGGAGTTGTTAGGCTCCTTTGGGTGTGTAGCCCAGTTGTGTTAGTAAAGCCTCACGGGTTGTGAGGGGTGGATGTAGGAATCACTTGGGTGATTTCCGAACCACCTAAAAATCCTTGTGCATTTGTCTTCTGTGGTTTGATTGATTCATCCGCTAGATGCTTGCATAGGATCCGTTTTTAATTCACTTAATCAACTTGCTTCACATCTAAGTTTTTTTAACTCACTCAAATCTAATTAGATCAGTAGTTTTTCATTGATAACATTGCCTCTGATTCTAAATAGTTTTCAATTGCTTAAGCTTCCGCAAAAGTGGCTAAGATCTATTCACCCCCCCCCCTTTTAGATCTTTTCCACACATTCATTTCGATCCTTCAACACACCACAAGACGAGGGGGTGATTGAGCCATTACCTGGAACACACTATGATATCCTCAAGCATCTTGATCACGTGCCAGCCAAGATCTGCATACTGGAGTTGATAAAGAAATCCAAGGAGCACCAAGAAGCATTGAGAAACTTTCTACAGAGGGTAGTGGTGAATGAGGATATGCTGGCCGACAAATTGCCGAGTGCACTAGCCATGGTGACTCGTGGGCCGGCGATTACATTTTCTAAGAATGAACTAGAACCCCCTGAAGCCAGGAGGCTCCCGCTCTGTGTGACCCTAGTCATCAACCATGTAGCAGTAGGGGCAGCACTGGTCGACACGGGGGCATCAATTAATGTCTTCCCATTGAGCACTCTGAGAGCATGTGACGTGTCAGAAGGGATGCTAAGACCAACGCCAACCACCATAGCCGCCTATGATAACTCCATAAGATCTTGCCACGGCATGGCGACTGTACAAGCTGAACTGGGGCCGCTCGCTGTCACCGTAGACTTCTATGTGCTTGACATTGACCCCATGTTTAAGGCCATTCTGAGGCGCCCATGGTTAGAAGCATTGGGAGCCATACCGTCCACTTCACATCAGTGTCTTAAGATCCCCTTCCAAGGACGGATCATCAAAGTCAAAAGCATAGTCACTGCTCATTCAGTCGATGCCATCCATGACACCCATCTCCCAGCCGTATGGCCCGCCAACAAGCATGTAGTTTCAGTGCTCGACGTCAACTACGCATGGGGCTACTCATTCCACTCCAAACAAGAGCTCAATCCAGCACAAGTCAACGCAGTCAAAAGGAAGGAGCCACTAAACACAAAGGGGTGGCAGATCATGATGAAGCTATAGGATATGAAGAAGGCAAGGGTCTAGGGGCAGAGCTGCAACGTATTATCAAGCCCATCCCGGACTTTGTAATGAAAAGCTGATGGGGGCTTGGTTACAGAGAGAAGTCCAAGTCATGGTCATCTAGCACGTCCACCCTCAAAGTTGACCGTGAACCGCTCACATGGACACTTTGGTGTCCTTTTGTTAGAGGTCCAACCCAACTAGGATACAACACTGTGGTGGTCGAGGCAGAGCTGTCACAACATGAGGTGCACGACAGGAACTTCTCTCGGCACATGGCCCCAATGCTTACATACACGGCGCTGGAAGCACTCCGCCCAGGAAAGAGAAGAAAGACAGGGGACCCAGAGGCTAAATGGTACCGCTGGTTCGACATGGAAGATATCACCATAGCTTTCAGCCGTCTGTTCTGGGAAGAGGAGAGAACATGGCCGCCAACTTCAGCCGAATTGCTAGATCCGCCCACATCCATCACTTCCAAGAGGCAGTTAATGCATGAAACCACAGACATAGGAGAGCCATACATCCCCTATGAAGAGGGGAAGACAGTAGACGAGTTGTGAAGGGGCACCTGCCTAGCCATCCACTTATCACTCTTGAACTCCCTCCTCCCTAGCCTTGTACCTTCATCTCCTCCCCTACTCATTCAGCTGTCTCCCTAGCTCCTGGCGGCTGCACACGACATCCTCACTCCTTATCTCCCCTCCTCAGTCCTCTCCCCTCTGCAATCCAATCCGAGAGACCACGAGGTCACTCTCTCATGCTGCATGCTCTCCACCGACCTCCAAAAAAAATGCCAATCTTCAAATGCACCTTGAGGTTGAGGAGCCGACATACCTCCTTCACCCTCCTGATCAGGGGCACCCCTTGACTGGGGCTTCCCCTCTTGCTCCTTCATTAGAAGCCATCCTTTTCGAGGACACCACATCCTCCACCAGTCCTGTAGAGTCATTTAGTTAGGAAAAGTCTAGGGTAGAAGAGTCAAGTCTTAGTTTAGGTGAGTCTAGGATAGAGAGTCAGGTCAACCCAGCACCTACCAGGTCCAAGCGTCGCCCTAGGAAGCAACGGGGCAAGGCTATTCCCCGAAGATATCTTCAAGAGTTAGCTCAGCGATGTCAAGCGTTACTGCTAATAGAGGAATCCACAAAGGAAGCGTTGGTGTTAGAAGAGGAGATTGAGCAGGATGGGGTGTTCGTAGACGACGGGTTTGGCGTCTATGATATCATGAATGATGAGGACCTAATTAATGAAGAGGATAGCGAAGTAGATGACGCTGCCGAAATGTGCGCAAGTGGCGTAAGGAGATTTGATGAACCTACAATGGCAGTGGATGAACCTACTAAGGAAGTCAACCTCAGAACAGAAGAAGTTCCCAGGATTGTGATAATTTCAGCGAACCTCCCTTCAGATGAAGAAGAGGAACTAGTGCAAATTCTGAGGGAGTATAAAGACACATTCGCCTGGTCATATGAGGACATTCCTGGTCTAGACCCATCACTAGTGGAGCACCGACTGGTATTGAAAGAAGGGGCAAAGGCCATAAAGCAAAAACTTAGAAGGTTCCACCCACTCATGGCCCTGAAGATGAAGGACGAAGTGGACAAGCTCCACAAGGCTAGATTCATCAGGGTAGTACTCTATCCGAGTTGGGTGGAAAATATAGTTCCAGTCATGAAGAAGGACGGAAAGGTCAGGATCTGTATTGACTTCCGGGACTTAAATAAGGCGTGTCCAAACGATGACTTCTCGCTTCCTCACATTGATGTGCTAATTGATAACACTGCTGGGTATGAGACCCTCTCATTCATGGATGGATACTCAGGCTACAACCAAATCGGCCTAGCTCCTGAAGATCAAGAGAAAAATCCTTCACCACGCCCTGGGGAACACATTGCTATGTAGTCATGCCGTTTAGGCTAAAGAATGCTGAGGCCACCTATCAAAGGGCGATGATGGCCATCTTCCACGATATGATGCATGTCTATATAGAAGTATACGTGGATGACATCTTGGTGAAGTCAAGAACCAGGAGAGAACACTTCGAAATCCTCGCCAAGGTGCTTCAATGGTCGAGGGAGTACAAACTGAGAATGAATCCGAAGAAATGTGTGTTCGGGGTATCAGCAGGGAAGTTGCTGGGATTCATTGTTAGCAAGCGGGGTATTGAGATTGATCCGAACAAGGCCAAGGCTATAGCAGAATGCCGCCTCCAAAGAACATCTCACAACTAAGGGGGCTGATTGGGCATTTGCAGTTCATTAGAAGATTTATATCTCAGCATTCGCAAAGATGCTGCCCGTTCTATGATCTTTTGAAAGGAGGGTCAAAGTTCGAATGGAATGACAAATGTCGAGAAGCCTTTGATGATTTGAAGAGGTATCTCATGAATCCCCCCGTTTTGCAACCTCCTGTACCCGGGAAACCACTAATCCTATATCTCTCAGTCATTGAGGACTCCCTAGGTGCTGTCCTTGCACAACACGATGAATCTGGGAAAGAAAGGGCAGCATACTATCTCTCTAGGCTTTTCAACACCGCAGAATCCAAGTACACCATCGCGGACAAAACTTGTGCCGCACTCGTGTGGGTAGTTCAGAAACTCAAGCATTACTTTCTTGCCCACAAGGTCAAGCTGATCTCGAGGATGGATCCACTCAGGTACCTTCTAGAAAAGCCCGTCCTCTCTGATCGGCTCGCGCGCTGGCAGAGCTTCCTCTCACAGTTCGACATTTCTTTTGTGGTCCAAAAGGCCATCAAAGGATATGCTATTGCCGAGCACCTTGCCCATTTGCCACTCCCTCACAGCGATTCCGTCCGAGAAGAGTTCCCCGATGAAGAGCTCTCAGTTATCATCAAAGACCCCTTCTGGTCCCTCCATTTTGATGGAGCACTCAACTCCCAGGGACGGGGCATTGGAGTCGTGTTGCTCACCCCGGAAGGTATTACCATCCCCATCGCCTATCAACTCACCTTTTCCGCCACTAACAACATGTCAGAGTACAAAGCTCTCCTCGCTGGTCTCAAGTGTGCTTATATCTTAGGTGCATCCCACCTTAGAATCATAGAGGACTCTCAGCTTGTTCTGTGGCAGGTGCTCTCAACTTACCGCACTCGTGACCCAAAGCTTAAACCATATCAAGATTTGGTCACGCTGTTGGCAAGGCAGTTCCGCAAGCTTATCTATATCCATACTCCTCACTCACAGAATATCCTGGTCGACGCTCTGGCATCGCTAGCTTCATCTTTATCCTTCCCTCTTAGTCGCCGGACCGAGACTATTGTCGTCCAACGGCTCGATGTCCCATCTATTCAAGATCCTTGGTTCGAAAACCTTAGGACAATCTTAGAAGAGAGGGCTAGGAAAAGAGAAGTGCAGCAAGTCATGCTAGCTGAGCTCGAGGAGATGTTTTGGTATTTTGAGATTGAGCAATACTGCAAGGATGGGTCATATCCCAAAGGGGCAAATGCAGAGGATCGCAAGGCCATAAGAAGAGCCGCCTTAAGATACACAGTCGTGGGAGAAGTCCTATACAGGCGGGCTCTTAATGGAGTTCTTCTGAGATGTCTTACTGATGACGAGGCATGGAAAGTGGTAGAAGGAGCCCATGCTAGTGAATGCGGAGGGCACGTCAACAGTCAAATGCTGGCAAAGAAGATCATTAGGCAGGCTACTACTATGGCCGACCCTAGAGGAAGACTGTGCCATCTACGTACGTAGATGCGTCAAATGCCAACTCCATGCTGATAAATCCATGCTCCTTCATCCTCACTTCATCCACTCTCCATACCTTGGCCATTCTCCATGTGGGCTTTTGATATTGTTGGCCCCCTTGGTGATCCTAATGCTCAAACCAAACAAAAATCCTTCATCCTAACAGCAACTGAGTATTACACCAAGTGGGCAGAAGCAGAAGCGTTTGCAGAAATCAAAGCATCCACAGTGTGCCGCTTCATCGTGAAGAATATCATCTCGCGGTTCGGAGTGCCAAGCAGCATCGTCACGGACAACAGGCCACAATTCATCTCACAAGAACTCCAGGACCTCTGTAAGAAATACAACATCACTCTGCATCATTCATCTCCATATTACCCACAAGGCAATGGCCAAGATGAGGCAACTAATAAAGCCCTTCTTAAAATCTTGAAGAAAACTTGTGAATCGCATAAATTCGTCGATTGGCCAAAAAAGCTAATAGAGGCTCTATGGGCCTATCGCACCTCCGTCTGTACTCCCACGGGGTAAACCCTGTATGCTCTCACTTATGGATGGAGGCGGTAGTTCCATACGAGATCCTGATCCCTTCACTAAGAGTCCAACTAGATAAGGAACTTAATCTTGACGAACGTCGAGAGGCGTTACTAGTCCAATTGGAATTCTTAGACGAAAGGTGACTCATGGCGGCCGATCATGTACTCTCATATCAAAGATGAATCTCAAGATCTTTTCAAAAGAAGGTAATTGAGCGTAAATTCCAAGATGGTGATATGGTCTTGAAACACGTCTTTATCAAACCTGGAGGTCCGAGATCCAAATTACAACCAAACTGGGAAGGTCCGTACGTTGTGAGAGAAGTATATCCAGGAAATGCCTATCGCCTAACTAATGCTGAGGGCGTAGAGTTATCACATCCGTGGAACGGGTTGTACCTTAAAAGATTCTATCCTTAGGTCTATAGGTGTGAGGCCACAATACTTAGACAAGGGATGACCCCGTGTTAAGAGTCCAAAGTCTCCTCACCAATCGTCAAAGGTTGACCTAAGTCAGGACCAACACACACACACACGGCAAGCCCGGGTGATTGCGCTTAGTAGATATCGTGGCTAGGTGGGTCCTATTTTAGCGATGTGATGATCATTCTCTTCCAAATCGGTCGAGGTGTAGGGGCAAGAGTCGCAAGGGTAAGGTAGTCAACCTTAAGCATACCCTGACAAGAGGAAGCCTCAAACAGGGACGGTCAAATAAAAGGGCAAAGGAACAAAAAGGCAAAAGAAAGAACCAAAGATACATGGCGGAATAGGGGCATGGCAAAGAGTGGCAAAGTCCCCACGGGACACTCATGAGCCCGGTCGTACACATGCCCCAGTCAATGCAAATGCATGGAAAAGACCACAAAGTCCCTACTCAACAGGCCTAATCTTTGAAGGGTGTGCTGCGGGAAGAAGCCGAACCCAACGTCCTTAAACATGCGTTAGACTTCCCTCAAATAGTCTTCCATTTCCCCCTATAAGATCAGACCATTCCTTAAGGTATGGCCTAGCTAGCCGCATTGTCATCTAGGGGCAGTCACCCGTGGCATGTCACCACAAACGCACATCCTACCTTGGCAAGGTCTTTGGCGGGGGAGGTGATCAAGACTTCAAACTGACGGTTCAAACCAATCGGTGTGTTGTGGCCCAAAAGGGCGAGTACCTTCCATCTCGCGCGTCTTATTTTTAGGAAGAGCTAACGTCGGCTTTAGGCGGCTTTTCAAAATCCAAAAAATCAAATATTTCAACATCCAAAAAATCAAATATTTCAAAATCCAAAAAATCAAATATTTCAAAATCAAACAAAATCAAATATTTCAAAATAAAAAAAAATCAAATATTTCAAAATCTAAAAATAAAAAAATCAAATATCTCAAAACCCAAAAAGAAAATCAAATATCGCAAAACCCAAAATGTTTCCAAATTCCAAAGAACACTTTACTCATTTATTCATGCATGTTATTTATGTCTTTTCTCCTATTTAATAAGGCTTAGCCCCTTGACCATTTATCAAGGTTGGTCACTTGTCGCATCTTAAGGCAAGGGGCTAAGTCTAAGAACAGGTCTAACTTGTTTTGTGGTTTTCTTAAGTGTGCAGGGCGCAGTGGAAAGAAAGAAAGTGGCACTCACATCTCACTCGTCACTCTCACATAACCACAAATCCATAAACCAAAAGAGCTTTCATTCATTTCCATATCATATGTACATCATCATCATCATCATAACAAAAAGGGGCAAAGTACAAGCCCTCAACCACTCTCCCCTGTACCCTCAGGTGGGCGGGAAGGTGGGAGGGCCATATCTCTCGGTCCCGTCGTGCTCCCCTCAGTTGCTCCCTCGCGCTGTCGTGCCTCCTCCTCGTTCTTCCGACGTCCGGAGGAACCCGTCAGATAATGCCCGGCTGATTTGCTGGGGATGCCACTCCTGCTAGATGATGAGCGGCTGCACCCGACCAGTGCCAGGGCCCTCTCGAGTCCCCTCATCTTGGACCGCAGCAGCTCACAGCGGTGCCGCTCCTCTCCCAGCTGCGAACGGAGCTCGTCCGCCTCCCGACGCAAGCTGGTCGCCTCGTCTGCCTGAGGACGTAAGCACAACTCTGTCATCTCCGTCTCTAGTGCAGTCGCCCGCGCTGGAGCGTCCCTCAGCTCCGCCTCCTGCAAGTCAAGGAAAATTGTCAATAGAAAGAGTCAGATGTAAGGGGCATGTAGTCAACAACTCACCCACTCCTGTAGTTGGGCTGGGGCATCCTCCGCCCGTCTCACCGATGCCGCCAACTGGCCCTCCATCACGGAGCGGCCAGGCTCGTCTCGGGAGGTAGAGGCACCTCCCGCCATCTACTGCGCCCACTCCAGCTCGGCGTGCTGCAAAGGAAATCAGTCAACTAAGACTAATGATAGAAAGGATAGAGAGAAGAAAATTCACCAGTTGAGTCACGGTCCGCTGGAGGTCGTCCCTCTGCTGGATCTTGGAGTGTAGAACACCCTCGAGGGAGGTGATCCTGCCCTCAAGGTCAAGCTGCAAGCACAAGTCAGGTTAGCCAAAGAATTAACAATTAAAAATATTCAAAAATGGCTAGGTTAGTGACACTCACCGGTCGTCGGGTCCCCTTGCATACCTGGGCCTCGTACCTCCGTGCGTAGGCACGGAAGTAGTTCTCGTCGCTGGTAGCCTCAGAGGTCACCACTCAACCTCGCTGCTCCCAGTCCTCCAGCTGCTCCCGGACCCACACCGTCCAGTCCGTGACCTGCTGGATGCCACGGAAGCTGCGACCCGGCCTCTCCCATGATCTCTGCCGCGTCGGAAACTCCACTGCTGCCTGGTGGAGCCCCAGCGTCCGTGCAACCAGCTAAAGGTGGAGTGGTACCACCGTGTTGAAAGCATGCAGCCAAATATCCCTACCGAAGTAGGGGCCGCCCTACTCCACCCACGGCCGGACGGCGCCGTCCTCCCCAGCATAGGGAGTCCAGTCAACCTGCACATCACGAAAAGCTTGTTAGTCAATTGTCAGTGGCAAAGGAAGGAAAAGGGTGCTAGCGAAGAAGTACTTACGTGTCCGAAGGGGACAGTGTCCAGCGCATCGTGAATGAGCGTCACCTGCTGGCGCAGGGACCGCTCGTCGCGACGGAACCGCCAGCGCTGCAAGAGAGGCACAGCGCCCGGTCGCCTCGACACTCCCCGGCCTAGCGAAGGAAGGTAGAGGTACGCCCACACCTGCAAAGCAGCACAGTCAGTACCACAGTCAATTAACTAAAGAAAGCAATAAAGGTAAGGGTGAGAGTATACCTGAAGTATGGGAAGAACCCAGCACCCCTGTCCCCTACTGGAGGTGCCCAAAGCTGTCGAAGAGATGGACCAGAGGGTCACACCCCATGCGTAGCTGCCTACTTGAGTCAGGTCCTCCAACAGGGACAGACACCGGCAACTCACTGGGTCTCCTCGGGTCCCCAAGATCAACTTCCTGATCACAAGGATCAGGAGCGTCTCAAATCACGGTCTACTGCCGCTCCCTCCTCCTCCGCCAGCGCTGCTCTAGCGTCTGCTGTCAATCTGGCCATGTACTCCGCCTGGCCCTCTCCAGTCTGGTGGCGCTTCTGCCACAACCGAGGCTCGCCTGCAGCCTCATCCTCTGCACGAGAGAGGACCTCTCCTGCGTCACCTCCAACCCCAGAAGACCTCCACCATCTCCTGGTAGCTCGTATAAGTCACCCCTGTCACCACTTGGGGCCGTCTACTCTCAGGCCGGTGATCCGTGCCATGTCCTCCAGTGTGGGGATCATGTGACCCTACGGGATGAGGAAAGCGTGACACTCAGGTCCCACCACTCCTTCAGAGCCTGGATCAGCGCCACGTCCGATGTCAGTCATCTAACCTCAAAAAGGGGCCGAACCCCATCTCCTCCCCAGGCACGTCCTCTGAAATCCGGCAACCCCTGGTAGATCGCCCGGACGACGGCCCATCCCAGTCGGGACCGTCCTCTCGCTCTGCAAAACAGCCTCAGAAAAACACAAATCAATCAAGTTTCATAAATAATCAATCTGATCACATCGCGACAATGGGACCTGTCGCCTTCTGAAGGCGACAAAAAGCGGCGCATCTACTTATGAAGGCGACAAGAAGAATGTCGCGTGCATGTTCTGAAGGCGACAGACAAGGCGTTGCGTTCAGCTTCTTCTGAAGGTGACACACTTCATGTCGCATTCTCCCTGGTAATGCGACAGCCAAGCTGTCGCGTTCACAGGGTGACCGGAAATGGCAAATGCCCATTTTCCGGCTGTTTCACCTTGGGCCAAAAGGCCCTACAGAGGTGCTGGGCACCTTCATCCTCCGTCCACACACATGAGGGGCTAGGGTTTGACCACCTACCTTCTTGGGGCCGACGTCCTCATCCTCGCCCAGGGCCTCCACAGGATTCACCTCCATGGGGGTGGTCGGAGCTGCCGTGGATGGACCCTCGTCCGTTTGCCGCCAGCGAATCCCCCTTTTGGACCCCCTCTTGCGTTGCCCCGCACCGCCATCACCTCCTTGATCGCCGCACTCCATTGCTAGCCACCCCGGGATGGTGGAAGGGGGAGGAGGAAGACCGAAAGAGAGGAAGAGGAAGAGAAAGAGAGGAGAACAAGGTCACCGGCCGGAGATCGCCGGAGGAAGACCCTGTCGCCGGAGGAGAGTGAGAAGTGAAAGAGAAGAAGAGAAGAGGGAAAGAGAGGAAGGGGCGTTGGGCCCCAATTTCAAACCCGCTCAATCTTGTCATCACGACATTAAGACTGTCGCGTTCAGTTCAGGTAGCGACAGAGACCTTGTCGCGTTCAGTTAAAAGGTCGCGACCGTTGACCTGTCGCGTTATAGGTCGCGACGCCCAGGCCGTCGCCTTCACAGTCTGTGCACAGAACCTTCATAAAATTGAATTTCCATTGCAAATATCCAATGCTTACATCAAATAAAAGGCTAAAATCAAAATCAACATCACTTCCTCACTCTCATCACATCAAATATCTCTCAAAAAAAAAAGTACAATCATGTCTCTCTCTCTCTAGCTCAAGGTCCCCGCGTGGCCGAATTTCCTCGTACTCCTAGAGGTACGCCTGGTACGTCTTGCGCTCCTCATGCAGCATAGGTGGTAGGGCGTGGATGGCACACGCACGCCATAGCCACCCACGCCATAGCGCCAGCGCTCTCCGCACGGCCTGCTCGTCCTCTGGATCTCCCAAACGTCTCTTCTTCATAGGAGGCAAGTGAGACGGCTGGAGTGGCTTTATCCTTGGCTTCCCAATCTAAAGATAACATCTTTGTGGGTTGTAGAGCACCATCGCCATGTTTCCCACAAGCTGTAGGTCCAATCCACGCCCAAGGGGAAGCCAGATTTTCACTTCGCGTAGCGTCGTTATGCCTAAGGTGAAGGGCTCTACCGGAAGCGTGTTGAAGTAGTGGCGCCATGCACTCCGTGTTTTCTTGTCCGCCGTCCTGCAAATAACCCGATCGGGGAATTTGGCCGCCCCGCCAATGAAGCACAGTGGATGGCATCCAAAGATCCGGCTCTCGGTAGTGGGATTTTCCACGAGTTTGAATTTTATCCTCACTCCCAACCAACACTCTAGGTGAATCATAGAGCCATAGAGTGGGCCCCCCTAGATGTCGAGGTAAGACCCACATAGAGGTAGGCTAGCACTGCATGGGAGAGAGAAAGTCCTCGCCATACCCCACTAATGGCACTCAAGCTCGTGTAGTTTATGAGGTGATCTCCTGATGGGAAATGTACTACCCCGCACAAGCATATAGCCACGGCTTTGGCTATATCCCGGTGATTCCCGCACTTGTTCTTACAGTGAGATATGACCCACTTAGACAACGGGACTAGGTGAATGTATTGAGGGCTAATCATGGTATAGACATCCCCGAGATCCATCATGAACTCACCTAGGATAAGCTTTGGGTTTATAGGCTCAACGGTATAACAAATTTTCTGTTCGTCCCCCCGTTTGGTCTTGGGCAAAGCCATAACGCCTCGACCTTCTCAAGAAGAACGGTCGCCTCAAACTTTGGAAAAGGAAAGTATGGGTTTGTGGTGCCAAAGCTCGATTAAGGCGTAATGCTATGCCAATCAATGATATTTTGTCGTAGTTGTGGCCGCTATCAACACACCCCCCAACCCCACTCTCTCAAGAACGGATCGCATGCATGGGGTAAGCTTTGATCATGGGTGCTATCCATGTAAGCTTGAGTATCGGCGGGCCGGGAAGAGCTAAGAGGAGAGAAGGAAGAAAAGAAGGGTAAGAATAAGAACAAACATTAATGAGAAATTCGAAGTTGAAAATCATTGAAAATTGAAGACCAAGTTACATACCTCTCTTACATCTCCATTGTTGCTCAGATGATGGGTACGTCCGTCAACTTCAGGAGATTGTCGTAGGACATCCGGGCACATTGGGACCTTCATATGGAACTTCCTCACCCCATGGGAACACTTGGAGCTCTCTTCATGGCCATTAAAGCTTGAGAAAGAGAGGAGTATGAGCTACGTGTTTGGACCTCTCACCCCTATTTATAGAGGCTTAAGACTCCTATTCATGGTGGGAGAAGGTTTAGAAGAGCTAATAGGAGTGGAACTTGGATTAGAAAGCTCCACGAGTCCAAGTAGGAGACAAACATGAGGTTGGCAATTGCTGTTTGTGCTCTGGCCGCAATTCCTATGGTCGCGACGCATCGATACTCCCTTCAGGTAGCAACAGACTCATCATCCCGTTCACTTTAAGGTAGCGACCAATCTCTTGTCACGTTCTGTGTGTGCACTTTGCTGCCTATTCCTTTCACATGATCATTGATTGCCATTCCAAGATGTGTTGCATTATGTTTAAATTCTTCCATTATTTTGGTGCATTTCGAGTTTGTATCCTGATTCTTTATTGCTTATTTATTGAAATCCAAAAAATCAGAAATGTAGGAAAATCCATAAAAATCAGAAAAAAATCAGAAATTCAAAAGACGGCTTGTCAGGTAAGAAGGTAAGTATTTCTAACCGTATCTCTGCATTACTATATGGTATCTACTCTATTATATCATCTCAAGGACCGGCTGGTTCTCAGTGTGTTCCAGGATCTGAGTTCCCCTTCACCAAAAACAAGGATGATCTAGGTGCACACTGTTAATCGCTGGATAGGCCATTAGATGGTATAACTCGGGGACGATGGATTCTATCGCACGCCGGGGATGCGAAGTGTCTTGACCCTTGCTCATGTTGTCTATCAATATTATCCTTGAGTATTTGTTATTTTCTCTTTTTCTTTGCACTCTATTTTATGATTTCTTTTCTTTTAGCCCAGCATGCATCATTTAGGAATTTTGACCTTCATGATTTGTCAAAGCCAGCTTCTCAATGATGTTCCAACCAGATCTTCATTTCTCAGACAAGAATTTCATTCCATTCCAAATTTGAAAATTTTCTTCGAGCTAGTTGCTCGGTCCAGTTTGCCAGTATGGTTCCCATTTAGGATTCCTCTCATCCCCATTCATTATAACAACCATTCCTTTATCCCGATCCACTCATTAGTCGTGAATCGCTCAAAGGCTAGAGTCGAATCGACCCGCCGGGCAGCACAATCCCCTAATGAACGAAACCTGCAAGCTAAAGATAGCCAGGGTACCTCTTGAATCAAGAGGTTGATCACTTCTTTTCTTTTGATCTTTGTTCGTCCCAGATTGGAACCATCCTTGCACTCTGTCTCCAGCCATGTTCGAAGATAGCCGATAATTCCTGCTGCTTATTTCGTCCAGAATGGGTGTCTCTTTACCTTGATGCCTGCTTTCCATCTCATTCCGCTTCACTCCACTACATCCTCATTTCATGCCATCTTCGCTTCACTATCGCTCCACTCCCTTGCAAAGCGGGCTTCAAGGAGGGGCAATCTGTAGACACCTATTTCTGGCCCATAAGTCGAGTCAATTCCTTGTCATATCATTCATGCCCCACGTTGGCTCATCATCGCCAAGCTGGCTTTCTCCGATCATGATATCCTTTTCATTAGTTCATTGCCTTGTGATTTCTTCCTGGTCAAAAACAGCCCAATCATATTCACCATTTCGTAGCTCCCTGGGTTGGAGTCCGTCACATCAAACCGTACGTAAATCTGATGCCCGTGCAAGGAGGTTGGACACTTTTGTATGGCTATAACTGAGAGTCCCTGAAGGCGACAGCTCCCCTGTCATTTTCACATTCTTAAGGCGACCCCCCTCCTGTCGCTATCTGCCCTGTAACGATTTGTTTCATGTCAAATCGATCTTCTTCAGAAGGCGACATCTCGATACGTCGCAAATTGGCCTTTTTATTCCTTGAAAATGCCAGAAAATACTTTAAAAAAACCCTTCCTTGAAAGGAAGGCGACGTATCAAGGCGTCGCTACCAGGTAGCGACCATGTGGCTGTCGCATTCTGGACTCCATACAGCTTACCCTTTCCGAAGATGATTTCGACCTTGCTATTCATGGATATTTCGTCTTTTGATTGGCCTAGATGCGTCCAAATCCTACCAAATTGGAGAGATCTATTAATGCATCCTTGCGAGATCCAATTGCCCTTGCGTGGGAATGCTTGCCCAAACTTGGACCATTGCCCATTATTCCCTGATCACCCTTCCAAGAATAATCACCTATAATCTCTCCATACAGCACGGTTAGGGCAAGACTGGCGTCTGCTTCTTCATTTCCAAGAGAGCTCCAACTTCTCAGAAGGGGCTCCACCTCCAGACGACCAGGAAGTGCCCTCCAGGGCGATTTCTCCTCGACTATGCTTTCTCTCTCCCTTTTTTCCTCCAATGTCTCTCTTCATTCATGCATGCATAGTAGTTTTCTTCATAGATCTTCATTAAAACCCTCCACACACACCACGTTTTTAACACCAAAGGGGTTAAAAACCCACCCCACATGAGTTCCCTCCAAGTTGTTTCATGTTTCTTCATATTTTTGGAGTAGATTCATCACAAACGAGTTCTCTAATGTTTTTTATCATTTTGATGTTCTTGGCAGGTGTTTGAAGACATTACAAGCACGAGGCTCTTGCCCCTTGGCCGGCTGAGGAGCAGGAAGAGAGAAACCCACAGTCTTCACCCCTTGAAAAAGAAGGCGACCATACTGCTGACGCGATCCAGAAGATGACACGAGGCCCGTCGCGTTCCGTTCAACAGAAAGCGGCCCCAACCTTGTCGCGTTCACAGGGATCAGGTATGTCTTCTTTCTTCTCTTCCTTTACCGAAGTAGTTAGCCTTATTTATCCATTTATTTCTCTTGGCAACTGCTTTGGTGGCGATCACGGTCAGTTTTTCCTATCTTTTCATCATTTTTTTGGGGAGCAAATCCTGTGATTACACATTTTGGCGATCGCGGTCAGTTTCCTATCTTTTCATCATTTTTTTGGGGAGCAAATCCCGTGATTACACTTATAAGATCAAACTAACTAATACAATTTATTGCATCAACTTAAATTAGACAATCTTATAATTATGAAACTCATAATGATCCGAAGGAACAATAAAATCATGTTTAAAATGGCGATAACATCATAATAGCTAAAGCCATCGTCTACGTCCAATAAGGAGTCATAGAACAGCGCCAGGGAGCATGCTGCATGTGACATCAGACTCGTCGTACTGCCAACTAGCCATTATTATGGCGACGAGAAACTGGGATACCATTCCTTGCCGGTCCACGTCCAATAATGCAGCTAAGTTGGGCATGACCACGATGTTCGCTTGGCAACACCACATTAGTACGACGTCTTGCAAGACGGTCAAGATCACGACGCCGACAGGCCGACGCTTGCATGCGGGCCTGTTCCACCAGAAAGGTGTGTCTGGGTACACTATGTCAAACACAACAAAGTCGGCCTGCAAGAAGGATGTGCATGGGTGTACTAGTACCCATGCGCCCTTGTCCAACAGTACCCCCGCGTTCAGCCAAGCTAGTTTGCCTGCAAAGCGCCATGCCTTCATCCTCACGATAGACCACGCGGCCTCCCGCCAGGACGCGGATGGTGCGCCCGCCCGCGTGGACGTGGACCACGCGGCCTGCATGGTCGCGGCCACGGTCCGCGCGAGGTCGCGAATGGCACGCCCGCTCGCGTGAACACGGGTCGCGTGGCCTGCATGGCCATAGCCTCGGTCCTCGTGCTTGGTTGCGTGGTCTACATCAGTGGAACTAACCCCGCGCCTCTGCCTGCAGACTTTCCACGCCCACCCCCGCGCCCGCCTGCATGACTGGGAATCACGTCGCCTGCATGGCCGCGATCCGCCTGCATGCATGGGCGTGGTGGCGACGGGTCTCCAGTGCGATGCACTCCAGGTGTTCCGTCGAATCGCCCTTCTGAACAGTGTAAAGAAACATCGTCCGGACGTGGCGAAGGAGAGGCATGCAGTGCTATCACGTAGTCCCTCGCAGTCATCAGTCGCAGAAATCCAAATGGCCCCACAGGTTCTTGAGTGGGTGACGGGTCCTACCAACCACACTATTTCCATCATCATCCGTGGAGATCTCCGTTGGTTCAAAATCATCTTCATCCATTGCAAGGTAATTCTTGCGCATGGAGATCATTTGACGACATCATGGAGAGAGGAACGTTGATGCTCTGATACCAATGTTTGTTCTTGATTGGGGTGTGTACCTTGTCGTTGCAGAAACTCGTAGGATCAAAAAGGCTACAAGAGTCTTCTTTGTTGTTTCGTCACTCCAAACGCCCTTGGGATCCGATGGTGATGTTCCGCGTGAGAAGTCTAACACAAGGGTGAGAGAGAGAGAGAGAGAGAGAGAGAGAGAGAGAGTCTTGCGCAGGTTTTTCACCAAGAGAGAGAACCCCTTTCTTTCATGTGCATGGGAGAGGAAGAAGAGTCCTAGGGACTCAAGGGAGGCAACTGCCCATGCCGTTGTCTCCATCCTAAAGGTTTCTTTGGATGCCCACGGTAGGCATCCAACCGATGGCAACTGCCATCGGTTAACAAAATTAAATAAGAAACAAGTATGGTACAAATCGAGTTTTATGAAAGAACTCTAAATGAGTCTCATGAGGAAACTAAGTCGAGTCTTATAACTATAAGAATCAATTCTTTTTTATAGGTCTGAATCAATTACATCACTACAGAGAAAACGAGTATTCTTATTAAGGTCAAATCAAGTCTTTTAGTTAAGTAAGCAAAACAAGTATCCCTTAAAAACTAAATCAAGCTTTTCTCAATCCACTCCAAACAATCATTTCAAACAGGCTAAAACAAGTCTCTCTCTTAGAACTGAAATCGAGTATTTCTCTCACATCCAAAACAATCATTTCTAAGAACCAAAGAATCAATTATAATGATAAAATTGAAAATGACTTTCATGATGAAACAATCATTTCCAAGATATAGAAAATAAAAAATTCATCTGGACATATTTTATAAATCAAATCTCCCATATTAAATTATTTTTCTCCAAGATTTGTACATTTGAATAAAAAATTTATTTGAGACGTATATGAATGCTTGATTGTAATAACCCAAAATTTTGAAACATAAATAAATAGAAAACCCTCATTATCACATGTGGAATATGGCAATGGAATTTAAAAAAAAATTATGTTCGAACACTAAACAATAAATTACAAATAGTGATAAAGAAAGTGGGTCAAGATATGAATAACTGGGTTGGTCAACACTAAACAAAGTCTCAAGGTGAATAAAACTTGGTAACAACAAAAGAGCCATTGTCACATGTGCGAAAACCAATCAAATTTTATAATAAAATATATATCTTAGGACTAAATAATACTCCTCAACATCCACACTAAGATAGGGCCAAATGAACCAATTGGGCCAAGAGAATAATTTGGTTGGGAGAAAATCCCCATAAATTCGTAGTGCTTAATGGGGCACTTATAAAAAAGATTGAATTTGGTTAAAACTTAACTTAATGGGCTTTTAAATTGTTCCAAGACTATGTCCTACCATGTGAGGATGTTTCTTAAGGTTGCCCTCACAAAAAAACAAGCTAGGAAATCCCAATTTTAGGAAACTTGATGGGGAGTTCAGAGCTCTCAAGTTTGAGTTTGTGTAGGAATTCTACATAACCCTAACTCTATAAATACCACCCATAAACCTCTGGAGAACGAGTTTACAACTTGTTGGGGTCGTGAAGAGGTGTTCAAGGGCTAATATTGAGGAAGCGATCACCCACAATGTGGTCATCTTCCCTACCTTGGAACCTATAACGTTTTGCAAACAATTGTGGGTTTACTGTGACCTAAGGTAGGTGATCTTGGGCTTAAACTTAATGAGACATGTGCCATATTATTCTTCAGCGAGTCTAGATCATTTTGCATGTCTTTTGCCCAATTATTATGCAGTAGATCATGAGTATTAAGCATTTTGTGTTCATCATACGTTATTAGGGGTATTCTTCTTCATGTAGTGAATCATGCATCCTTAGGTTATATTGAGCCAAACCAATTTTCATGTTCTTATACTTCAAATTTCCAACAACTTTCATGTTGAAGTTTTCTTCTAAAAACCCCTAGAACCTCAAGTTATAGCCCAATACTTAATCTTGTCGATTTTCATAAGTTTTTAGGTTGATCCCTTAAATCGCATCCGGACCAGTGGACACGAATAAGGGTGACCTTATAGCACGTCCTCCCGATTGGTTGCGACATCATTGGAAACATGTCACCCTATGCTAACGTGATTCACACCAAAACCTGACCGAGTCTTGTTCGCCGAAGGGGGATTGGGGGGGGAGGGTGGAGGAGGGGACCAGAGGGGGGGTTGCACTGTAGGGGGCACCCAAAGGGGAGGGGGTGAGGCCATCAGGGAAGGTGGGGGGGAGGAGCTCGCCGAAGGGGATTGCGGGGGGGTAGGGGGAGGGTGCTGTCAGAAGGGGAGTTCAGAGGGGGGGAGGCCGTAGGGGAAGATGGATTGCACCGGAGGGGGGGATGGAGGGGGATGGAGGGGGAGGTCGGGGGATGGTAGAGGCGGGGTGAGGGCATACCACAAGAGGGCGACTGGAGGGCGCGATGGCAGTGGTGACAGAGGGCTCATCGATAGCGGGGCGGACATGTCAGGGGTGGCCAGAGGAGTAGTAGAGTGAGGGGGCACTGGAGGAAGAGCGGGAAGAAGGGAGGTATGAAATTGGGACTTTTTTTCCTTGGAAAAATCGTCAAAAATTTCCGACGGATTTTTGTTTGTCAAAATGTCATCTAAACTTTTCAACAGATTTGGGATAGATATTATCTGTGGAAGATTCCTTTGAAAATTTTAATATTTGTTAATATATTATTATAAAATATATTATACAATATAAAAAGTAATTACATTTTAAAGTTAAAATTAGTGATATACAATATTGTATTTTGTTATTATTATATTTATATTAGGAAGTTTAATTAGTGTAACAAAATATTATATTTTCTTATTACTAATTGGTTTTTAAATGTATTTATATTTGAATGCTTAATTACTTTAACAAATATTATCTTTCGTTATTATTAATCAGTTATTATTTATACTTGTATTTGAAAGTATAATTAGTTTAACAAAATATTACATTTTGTTATCTTAATTGGTTATTAATTACATTTATATTCAAAGGTAGCTTAGTTTAAAAAATATTTTATTTTGTTAACAAAAAAATATTTTAAAAGAAAAGTAGATAACATGATTATATGAACTTACTTGAATAGATAATTTTTCATAAAAACTTTTGATCAAGAATGGGACATGATAATTGTACAAGTTAACCCATATGAGGACCAAAATGGCATGCAAGTGTGAAGATGCGTGGTTGGCATATGTGGACCAAAATGGCATGCAAACTACTTCTACAAGCATGCAAATAACTGGGATCACAGATGGGAGCATGATAATTGTACAGGTCATGCAACGACCCACTTCCACCCGGTACGGTTATACCAACCCACATCGGATGAGAGCAAGCCGCTACAGGGGAGAATACCCCAACAAGTAACAAATGAGCTGAGATATACACAAATAGAATTGAATAAATGCAGCGGAATTTAAATAAATCTTATTCCAACAACTTTTAAATCCACATACCACAGTCTGTATAGTTCAACAAGAGATAACATAAGTGCGAAATGTTCCAAATACATAGCCGACTCCAAGTACATTTGAACAAAATCCAAATTTCAATTGTAGCATTACATACTTATGAAATATAAATTACAATTCTTCAATCCCTTAGTCCAACTCCACTTCAATTCTTGCTAGCTCCTTCGCTGCTAATTTCCTGAAATGTTTAGCAAGAGTGAGTCTATGCAATAGACTCAGCAAGTAACTTAAGATTCAATATATACATGCTTTTTAACAATTAACACAATAAGATTTCAACAGTTAAATCATACATGATCATGCTATAACCTAAACAAATTCCATTAAACAATTATCTAAACAAATGTAAAACTAGAATCTACACAAGATCACTAACATCATGGTGTCATTAACATGAGTAAAATACACATTCACACGTTTTCATGCTTTATCTAAGTCATTGTAAAGTTGCACAACTAACCATGGAAACATATACAAGATAGGTAGCACTCCTAGCATGATTCCTAACTCACTTAGCATGCAATCATAACAATTTACTTCACACTTAGCTTGCTGATTTTATACAAATTTTATCACATTCATACTACCTTTGCATAGGGATCACTTTTAACTATACAACATAATACTAAACACATGTGCATCCAATCATTCAAATTTCATGAATATGAAAGCATATACTTACATTTTGGTACTAATGGTAACATCACTTTTAGCAATTGACAATTTATACATAAACACATACACACACACACTTGTACACATCAATAAACAATTTATCAATTGACACTATTGTCATTTATACTTATACTATTTTCTCATTACACACGACCATATGATAAACCTTGGCTTTCACATACACTCACTTTTGGTTTTATCACACAACACTTACACGCATTTCTCATTATTTCCTCTTTCACATTCACACACTTCTTATCATTTCACTTTTGCACATAACATGTGCCACATTTACACATATCTTGCACATACCTTGTGCTATGAACACATATCACTTTTCTCATTCACACTTATACTTATTTTCACTTAATGCCAAGACACAGCCCAAACCACCATTAGACGGTCACATAACCACACATTCGCATTCACTTACTTAATCACCGGCACAGTGATAAGTCTTAGTCTCTGCAGAAACCAGGGAAAGCCCTTCCCACCATTACCAGCGGAACTTGTCCACCTCCAGGATTTTACAAGACCCTTTGCCAGGGTATACACTTTATCAAGACCCTTTCCTAGGGTATCACATAACGCATTGAGCTTTCCCGTAGGGGCATTACTACAGTACAGCTCCAAGCATCTAAGGTGGCAGTGTCTTATGGGCATATTTGTTTATCTTGTCACATTAACCATTTCACACACCTATACCACTTGTTCTCTCACATTCCATACACACACTCATACATAATTCATACACACATAAGTCCTCATTTACTAATTTTAACCTCACTGTTGCAACTACCAAATAATCATAATACAGATATAATCATACTGAAATTTACTGAATCACATCAAATCACAACTAACATGCTCACATAGTCATTTTTCACATTAAAAATCTATAACAATACTTTCTGTCATCAAAATATATGAGACTTTAACCACAGACAATTTTAAGGTTTATAATCGCACATACAATTTTTCAGATTTTTCTGAATCATATTACATTTACAGAAATTAAAACATTCAGTTTCATGCTATTCATAATTCACTTTAACATGGAACACAACACGAACATCAGATTTAACCATTCACAACCTTGATCCTAACATAATCATCATCATAGAAATTTTCCCTTGATTTATTGCATAGCACACAATTTAATGTAAATTTTACAATTTCTACGCATGTCTTCTAATTCCAAAACAGAAATTTCAGTAAATCTCACAGTCATGGAAAATTTCTCAAAATTTCAGGGCATGGAATGATACATATACACATGATATAGAAAAATCTAGGGCATTTAATTCCTCAGGAATTAGGTAGACAGTAGATGAACATGCATAATCCATTTTTCCCCAACATGTATTTCAATAATCTAAAATTTCATGCCATCCACAGAAAATACAGAAATTTCCACACACATCACATTACCTATTTTACATAGCATATAAAATTTACACTATATCCTCATCGCAAAAACATATTGAAAATAATCATCTACCAGGAAGAACAACTCACTGTTCTATCCTGAAGAACTTGGCGGCAGCCTCTGGCCGTTCAAGGGTTTTGACGGCACGATCGCTGGACGCCTATGGGAGATCTTGGCATCAATGGCATTGATGCCAAGTTCCTGTCTGTGCAACAGCACAGACCGAACTCCAAATATAAGGTGAAAAGGAGGGTCCAGGACACGATTTAAAATCCACAAAAATTGCTGGGACCTAGGGCACATGTATGGGATTGAGATCTATGGGTTACTTGCCTTTATAAAAACCTCCAAAGGGGTGAAAATGGGCGATGAAGCTCTCCTTGGGCAGTCCCAAGAAGCCTCCAAAACTCCTTTACTCCGTCTTCTGTGGTGCTGTAGCTACCAGTCCGAGGCTGGGGAAGCCTCCTCCTTCGTCCAAGCTAGCTTCTAGTCGTAGTAGATCGCCGAAAGAAGCTCCAAGTCGCCGGATCTGAGCTCTCAAAGCTCAGGTTTTCTCACAGGCTTAGGGTTCCTCTTCTCCTTCTTGCAAAGAGTCCAAGGAGGGTTTGGGGTTGCAAAGAGGGTTTGGTTTAAAGGAGAGAGACCTCTCCTTTCACGCAGAGGTTGATGTGAGGCTTTCACAGCCATTGGGGACAGCTCCCCAATGGCTGGGGTTGCTTGTCCCCGGAATTCCGGGTCTGCTGCGCATGCAGGTCAGAGAAGTAGACGTCCACCTATATGGACGGCTACTTAAGTCTTGGCGTCCATCGATATGGACGCCGACATCTCATGGGCGTCCACCCATGTTGACGCCAATTTACCCTCCTGCCAGAACTTAAAATCATGCAGAAATCATGTTCAACTTACACATATATATACATACTATGTATGTAACATAGCATACACACTATCATACCATGCATTCAAACCATATTTACCATATAATTATTCACATACATACATAAACACAACTAGCTAATACGTACGTAGATATCTACCTACGCGTACGTGATGTTTTACATAAGCATGATGCAACATGCGGCAAAATAAAGTGACAAGAATTGCAAGGGTTTCAAAGATCATTAGGAGGCAATATAAATTAAGTTAGCTAGGAATAATCCATTCAATAAAATAGTTCTTGCTTGCACTCACTTCATTTGACATATATATATATATAGCATACGTACATGGATGTACATACTTATGTATATTATGCACGAAATAGATAGATACAATAACACGCACACCGGTAATTAGACTAAACTTGCACAATACTACTTAAGTACTATATGCATGGGATCTTTTTAATAGATACCTTATACACAAAATTGGCCAATTGCCTATATCCACATATAATAATATACATCCTCGCATATACCCATGCAAATTTTATATTTATACTATGCACCATTTTCATGCACGCCATTTATGCAAGAACAAGTAAACATTATATACATAAAATAGAAGCGAGAAAAAGAAATTCGGAGCCTTACACCCTCTCCCCCTTAAAGAGATCTTCGTCCTCGAAGATCGGATCACATACCCTTGATGACATCTCGTTGCCGCTTCTAGTCCACTTAGACCGGTGCCTAAATTCCTACCGGTGGCTTCCTCACTACTTGAACATCTCGGGGAACAAACCTCTTCTTCTGATTCGACAGTCTTTAATCCGATGGTTCTTGCTACCGCACTTGAGACATCTACCTAACCTCGTCCAACATACGTCTCCGCCGTGGCGCTTGCCACAATGCACACATACGGGCTTCTCGTTGCCGGCCGAAACTACTGGCTGAAAGGTTGATTCTATTGGTATCATAGTTGGTTGCTGTCTTTTCATGAGCTTCTTCATCTTCCTCTTTTGCTGCTGAAATGGTTCTGGCAACATTTCTAGTCTTGCTTTCTTCTCTGCCAAGTACAACTCCATTTCACTCTCGTGTTTGCATGCCGCGCTAAGAGCTACATCCATAGTTCTAAGGTCAAACGCCGCCAGTCTGGCCCTCATTGACGGTCTAAGCCCCATTACAAACTTCCTTACCTTGCGCCTCTCATCAACAACTATGTGTGGTGCATATCTAGACAACTCTGCAAATCTAGCCTCATACTCCACAACTGTCATCGATCCCTGAGTCAATGCTAAGAATTCCTGCTCCATTTTGTCCTATATATGTTCAGGAACATACTTGGCCTGAAACATCCTTACGAAATCTTCCCAAGTAACCTCTAGTTCCACTCCCTCAAACTGCGTACGAAGAATGGAAGACCACCACACATCCGCTCGCTCCTGAAGCATGTATGACGCCAGACTGATCTTGTCATCCTCTGCACACCTGATAGCTCGGAATATCTTTTTGATTTCCCTGAGCCAACTTTCTGCAACTAACGGCTCACTCTCCCCCTTAAAAGAGGGTGGAGCCATCCTCTTGAACCTCTCCATGATGGATACACCTCCTGAACCACAGTCCTGTTGAACTGGTGCTGGAACTTGAGCCTGAAACTGAGTTTGAAGAGCCGCTTGTGTTTGCGCTTGGGTCTGTATTGCTTGTACAATCCCTTGCATGACCGTACCATAATCAGCCAACGGTGGCGGGGGCGATCCTTGAGGTGTTGGTACTTCATGCTGCTCTCCGTCAGTCCTACTTAACACTTCATCCCGAATAGGTAAGCTCGAACGTCGAACCTCTCTAGCCATTGCTACAAAATAAACATCAAGTTAAACTCCATTTATCTCTATACCTTACATGTTATCATGTAATTATCTTACTACTTTTCTAGTACTATCTTAATTATTCCTTGGATCTGGCTATCCACTACAAAGACTTAGAGATGTGATTTAGTTTATGGCTATTTATGTATAAGCTCAACCCAATGGGCTCTGATACCATCTCTGCAACGACCCACTTCCACCCGGTACGGTTATACCAACCCACATCGGATGAGAGCAAGCCGCTACAGGGGAGAATACCCCAACAAGTAACAAATGAGCTGAGATATACACAAATAGAATTGAATAAATGCAGCGGAATTTAAATAAATCTTATTCCAACAACTTTTAAATCCACATACCACAGTCTGTATAGTTCAACAAGAGATAACATAAGTGCGAAATGTTCCAAATACATAGCCGACTCCAAGTACATTTGAACAAAATCCAAATTTCAATTGTAGCATTATACTTATGAAATATAAATTACAATTCTTCAATCCCTTAGTCCAACTCCACTTCAATTCTTGCTAGCTCCTTCGCTGCTAATTTCCTGAAATGTTTAGCAAGAGTGAGTCTATGCAATAGACTCAGCAAGTAACTTAAGATTCAATATATACATGCTTTTTAACAATTAACACAATAAGATTTCAACAGTTAAATCATACATGATCATGCTATAACCTAAACAAATTCCATTAAACAATTATCTAAACAAATGTAAAACTAGAATCTACACAAGATCACTAACATCATGGTGTCATTAACATGAGTAAAATACACATTCACACGTTTTCATGCTTTATCTAAGTCATTGTAAAGTTGCACAACTAAACCATGGAAACATATACAAGATAGGTAGCACTCCTAGCATGATTCCTAACTCACTTAGCATGCAATCATAACAATTTACTTCACACTTAGCTTGCTGATTTTATACAATTTTATCACATTCATACTACCTTTGCATAGGGATCACTTTTAACTATACAACATAATACTAAACACATGTGCATCCAATCATTCAAATTTCATGAATATGAAAGCATATACTTACATTTTGGTACTAATGGTAACATCACTTTTAGCAATTGACAATTTATACATAAACACATACACACACACACTTGTACACATCAATAAACAATTTATCAATTGACACTATTGTCATTTATACTTATACTATTTTCTCATTACACACGACCATATGATAAGCCTTGGCTTTCACATACACTCACTTTTGGTTTTATCACACAACACTTACACGCATTTCCCATTATTTCCTCTTTCATATTCACACACTTCTTATCATTTCACTTTTGCACATAACATGTGCCACATTTACACATATCTTGCACATACCTTGTGCTATGAACACATATCACTTTTCTCATTCACACTTATACTTATTTTCACTTAATGCCAAGACACAGCCCAAACCACCATTAGACGGTCACATAACACACACATTCGCATTCACTTACTTAATCACCGGCACAGTGATAAGTCTTAGTCTCTGCAGAAACCGGGGAAAGCCCTTCCCACCATTACCAGTGGAACTTGTCCACCTCCAGGATTTTACAAGACCCTTTGCCAGGGTATACACTTTATCAAGACCCTTTCCTAGGGTATCACATAACGCATTGAGCTTTCCCGTAGGGGCATTACTACAGTACAGCTCCAAGCATCTAAGGTGGCAGTGTCTTATGGGCATATTTGTTTATCTTGTCACATTAACCATTTCACACACCTATACCACTTGTTCTCTCACATTCCATACACACACTCATACATAATTCATACACACATAAGTCCTCATTTACTGATTTTAACCTCACTGTTGCAACTACCAAATAATCATAATAGATATAATCATACTGAAATTTACTGAATCACATCAAGTCACAACTAACATGCTCACATAGTCATTTTTCACATTAAAAATCCATAACAATACTTTCTGTCATCAAAATAATATGAGACTTTAACCACATACAATTTTAAGGTTTATAATCGCACATACAATTTTTCAGATTTTTCTAATTCATATTACATTTACAGAAATTAAAACATTCAGTTTCATGCTATTCATAATTCACTTTAACATGGAACACAACACGAACATCAGATTTAACCATTCACAACCCTGATCCTAACATAATCATCATCACAGAAATTTTCCCTTGATTTATTGCACAGCACACAATTTAATGTAAATTTTACAATTTATACGCATGTCTTCTAATTCCAAAACAGAAATTTCAGTAAATCCCACAGTCATGGAAAAATTCTCAAAATTTCACGGCATGGACTGATACATATACGCATGATATAGAAAAATCTAGGGCATTTAATTCCTCAGGAATTATGTAGACAGTAGATGAACATGCATAATCCATTTTTCCCCAACATGTATTTCAATAATCTAAAATTTCATGCCATCCACAGAAAATACAAAAATTTCCACACACATCACATTACCTATTTTACATAGCATATAAAATTTACACTATATCCTCATCGCAAAAACATATCGAAAATAATCATCTACTAGGAAGAACAGCTCACTGTTCTATCCTGAAGAACTTGGCGGCAGCCTCTGGCCGTTCAAGGGTTTTGAGGGCACGATCGCTGGACGCCTATGGGAGACCTTGGCGTCAATGGCATTGACGCAAAGTTCCTGTCTGTGCAACAGCACAGACCGAACTCCAAATATAAGGTGAAAAGGAGGGTCCAGGACACGATTTAAAATCCACAAAAATTGTTGGGACCTAGGGCACATGTATGGGATTGAGATCTATGGGTTACTTGCCTTTATAAAAACCTCCAAAGGGGTGAAAATGGGCGATGAAGCTCTCCTTGGGCAGTCCCAAGAAGCCTCCAAAACTCCTTTACTCCGTCTTATGTGGTGCTGTAGCTACCAGTCCGAGGCTGGGGAAGCCTCCTCCTTCGTCCAAGCTAGCTTCTAGTCGTAGTAGATTGCCGGAAGAAGCTCCATGTCGCCGGATCTGAGCTCTCAAAGCTCAGGTTTTCTCACAAGCTTAGGGTTCCTCTTCTCCTTCTTGCAAAGTGTCCAAGGAGGGTTTTGGGGTTGCAAAGAGGGTTTGGTTTAAAGTAGAGAGACCTCTCCTTTCACGCAGAGGTTGATGTGAGGCTTTCACAGCCGTTGGGGACAGCTCCCCAATGGCTGGGGTTGCTTGTCCCCGGAATTCCGGGTCTGCTGCGCATGTAGGTCAGAGAAGTAGACGTCCACCTATATGGATGGCTACTTAAGTCTTGGCATCACGTCCATCGATATGGACGCCGACATCTCATGGGCGTCCACCCATGTTGACGCCAATTTACCCTCCTGCCAGAACTTAAAATCATGCAGAAATCATGTTCAACTTACACATATATATACATACTATGTATGTAACATAGCATACACACTATCATACCATGCATTCAAACCATATTTACCATATAATTATTCACATACATACATAAACACAACTAGCTAATACGTACGTAGATATCTACCTACGCGTACGTGATGTTTTACATAAGCATGATGCAACATGCGGCAAAATAAAGTGACAAGAATTGCAAGGGTTTCAAAGATCATTAGGAGGCAATATAAATTAAGTTAGCTAGGAATAATCCATTCAATAAAATAGTTCTTGCTTGCACTCACTTGATTTGACATATATATATATATAGCATACGTACATGGATGTAACATACTTATGTATATTATGCACGAAATAGATAGATACAATAACACGCACACCGGTAATTAGACTAAACTTGCACAACACTACTTAAGTACTATATGCATGGGATCTTTTTAATAGATACCTTATACACAAAATTGGCCAATTACCTATATCCACATATAATAATATACATCCTCGCATATACCCATGCAAATTTTATTTATAATATGCACCATTTTCATGCACGCCATTTATGCAAGAACAAGTAAACATCATATACATAAAATAGAAGCGGGAAAAAGAAATTCGGGGCCTTACAGGTCAACCCATTGCCACAACAGTTGAATGGCATAACTGGGAAGGGTGGGAGAAAGACCACCAAAAATTGAACATATATACTTGATAAAGTTGGTGGGTGGAAAAATAAGTCAGAGTTTTGGTAGAATTAATCTAAATGAAGATGTTGAGCAGACGAAATGGGGGAACACGAACAATGGTTAAATATATCTGATAAGGCTGATGTTTAGGAAAATAAAAAGTTTTGGCAGAGGCAAAATTTAGATGTTGAATGGACCAAATGGGTGGAGACCAGCACTAATTAAAAATCGTTAATAAAGATAATAGCTAGGAAAAGACTAGCACCAGTAAGAATTGAACATAGCTGATAAACCTGATAGTTGGGAATAGAAGTCAGAGTTTTGGCAGAATCAAAATGAATGTTGAGTAGACGAAATGGGGGAACACCAACAATGATTAAACATACCTAATAAGGCTGATGTTTGAGAAAAGAAAGAGTTTTAGCAGAGACAAAATTCAGATGTTGAATGGACTGGGATGAAGAATATTACCAATTAAAAATAGTTCATAAAGGTGGTTGGGAAAAGGCTAGCACTAGCAAGAATTAAACATAGCTGACAAACCTGATGGATGGGGGGAAAAAAAGTCAGTTTCGACCCAAACAAACTTCAGATAGTGATGGAGAGAGGGAATTAGGTGGCGGAACAATTAGGTGTTTTTTCAACAGAATAGTTCCGAGAGAAATTCATGAGAAAAAAAGGGATGAATTTTTTGGGCGATGTGTTAGTGAGGAGTCAGTTGGAGCCGACACGTTAATGCATGTAAGGCGTCTTGGTCTTGTAACTTGTTAGTCACCATCATGTTCCTTGTCTCACCCAGTCAACGGAACGCGTTAGTTTTCTCTGTGGTCATCTGACACCTATCTATGTGGCAGGCATATCAGTACGACATATCTGGTGGTCGCAGCCATCCTTGTGGACATGTTGGTGTTGTGGCAGGGTGACAAGATGCTCTAAGGTTGTTAACATGGCATGGCCCTCTAACGCATTTTGGGTGTCGAACGCTTAAAGCCTTGGCCGGAGCTCCTTCTTCCTCTTCTTCCCCTTTCATCTCCTCCGCGGAGAGCTCTCACACCCCTCTCTTCCCTTTGTGTATTTTACGATGAGATTGAGGGTCGTATGTGTGTCATGGCATCGTGGAGCTTGCGAGGAGAAAGTGGCCACTCACATAAGAAGGGCTCCAAATGGTCTATTTCACCAATTACGATAGGGATTCCTCCTCTCTTCTTGTTTAGAGGAGTTGGAGTTGTGCTTCATGTCTTTGGCATGTTGGGGAGGCTCTCCCACCTTGTGTGTGTGTGTGTGTGTGTGTGTGTGTGTGTTTGGTGGTTTGGAGCTGAGGATCCTCTGGCTTTGTGTCTGTTGCAGGATTTATAGTATCGCAGCAGGTCAATGGGATGCATTAGGTTCGCAACACGTCAGGGTTACCGAATGTGTTAGGTGTCTTAACGCATCGGGGTTCTAAGGTCACGTCAAGCTTTGTAATGAGACGAGCATGTAGACACACTAAAAATGACACCATCGTGGGAAAATTTTGAATTATTCCATAATGCCACAAATGGCTCTCTTTTTGCCTTGTCAGACTATTTTCCCCATTGTTTAGAGTCTCCCCCATCTCTCCTCTCTTTTCCTGGTGCTTCCCCTCATATTTGCTGGCATGCTGAAGGTATGGGCAAAAATCCTAATACGTGACGAACACAGTGGTCGCGATTTACATTGACTGATGGAGACAACATAAATACGTCGGGTCTGTTGCCCAAATAGCAAGCCCAGGGGGGGTGAATGGATTGCTAAAATTTTCTTTCAGAATTTTTCCTGCAAATAAAAACACTTTGACAGAGGACACTAAGTTCGATGGTTAGAGTTAGTATAACGCAAAGACAAGAAGATCAATTTCACAGACAACAGAAATTTTATCTTGGTTTGGATCTTCTGT